>CM070609.1:48827511-49385098 GCA_036346395.1 Hsuehochloa calcarea | reverse complement strand
ACTTCTGGTCTGCCGTTGTCGGAGTCGTCTGGCCGCGGGTCACCGAACCGCTGGGCGAGGTGTCTTTGCCACAGGCTCAATGTGACAGTGGAGCAACACGGCAGGAGGCGGCACACTCATTTCGACTCTCCGGGAGTGAGACCGATGGGCACTGTGGCCGCATCATCTTTCTCTTGCGGGATTCTTCAAGTTCACGGCGGATTCTCGATGAGCATGGCCTTGTTCACTGTGTGCCGGAAATCGCATAATCATTCCCAATGACTTGCACCTTCAAACCGGGTTGAGTCCTCTCTTGAAGCGCTCAAGTGCATCATCTGTGGCAACGCCCTCGGGCATAACGGACAACCGAGTGAATTCATAAGATATTCACCACCGACGTGTTGCCTTGCCGCAACTCACTAACTCATTCTTCTTCATTTCCACCTTTCCATCGTGGATATGGGAGTGGCGGAAAGCTCTCAAAACTCGCCCAAGTGATACTCGGGGTTTCCATGGGCGGCACAATAGTTCTCCCACCATTCTCGCATGTACCTTCAAGGTGGTGGGTGGCATATGTAACCTTTCGCGATCATCACAACGGGTGATAGCGAGCTTTTTCCATGGAACGTAACCACCATTCAGGCCCAATGGCTCCGAGGAGCTAGAGAAAGTGGGCGGATGGGTCCTCAAAACTCGCCAACCCGACCGAGGAAAAAGCGGGGTGGAGCAGCGCGGGCGTGGCGGTGCTTGATCGTTTCGATTCATCATTGCAGGTGGCAAAGAATGTCCGTTCTCACTGATTCATCATCTCGAGCCATATTTCGTGATCAAAGAACTCATCACCGCGTCTGGCTGCTATGAATCGACTCAAACCCGGATCTGCACCGGCGTTTGGGAAGACGGGCATCGGGCGCTGAGTCTCATCCTCGCTTATGAGTTATGGGTCCGAACCATCCGCGATAAAGCTTCACCGTTTAATAGACGAAGAAGAAAGCAATTTAGATGCGAGGAAAGCATTTAGATGAGCGAGAAACAAGGAGATAGATGGATCAACCTAATGCGCGACAAAATTGGTTTTACCTAACGAACTGATAGCCTAAAGCTATCAAGAAGCAAACCAAAAGGGACACCTAAGCACAAAAGCACTATTACGCAGACTAAACGACTCTAAAACTAGGAGGTAGCTACCAATCTAATCTTTACTGAGGGTCAACTTGGAAACAGACGGCGGATCTTGAGCTTCCAAAACTTCCATTTCTTGATTTTGAAGGGCTCGATCCTAGGGATAATCCAGAGATGAGGGAGTCAAATTTAAATTTGAAACCAAGTTCCGTAAAAGATAAGATGAAAGAACTCAAGAATGATATAAGAGGGTAAGATGATAAGAAAAGAATAGAACAAGGTGAGAAAGAATGTAATAAGATAAGAGAAGAATACCTAGTCAAGTTAATTGCTTGGTTTGATTTAGAAAATATATTTTGAATCTTTGACTAAGACGCACTAATCTAGCTAAAGGTTACGCCCCACAATGATATGGCTCGATACTATCTCTTGTCGGCGCCGGGTGTCACACAACCCCGAGACCCTCTCAGGCATACCAAGCTAGTCCCATGATCGTAGCTAGCTTGCATAGCTAAACAATGATGCATTCATAACCATTCAACAACTAACTAATGAAGTGCATAAAGTAATATTAATTAAAACAAAGAAAGACCTTATGGTCAAGGTTCTACAAAAGTCGCCTCACGTGGCTTAGCAACAACAGAGTATCCGCAAATGAAATCTCAAAAGATACGTGGAGACCAATCGACATGCCCACAGGCAATCGAGTGGAGGACGTGACCTAGATCGCGAAGTCTTCAAAGTAGCCTTCTTCAAAGTACTCAACATTTTCTGATCCTTCTGCGGGGACTGATCAACAAAAGGGCATAAAGCCGTGAGTACATAAAGTACTCAAGAAGTCGAGAGAAATGTATGCACATAGTATTCATGCCAGGCTTAAGCAAGGATGGCTTTATGGTTAATTTGCAGAAAGCATGTTTAACAGTAAATACAATAATTAGATTGCAAAGCAGGATTTTAAAAGAATAATACCTAGATAACCAAGTTCTTTTGAATCAAGCAGTGAACATCCCGTTCACTTCCCAACCATTCCAACCAAACGTTTCCATCGAACCAAACCACATTTTTGAAAATACTACCCCTTGCGCGAAATCACTGTGCATGTCCGTAGAATCGGGACACGGCTATTCAATAGATTTTTGACACTCGCAGAGGTTGTACGGCTTTACCCACAAGACACGAATTCTCTAGTTTGTTTGGCATCCGTCGATACCACCGCCACTTCCTTGGGTGAGTAGTCTAGAGCACGTGACAAGGCTTTTACAAAGTTCCATTTTGCCTCTGCTCTTCTCGCTAAGGTTTCGCCATCACAAATTTCTCTTGCGCCAATAAATGCCACAACAGAACCGACTCAAAACTTTCCTAATTAATTGGCCAGTCCGTCCCATACCGGACTTATGGTTGCACGAGGTGACCTGATCAATGACTTGCAAAGTTAAGTCCTTAGTTGACCGCTCGCGACAAGTCTACCACAACCCAATGTGCATTACGCACCCACTCTAGCTCCCTACCTCAAGCCCGAGCATAAATCATTTTTGTTCATTCCCGACCAAATGGCAATCCCTGCCATGGCACAACATCTTTTAATAAAAGTGGCCTCACACCACAATTCCATAGTTCCATTAGTCAAATTTCAATAATCATGAACATGTGCTCAAGGTCTCAAGGGTAACTAAAGCATGTCTAAGCAATAATACGCTCCCAAGTTGGTGATACAATTATGTCCAACTAGTATTAACCATCCTAAGGTGTCCAAGGATATATGTCATTCAAGGAGACATTTCATTTTCAATTTATCAAGGAGGCATAATGGCAATTTGGTAATTATCTACTCCCAAAATCATTTTTAATAAAACTAGCCATGCATGATATTTTAATACAATATACATTTGTAAAATGGGTTCAACATGGTCAAAGGCCTACGACTTGCCTTCGTTGACGAGGAGAGGGTCTTCGGTCGTCGGGTCGAAGAAATCTTCCAAACGCCTAATCTACACGCGCAGAAAAGCAACAAATAAATAAAACAGCACCAAATGAACTCCAAAAATTACAAAACCAGTACCAAATGAAAGAGGGTGAATTTATATGAATTTAGAAATTTGGATCACCCAAATCGGAGTTCGGATGTGAAAGTTATAGCCAAAAGAAGTTTCAAATCACATAAAATGATGGATTTAGGGTTTTTCCGATTTTCCAGATTTAATTTCCAACTGAAAAATCCGAGAAATGCGTCAGCGCTGCGCAAGCGTACACGTGTGCGCCACGTGGCAGACACGCGGGCAGAGACGCTGACGCGGCGCCGACGTGGCGCCACGTGGGTGGCCACGTGGGCTCGGCCCCACGGGTCAGAGAGAGAGAGAGAGAGGGAGAGAGAGAGAGACGGGGGCGCGGTGGCTGCGGCGGCCGGAGCTGGAGAAGACGGCGGCGATGGCGCGGGAGAAGGCGGCGGCGGTGCTGGGAACGCGCGCGACGGGCGGCGCCGAGGAGAAGAAGAAGGGAGGGCGGCGGCGAAAGCGCAACCGAGAGAGAGAGAGAAAGAAGAGAGGAAGAGGCGGCGCGGGTTTTAAAGCGCGAGGAGAGGCACGGGCGCGGCGAGGCGGATGCGGCGAGGCGCGGAGAGGCGATTTAGACGCCGCACGCTGCGGCGTGGCGAGACGGACGACGCGGCGAGATTCGGGCGCGGCGAGCGCGGCGACGTGGGAGAGAGCGGCGCGACGCGACGGAGACGACGATCGGAGCCGTCCGATTCCGACGGACCAGTGCGGAGCGAGGAGGCGCGGAGACGAGAGCCGTCCGATTTCGACGACGGGGAGATGAACGGCGCGGCGACGCGAGATGAAGGAGCGCCGTCCGATTTCAATCTGGACGGCTGGAAGAGAGGAGGCGCGCGGCGCGAGGGCGCCGGATCGCGATCCAACGGCGGAGAAGAAAGGAGAGCGGCGAGGGAGACGAGAGGCGCCGTCCGATTTCGACGGACGGTGGAAGTCCAAAGGGCGCGCGAACGGGAGCGCGGATCTCGATCCAACGGCCGAGAGCGAGGAGGCGCGGCGCGCGAGGAACGCTGGATAGAGATCCAACCGGGCGAGAGTGACGAGCGCCGCGGAGCGGGCCGCCGAGAACGAGGAGATGGGCCGAGGAATTCGCCCACAAACAGAAAAAGGATTTTCAATTCATTTTGATTTCGTAAATTCAAATAAAACAAAAGGCAATTTAGAAAATAGCAAATAGACTCCAAAAATTCTAGAAAATTCACGTAAATTCCTTGAATTATTCTAGACTTAATAAAAATACTTTTAACTTTAAATTTTCTTTTTCTTTTACAAATAAAATAATTTTTCCATTTCGGATAAAACAAAAATCAATTTCTAAAATCCAATAAATCCAAGAAAATTCTCAAAATAATAATTTTGATTTTAAATCCCAGAAATCTCAATCAAACCAACTTTAATCTAATTGAAGTTTGATTAACTCATATTAAACTGCAAATGATTTTTAAAATTTTCAAATTGAGCTTTTGGCAAATAGAAGCAAATGGTTTTCTAAAAAATTTTTTTTTTTCAAAAACTCCGAAAAACGGGACGTTACACCCTTGAATAGAGGTCAGACCGCCCCACACTTAGGAAATTCAGTTTCAGTTGTTTTTGGTTGTTTTGCTTCGGGGTTTTGATTGGATTCAATCCTAGTCTTCCAGATCGTATATCGATCTTCATAGCTTCTATAGCTATTGGAGTGAAATTTGTGTTGAATCTAATCGGTTGAAAAAGTGAGCGTGCTTCTATTCACCCCCTCTAGTCGCCTTTTCGTCCAACAAGTGGTATCAGAGCCCGGTTAGTTCAATCTTGATCTTAACCGGTCACTGAACTTGGCGATGGATAAGTACTCGACAAAGCCGCATGTCTTCAATGGGCTCGACTATGCCTATTGGAAAAATCGCATGCAGTCTTCCTTGAGAGCGAAGGACAAGCTATATGGGAGGTTGTTCGAGCTCCATTGCTTTTGTCTCGAGATTGCCACGCAAGCTTCTGCAATACTTTTGGCTAACAACAACAAGGCAAAGAATCTCCTATATGCCGGGCTTGGTAGACAAGAGTATGACAGATTTGTATCTATTTATCAAGACATGAAATTTGGCACACCTAAACTTACCATGAGGGATCGTCCCAAATTAAACAAGTGCGCGAGACGGTCTATGTTTAGAGTACAACAAATTCGAGATGCGCCCCTGGCGAGAGCATCGATGACGCTTTTACTCGCTTCAACAAGGTTGTCAATCGATGAAAGTCGCTGACATTGAGTACTCTCAACTGAGAATGCCACTCACCTCTTGGCCGCAATCAACACCAAGGAGTGGGAGATGAAGGCTACCGCCATAGAGGAGAACGCCGATCTCTACTCTCACCTTGGAGCTGCTTTATAGTAAGCTCAAAACTCATGAGATCAAGAGAGGTAGTCTTCCTAAGAAGGACAAGATGGCTTTGGTAGCCGATCCTCTTTCAAGAGCTTCGATGGTTTTTCCGAGTCCTCTTCGGTTTTCTCTTGCTGCTTATCCACAATTCGTGAAGAGGATTTTGAGAGTCTTCCGAGCCCGAGCTAGCCCTCATAGTCAAGAAAGTCACACGGCTTACAACAATGT
Source organism: Hsuehochloa calcarea (assembly GCA_036346395.1). Taxonomy (NCBI): domain Eukaryota; kingdom Viridiplantae; phylum Streptophyta; class Magnoliopsida; order Poales; family Poaceae; genus Hsuehochloa; species Hsuehochloa calcarea. Next base: position 49,379,364 of record CM070609.1, on the reverse strand, counting down.
GAGAAACAAAAAGAGAGGTGGCCTCGTGACTTGCTACGAGTGTGGTGAGCTTTACCATATTCGCTAATCGCCCCAAGTCAAGGGTAAGGGTAACCATAAGGAGGAAAGCCACTTGGAAGAAGCCTCAAGGAACAAATCAAGGTTTGATGTCGCTAAGTCGATGAAGGTCGCCACCGGGTCCTTGCCGCTTTGGAGATCAACTTGAGCGATGTGGACTCGGGAGCGAGGAGGACAAGGAGGAGGAGGAGCCACCTCAAGACAAGAAAGGGAAGGCTAAGGACTTCACCGCATGTGCTTCATGGTCGACTCACGACGCCGATGATGATGATGAGGTATCCTATCTTATGATGTCCTTTTCGCTAGATGCGAGAACATGTATGAGCAATTGCTTAGTCGGGATAAGGCTTTAAAGTTCATCATGGTTAAGAACAAGGATCTAGAGTCACAAGTTGAAAATTTGACATTGGAACTTGTGAATGCTAATAGTCTAGACGTTGATGAATGTTCATCTTGCCATGCTTTGCACTGAATCGCCTAAAGCGCAATCGCTTCTTAATATCGCTTTGCATCAACTTGAAAATGCTAGAACCGAGCTAGTTGAGGTCAAATCGCTCCATGTCTTAAATGCTTAGAGTCTAGCAAGTTGGATGTTTTCAACCAAGAGAGTCTCGCTCTGCTCTCTCGCTTAGAACGTGAACGTGAAATTAAAGACATTTTAAAAGCAATTAGAGAGAAATATGCTAAGCTTAAGGACATGATAATTCGCTACTTGTACTTTATGTCCCGCTCTTAAGCTTGAAATTGCTAATTATAAGGAGAGGCTTGCAAAGGTTATTAAACCTAAAATTTGTCAATCATGTGTTGATCTTAGGAAAGATAATGTTTATCTAGAGAACACACTGCAAAAATTCTCTAGTGGAGAAAAGCAATTAAACATGATTCTTGACAAGTCTAGAACTCCTTCTAAGAAGCAAGGTTTAGGATACAACTCGCTGTAACAAATCCAAGGCTAAGGTCATTCAGTCTTGGAAAATGGCTTAGTTGAATTCAAAACCCAACTCGCAAAAATTGCTTTCAAACTCCGCAGGTTTTGTCCAACCTTCTTTGAGTCAAAAGGTGCTTCTCCCAAGGGTACAAAATACCATTGCACCTATTAAGTAGAAGAGTGGGCATTTAGTTGAGTTCTCATGGCGAGGTTGAAAATGCTAATCATGCTAGAACTTTATTTCATCAACCTAGAGCTTGTGTGAAACATGGTCATGAAAAGAAGAAGAAACCGGTCTAGGATATACTACACATGCTTATCATCATCATGTTCCTAGACGTAATGCATCTCATGTGTTTGTAACCATTGCTCATGATAGACTTCAACTAGGATCAAGGACACTCATTCTCGCTTTGCATACTACTCATAGACATGTGTCTCAAGATCGGGTTCCCAAGTCTATTTTAACTAACCCCAGATTGAGACACATCGATCTTTGTGCCTTGATTTTCGGATCGTCGCGGAAGGAGGAAGAACACGTGGCTCGCCGACCCGCTGCTCACGCCACATGACCGAGACTCTAGATGGTTCACTTCCTTCACGCGGCGACGGTGATGACTTCATCACCTTGGAGATGATTCACAAGGGCGGATCAAGGAACTGGATCGATCGTGGTGAACGATGTGTTCATTCTCAAGGATGTCGCTCTTGTGTCCAAGCTAAGGTACAATCTTCTTTCGCCTCACGCTTCTCGATGATGGCTATGAGACTAGATTTAAAAAGAACGCTTGTCGGGTGCTTGATTCTTTGGTGAGCTCATTTTTGGAATTTCTAGAGTTGGTAGAATATTTGAGCTGATTTTTCGAATCTCTTGCCGATCTCTCAAATGTTTAGTTGCATCTTCTTCCGATATCCGGCTTTGGCACCGACGCTGGGGCACATTGGTTTTGATCATCCGACACGAGTTAGCGGCCTTGATCTCATGAGAGGCTTGCCTAAACTCAAAGTCACAAAGATGTCAGATGTGCTCCTCAGTAGGCATGGCAAGCAAGTTGCCGCTCACACCCTTCATTGACTATGGTCATGACCGACTTGACCGGACAGCTTGCTTCATATGGATACCGTTGGTCCCGCTAGGGTTCGCCGATCGGTGGCAATTGGTACATTCTTGTCATAGTCGATGATTTTTCAAGATATTCTTGGGTGTTCTTTCTTGCTTCAAGGATGAGGTCTTTGATCATTATCATGATCTTGTTCTTCGCTTGGCTTCGAACTTCCCGGTGCCTTGAGAGCAATCCGCAGTGACAATGGCACGGAGTTCAAGAATGCCTCGCTTGCCTCTTTTTGTGCCGAAGCGCAGATTGAGCATCGCTCTCTTCTCCACACGCCCTCAACAAAATAGCGCTGTGGAAAGGAAGAACAGACCTTAGTCTCGATGGCTAGGACGATGCTAGATGAGTATAGCACACCGAGGAGGTTTTGGGTCGAAGCTATTGCTACTGACTTGCCATATTTCAAATCGTGTCTTTCTCGAGACCGTCTTTGGGCAAGACTTCTTATGAGCTTCGCTTTGGCGAAAACCTCGCCAGCACTTTCGAGTCTTTGGATCAAGTGTTTTATTCTCAAGACAGGAACCTAGATAAATTTGAATCAAGAACTTGTGATGGTTTATTTCTAGGTTATCCCGCTCATTCGAGGGGTTTTCGGGTTTTAATGTTGAAACTAACATTGTCCAGAGACATGCAATGTCACTTTTGATGAGACTAGCCCCGCAGCCTAGATCCGATGTTTCAGTGACTTACAGTGACAGAGAGCATATTTGTTGAGGAAGATGAGGATGAAATTGATGATGCTCCTCCACTTGTCGCTAATGTCCGATTCCACCAAGAACTCGCTACGATCGCTTCACCTCCAATTGAGGCTCCTCACAGATCTTCTTCATCGCCAGACTCATGGAGGTTGAGGAGATACTATCTTCCCCAGCGCTCCTTTGCACATCCGTAAAGCACCTTCTGATCGATGATTGGTAGTCTCCATGAGCGAGTCACTCGCCTGTATCATGATCCGAGTCTTTCTCTCACTGCATTTGTAGCGCCTTTGAACCCAAAGATATATCACATGCTTTATCCGATGCTAGTTGGGTCAATGCCATGCATGAGGAGTTAGAGAACTTTGAAAGAAATAAAGTCCGAACCTTGTAGAACCTCCTAGTGGTCATAATGTAATTGGTACCGCTGGGTGTTTAAAAATAAACAAAATGAGGATGGTTCTGTGGTTAGAAACAAGGCTAGGTTGGTAGCTCGTGGTTTTAGCCAAAGTTGAGGGGTTAGATTTTGATGAGACCTTCGCCTCCTGCTAGATTAGAAGCCATTCAGATCATGCTTGCATTCGCCGATCTAAAGGTTTTAGGTTGCATCAAATGGATGTTAAGAGTGCTTTTCAATGGTTTTATAGAAGAGGAAGTGTATGTTAGGCAACCCCGGCTTTGAGGATCCCAAGCACCTCGATCGTGTCTTTAAGCTATCCAAAGCTTTGTATGGTCTTAAGCAAGCCCCTAGAGCCCCGGTATGATAGACTTAAGACTTTTCTCGCTTAAGAATGATTTTAAAATGGGAAAAGTTGATAAGACTCTATTCATTCTTAGGCATGGCAACGACTTCCTCGCTTGTTCAGATTTACGTTGATGATATTATCTTTGGTGGTTCCTCTAATGCTCTTGTTTCCAGCTTTTCTCGAGACCATGTCCGTGGAATTTGAGATGAGTATGATGGGCGAGCTCAACTACTGGGCCGCAAATCAAGCAATGCAAGGAAGGGATCTTCATCCATCAAACGGCACACCAAGGATCTTCTCGCCGCGTTTTGATATGGGTGATCGCAAGGCGATCGCCACTCCCATGGCGATTTCGATCGCTGGATCGAGATGAGGAAGGGAAGCCGTGGATCAACGCGAGTACCGCAAAGATGATCGGCTCCTCCTGCACTGACGGCCTCAAGACCGACATCCACTTCAGCGGTGCCTCTCTCGCGAGGTTTCAAAGGCCACCGAGGACTTCACATCGCTAAGCCGTTAAGCATCTTCGTGTATTTACATTCTACTCTCCAAGATGGCATTTGGTATTCTTGCTCTTCTTATTCGTCCATTCGGGGTTTTTCGATTCGATTTTATGGGTCAGAGGCTAGATAGGAAGAGCACTTCGGTACATGTCATTTCTTAGGCACGCCTCTTGTCTCTTGGTCTTCTAGGAAGCCTTACTGTTGCACAATCCATCTTAAGTGAATATGTAGCCGCTAGTCAGTCAGAGTCGATTTTGTGGATGGTGTCCACTCTTAAGGACTTTGGGTTAAATTTTGCTAGTGTTCCTCTTTCTCGTGATAACACTTCGCTATTAACATTGCTAAGAACCCGTGGCAACACTCTAGGACCAAGCACATAGACATTCGCTATCACTTCCTTAGAGACCATGTCGAGAAGGGTGATATTGTGCTTTGCACTTTGTGGAGTCCGAGGGTCAATTGGTCGATATCCTCACCAAACCTTTAGACCCAACTAGGTTTGCCACCTTGAGAAGTGAGTTAGGGTAATTTATCCCTATGGGTTGGTTTGAGGGGAGTTCGATCTTTTCTCGATCTTACCTTGTTCTTTTGATCTTTTATTGTTCTTTTCCGAACTTAGTGATCTTTTTGAACTTTTTAGGTTTTTAGGCTTTTATTGCATCTCATTGTATCATATTGCATTCATATGAAAAATACATCAAGTGGTATGAAAATTCAAAAAGATGCATTGTAATATAAGATCTTCTCGCATATCTTTTAAAATTGATGAAGCTCATTGCCTATTACTCTTTGAGCTTTAGTATTTCAATTCTTGCTCAATGCCATGTCTAGTTCTTTGACTTGCTAAAATTATCATGCTTTTACATGTGTAGCTAAGTCTTTGCTATATGAGCTAGAACTTTAAAACAACTCGAACTAAAAATTGCAATTTGTGGATGTTTTAGCGAGTTGCAATTAGTGCTCCTTTTGTGACATTGGCCCCGCTGTAATTGCTTTGTAAGCTCTTGAATCTAAAATTGACCATTACTTGAGCTTTTGTGTTCTTGAGATTCTAAAACCGCTTTTGTAAAAAAATGAAAATCAAGATTGTCTTATGCTTAAAATGTGCCAAACTATTCTTACGAGACCGCTTGTCAAATGACATGAACTTGGAGATAGTTTGATGATCCGCACGATCTCATGGGGATTGCTTGTCGAAATGACATGAACCTCAAGATTTGTCGCCTTGGTAGAAGCTTAGAAAGAGTTTGTGGATGGCTCCTAGTCCAGATCTTCTTTACTAAGATATACCTTTAATCAACTTCTCGGTCGAAGCTTAGGATGAGTTTGTGGATGGCTCCTAGTCCAGATCTTGTCACTAAGTTAGATCATTAGTCAACTTCAATATTCATTGCATATGAGAAAACCGTTGACAAATGGGCTTTTAAGAAATATCGAGCAAAATGATTCAATACTGGACCTGATTGACTCTTAATGTGGTCTTTGTTAGATTTTTTATCTTCTTTGACATTTTGACATGGCCAATTTCATTTTAGGATCCCTGTTGATGAACTTGCTGAATTTGAAGCTTTGCTTAAATTGATCAAATCCATTGCTTTACTTTTGAGCCTTTATGCTTAGCTTTGTTATATATGTCTTACCATGATCTTGCTAGCACTATCAGGCTTGATATGTTGTTTGTGCAATATTAGAAATGCTGACTTGCTCTTTTGGGTAATCTTCAAAGCTTCTTGTAATCAAAATTGAAAAATACAAAATGAAGCCACCCATTGCATTTCGTGCATACTTCTTCTTTTTGCTTCTTTCTTCATTCTGCAAATTGCTATCTCTGGATGAGAGGAAGGCGTGATTCCTTGATGACTCCATTGTCAAAGGGGGAGAAGATATTTTCAATGTTGGGGAAGTTTATACAAAGGGGAGAAAGTTGGGGAATTTGAAATTTTCTGAAATCCGAGGATCATAGTGAGGGGGAGCTTTTGAATTGCATTCTTATTGCCTTATTGACTCTTCTGAACTTGAATTGCATTTATTACACCTCACAATGATCAAAGGTCAATTGAACAATTGTTCTTTCATATGGACCTTAAGTGAGATTTTGACTTTTTCTCGAAATCAAAGTTTTTATGCTTTTGCCTTATCTCACTTGTCTATGCTATTTCGATGCCGCCTTGGTCATTTCCATTGCTTTCTCTTGCTTATGGACCAAGTTGTGCCTTTGTGCTAAAACTAAGTATTTTACTTTTCAAACCTTCAAATTACATTTTCCGGATTATTGCCAATGTGTTCATCAAGGGGAGATTGTGGATATCATGGGGATATGCTCGGATCTTAGGATGATGTGACAATTGGCAATGGCGTTAACCGGCTTGTCGCTTCACGGGTTTTCGACAAAGTTTCAGATCCGCTCGCATTCTCGACGGTGGTCCGACCGGCCATAGCATGGCGATCCGGCCAGGTCCCAAATCGTCTGATCGGCCGGCCATGTCGTGATCGGACCCATTGCGTGACCAAAATGGTCGAGAATAAATTTGGGCCAAAAATAGGTGTTGTAGACAAGTGAGGGATCCTAATACACTTGGTCTCATATTTTTGAGTTCCTACAAAGTTCTATTGGTTTAAGTGCCTTATCTCACTTGTCTATGCTATTCGATGCCGCTTGGTCATTTCCATTGCTTTCTCTTGCTTATGGACCAAGTTGTGCCTTTGTGCTAAAACGAAGTATTTTACTTTTCAAACCTTCAAATTACATTTTTCGGATTATTGCCAATGTGTTCATCAAGGGGAGATTGTGGATATCATGGGGATATGCTCCAGATCTTAGGATGATGTGACAATTGGCAATGGCGTTAACGGTTTGTCGCTTCACGGTTTTCGACAAAGTTTCAGATCTGCTCAGCATTCGATGGTGGCGGTCCGACCGCCATAGCATGGCGGTCCGATCGTCCCAAATCGGTCGGATCGCCATGTGCGCGGTCGACCTACCGTGACCAAAATGGTCGAATGGGGGCCAAAAATAGGTGTTGTAGACAAGTGAGGGATCCTAATACACTTGGTCTCATATTTTTGGAGTTCCCAAGCAAAGTTCTATTGGTTTAAAGTTTCCAGAGGTTTCGGATTTTCGTGGGTTGAAAATTGGCTGTCCTACGCGGTCCGACCGCCTTGTGGTGGCGGTCGATCGCCGGTTGGCGGGCCGACCGCCCCGAGGGGCTGCCTGACGTGCTCGATTTATTCATCGCCAACTTCGTGGCGATGATGATTTGTTAGGTCAAAGTCATGGGTTTCAAAGGCATATGTGTTGCATGATGCATGTTTTGACTAACGTGGGTCAAGTTGTGAAGAACTTGTTCCTGATTCGATTTGCTTGTTTATTGTTGTGCGTGTTGCTTGGTGATCAACGACGGTCAACGGCAAGGATGATCGAACTAGGCTTTGAGAGCCGAGGTCCGTAACGATCGACGATGCCGTGAGGTCAATGAACTCAAGTGTGGTGCAGATAGACAAGGATGACCGAACAGGCGCTTCGGGCGATCGTTGGATCAAGCTGCGCTGGGTCGGTGCAAGTGCCATGGTGGTTCTCGTGGGAGCCGATAGGAGAGACTTGCCGACATGTTGAGAGCCGCTGATCAACCAACACGTGGCGAAGCATGGGAGGTGCTTCACAAAGATGGGACTCGGTCTTTGCAAAGATCGAGAAGGGGTATTTGGTAATTATACCAAATACCGCCTTGGTGACTTTTGACGACTCGCGGCGCAAGATGGCGTGGAGAAGCGGAGTAGGTCAAGAGGAGATGAAGACGGCGCGAGAGGCGTGCGTGCAGTGTGACCCGCTTGTTTTGGGCCTTAACGGAGCCCATTAGGGTGACTCTTCTAGAAGGTTTAAGTCTCCACTATAAATAGAGGAGGAGGTGGCTGCACCCTTCAACCCTTTCATGCTTGAAACCCTAGTTTTGGCTTAAGTGCTTAGGGAAGGTTTAGTGGAGATTAGGGTTCTAGAGAGAGAGATGTTTTGATCTTGTGTCCATGCGTATCCGTATGAGTGGTCAGAATCGATACATTATCAAATCAATCCAAAGAAGAGTTCTCTTTAAGATGAGTTCATTTGCCCTTCTTCTCTCTATTTGGTGATTTTGAGTCTTTCTTTGATTCGCATGTTTTGATTGATTTCTTTGCATGATCTAGCTTGCTGTGACATGTGGGAACACATCTAAGATCATCTTGATCATCAATCACCCACGAGCAAGTTTTTCGATATAGTTTTCGCTTTGACTCTGCTTCAAACCTTCCACCTCTCAAACTGAAAAAGGTCTGAACTTTTCCAAAGATCTTCACGATCTTCGATTGAATAGGTTCCCGACATCCTAGAGAAGGTGTGTACCAAGTTTCATCAAGTTTGGAGTTGTAGATCAAAAGTTACATCTATTTGCATCTTCGTTTTTCGGCCGATTTCACTGTTCATCGGCCGAGGTCTGACCGCCTCATCGAGGTCGGACCGCCTATAGGACCGGTCGGACCGCCCTTGAATAGAGGTCGACCGCCCACACTTAGGAAATTCAGTTTTGTTGTTTTTGGTTGTTTTGCTTCGGGTTTTGATTGATTCAATCCTAGTCTTCCAACAGATCGTATATCGATCTTCATAGCTTCTATAGCTATTGGAGTGAAATTTGTGTTGAATCTAATCGAAGTTGAAAAGTGAGCGTGCTCCTATTCACCCCCTCTAGTCGGTCGATGACTTCTCGAGGTATTCTTGGGTGTTCTTCTTAGCCTCGAGGTATTCTTGGGTGTTTTTCTTAAGGATGAGACGTTTACTCTTTTCGTGGTCTTTTAGTAGGCTTTCTGCTGAGCTCCCTGTGCATTACGAGCAATTGACCGATAATGGCACCGAGTTCAAGAATTCCTACTTTGAGAGTTTTGTGGTGAGACAGTGTAGAGCACCGCCTCGTCTCCATACGCCCTCAACAAAATGGTGTTGTGGAGAGGAAGAACCGCACCTTGGTCGAGATGGCGTGACGATGCTTGATGAGTACTCTACACCTAGGAAGTTTTGGGTGAGGGAATTGCTACGCTTGTCATGTTTCTAACAGAGTTTTCTTCTGCACTCTTGCATCGCACTTCTTATGAGTTGAGATATGGGCGAAACCCAGCGCCTCGCATTTTCGTGTGTTTGGTTGCAAGTGTTTTATTCTCAAGTCCGGGAACCTAGATAAGTTCGAGTCACGATCTTGTGATGGGATCTTTCGGGTTACTCGACTTCTTCTCGTGCCTATAGAGTCCGGAATCGCGAATCTAGTAAATTGTTAGAAACTCAGGAGGTGACCTTCGATGAGGCCACCAGGGACTAGGCCCGATATCTCGTGTTCCTTAGAGCGATCGAGTCCATCTTTGTGGACGATGAGGAGGATGGAGATGAGGGTTGTTTACCCGATCCAGATCTTCCTCTTCCTCTTGAGGTGCCTTCTTCCACCGCACCTCGAGGAGATCAGCCCTTACCTTCTGCTTCTTCTGAAGCTAGTGGCTCTGTCCCTATCTAATCTCGCTAATGAGGTAGAGGCCACTTCTTCATCTCACCCCGACCTCCAAGACACATTCAAAAGGACCATCCTTCAGAGCAGATCATTGAGACCTCTTTGAGCGTGTCACACGCTCAAAACTGGTTTGTCTCTCTTCTGTCTCCATTCTCGCCTTTGTCGCCTCATTTGAGCCTAAAGACGTTTGTCATGCTCTATCTGATGAGTCTTGGACAAACGCTATGCATGAGGAGTTGGAAAACTTTGAAAGAAACAAGGTCTGGTCCCTTGTTGAGCCCCCTCAAGGTCACAATATCATTGGGACCAAATGGGTGTTCAAGAACAAGCAAAGTGAAGATGGGTTAGTCATTCGAAACAAGGCTAGGCTGGTAGCTCTGTGGTTACTCTCAAGTTGAGGGTCTAGATTTCGAAGAGACTTTTGCCCCTGTAGCTAGACTTGAAGCCATTAGAATCCTGCTTGCCTTTGCAGCTTCTAAGGGTTTCAAGCTTTACCAGATGGATGTCAAGAGTGCCTTCCTCAATGGCCTTATTGAGGAAGAAGTCTATGTCAGACAGCCTCCTGGTTTCGAGAACCCCAAATACCCTAACCATGTCTACAGGCTTTCCAAAGCTTTGTATGGACTCAAGCAGGCTCCCAGAGCTTGGTATGAAAGGCTTAAGTCCTATCTGCTGAGCCATGGTTTTGAGATGGGTAAAATTGACAAGACCTTGTTCATTCGCCGTCTTGGCACTGATCTTTTGCTCGTCCAGATCTATGTGGATGACATTATCTTTGGCGGCTCCTCGCATGCTCTTGTTTCCCAGTTTTCCGATGTCATGAGCTCGGAGTTTGAAATGAGCATGATGGGCGAGTTGAGCTTCTTCCTTGGCTTCCAAATCAAACAGACTCGGGAGGGTACCTTTCTTCATCAAGGCAAATACACTCGAGACCTCCTGAAGCGTTTCGACATGAATGATGGAAAGCCAGTATCAACTCCAATGGCATCTACAAATGCCTCGATCCGGATGAAGACGGCGAACTCGTTGACCAAAAGGATTTTAGGAGCATGATTGGCTCTCTCTTGTACCTCACACCTCGAGACCGGACATACACTTTTCTCAGGTGTCTTTGTGCTCGGTTTGAGCTTCTCTCGCAGATCTCACCGTCAAAGCGGTGAAGCGCATCTTCGGTACCTTCGAGCTACTATTGACTATGGTATCCGTACTCTTCCTCTTCTTGTCTATCTCTTAGAGCCTTCTCCGATGCAGATTTCACGGGTCAGAGGATAGATAGGAAGAGCACTTCCGCACTTGCCAATTCATTGGCACTTCTCTCGCCTCCGGTCGCCGAGGAAGCAATCCGGTGTTGCGCACCCACCGCAGAGGCCGAGCACGCTGTCGCAGCCCGCTGTCGTAGTCAAGTGCTTTGGATGGTCTCGACCGCAGGATTTCGGGCTATCTATCGATTGCGCTCCACTCTTCTCGTGATAACACGTCTGCGATTTGCATTGCCAAGAACCCAAAGGCAACATTCTCGGACCAAGCATATAGATATTCGATATCACTTTCTTCGAGATCATGTAGAGAAGGGTGACATTGTGCTCAGCCATTTTGGAGAGTGAGCACCGTTGGCGCGATATCTTCACTAAGCCTCCGGATGCTCTCGGTTTTCACTCTGCGGAGAGCTTGGGGTGGTTTGTCCTTACGATCACTGTGAGGGGAGCTTTGTGCTACTACTGTATTATATTATATTATATTATATTATACTATTACTCCTTTCTGGTTTCATTTCTTTTAATATTTCGGGTCGAAGTCCTTCCAAAGATAGGTTAGAGTGTTTCTCTTGCCACATTGCTTTGATCGCTACTTCTTGTCTTGTGCTTCTAGGATGTCGCTTATTAGTGTCTCTTCCCTCTCTAAGTAGAGCTTACTCACTTCTTATAGGTTCTAGCAGGGTCGGGCCACCCTTGGGTAGACAGGGATGTTGTTTGCTCCTTAGTGTTTGTATAGATCGGTGATAGTCCTAGAATCATATGGGGTAGATAAGAACCTGTCTGAGCGATAGTTTTCTATATCTTTTCTATGCTCTAAAGGACGCTTTTCTCGGTTTACTTATCGATTCTCGCTTTTGTTCCTTTGGTGTGGGGAGTTATTCTTGGTTATTCCATACTCTTAATTTTGTCATAACTCAACTCAATTAAAAGATGCATCTCATTTCAAGGGAATCGGATTTTTGTACATTTCATCAAGCATTGCATGATAATCAAATGGAGCCTTGTTTATTATCCCTTATGATCTGTTTTCACTTTTTACATCTTGCCATGATTTATGCTAAACCGCTAGATCTATCATGACTTTTATGTGTAGTTTAGTCTTTGACATGCTAAGGTATTTAAAAATGCTAAACTTGAATTAAAATCTTGTCATGATAGCTCTTGAGACTAGTCCGTTAAAACTATCCTTTTATGATATTCGCCATGTCAAGTAGGTCGAGTTGAGTCTGAATCTCTTTTGAACTTTTGAGTAAGCTATGTCGCTTGTTAAGAAACATGACTTATCTCTAATCATCGGTCTAAAAACTTCAAAAGCAAAATGATCTCTTTGTGCGAAAAACTGATCTCACCAAATCTTTCTCATGAGACGGCTTGCCATTGCACTAGGCATGAACTCGGGGAAGCCTTGATGACCTAAGATCACCTCCTTAAGTCTGTTGCTTGGAGTGGTCGATAAGGCTTGGGATCTAGCACATGGCTAAAAAAAATGGTTGAAGCTAGGAGGCGCTTGTGGATGGCACCTAGTCCAGAGCTTGCTTTATCGAGATAAAACCTTAAAGAGCCTTAAAATAGAAAGTCTTCGTAAAAGAAAATGTGCTAAAATTGCTTATCATCAAAGAGACCAAGTTCTGGATAAAATGAGTCCTTCTTCAACTGGTAGCTCTCTAAACTGTTCAGTACGAGTCTTCTTGGTTCAACTTAGATTATTTGACATGGCTTGTATCATCTTTGGATATCTTTAGCTAGACTTCAATCTTGACTTAATTGACCTGCTAAAGAACTGGATCATTAATCAGATTATGGACTTTCTGTCTTAGCTCTTCTATACATCGATTGTCATGATCTTGATAGCATTCTTCTGTGTTATGGCTTGGTGTAATACTCTAATAGTCATTTTGGATAATCTACATGGCTCCTAATGCTTAAAATGAACATCATATAGTCTTTTCCTCCCTTTTCTACATATTGATGATTTTATTGCCAAAGGGGGAGAATGATTGTGAGAAAAAGCCTTCTGAAGAAAAGCCTTGAGTTTTGTGCGAAAATTGCGAAAATTGCTCTTTCATCTCATCTCAAGTCTTTCTCTTTTTGTCAACTTGGTCTTGAGCTTAATTGCACTTGTTTAGACCTTGGTTGACTGGAATCTCAAACTCATCTTATGCTTTTTCGGTGATTGTCAATATACTCATCAAGGGGAGATTGAGAGACCATGTGAGAGGTCCTCCACTGAGTGATGAGTATTTGACAAGTGTGTTGATTAGATTGAGAGTTGAGGTTTTGGTTTGGACTATTTACGGTATTTCAGTGGAAATCGGAACTACCGCTGTATGGAGCGGAAGTTCATTAATCGAACTACCGGTGTTGGAAAAAGGAACTTCCGATTTACCGGTTTTGGTTTTGGTGAAGAGAATCGGAACTTCCGCAGATGGGGTAGCGGAGTGTCCGATAATATCGGTATTGAGATTCTCCGAGACGAAAATCGAATAGAATTTTTAGGCGTGCGGATGTTCGAAGATCGGAAGTTCCGCAAGTATCGGAACTTCCGATAATTCGACAAGTGCGGATGTTCGAAGATCGGAAGTTCCGCGGTAAGCACGGAACTTCCGATAATTTCGACAGTGCGGATGTTAGGAAATCGAAACTTCCGCCGTGGTAAGTGCGGAACTTCCGATTGTGTCCGTAATCGCGTAGAAGGTTGAATTGTGATTTTGATTTTGTATGAGTTTGAGTCTTATACAAAAATTGATGCTATGATATTGTGCAATGCTATGTGATGTGTTTTTGTGCGTGTTGATCGCAGAGCATCAAGATGGAGTCGTGGCGAGACACGTGGACCGGACTAGGCGCAGGAGGCGTTGAGGTCGAACGGCCGGGATGTGTCAAGACGGCGTGAATCTTGAAGCGGTTGCAGTCGTGCACAACAAGGTGTACGGAGGCTTCCGTAAGGTGCGCAAGGGGCGAAGGGTCTTTTCGCAAAGCGGCAAAAGTGGAGGCGGTTCCGTTCGGATGTAGCGGGCTTAATGGGTTGAGGCCCATTAGCCAAGGCTATAAATAGGGAGAACCCGGGGTTAGGGTTAGACTTTTGGAGAGAAAATTAGGTTAGCTCTAGAAAAAGATTTGTTTTGCTTTTTGAGAGCTTGTTGAGAGGAGAGTATGATCTCAAATCTTATGTAATCTTTCCTCTGTGTTTCCATCTGTAAACATTTGATATCTATCAATGAAACTCTGAGTTTTGATTACTTGTTTATGTCCTCTTCTTTCTCTCTGTTCTCATGTTAAATATCTAGGGTTTTGGCATATCTTTTGATTCGCCTTATGAAATAGCATGAAACTTGATATCTAGATTCGTTTTGATATTGCTAATGTATCCTCAAAGTTTCATGAACTAGGAATCAGAGAATCGTGTCTATTTCGGGTTTTGGTCTTTCTTGCCCCTTCTTCAAGAAATCCGATTTTGGGTTGTTTGTTAAATCTTTGTTTGCGATTCTTCTCCATGAGGTCAAGATGTTGCTTAGGATGATGTCCTGTGAAACTTGACCAGAGAAGAGCATTCAAGATTGAGCACTTTGGATTTTTGGGAAAAACCCGAGCGATCGTTCTTGGTCAGACAATCGGAACTTCCGATTGTCCACGGCGAATTATCATGAGCGGAACTTCCGCACGCATCCCTGAACTACCGGAGTGCGGAACTATCACGGTAGAATCGGACCTTCCGATTTCGGCGTAACGCTCTAAAGTTTATTTTGATTCTCTGATTTTGCTTCACTCTTCTTAAGAGATCCAGAGGGCTTTGTAGATTTGCCTTAAATACAGTAAAGGGGAGTTCTTAATTTTTATTGCACCATTCACCCCCCCCTCTGTTGCCATTTCGGTCCTTCAGAAAGAGTTTGTGGATGGCTCCTAGTCCAGGATCTTCTTTACTAAGATATACCTTTAATCAACTTCTGGTCGAAGCTTAGGATGAGTTTGTGGATGGCTCCTAGTCCAGGATCTTGTCACTAAGTTAGATCATTAGTCAACTTCAATATTCATTGCATATGAGAAAACTGTTGACAAATGGGCTTTTAAGAAATACTGAGCAAAATGATTCAATACAGGACCTGATTGACTCTTAATGTGGTCTTTGTTAGATTTTTGATCTTACTTTGACATTTTGACATGGCCAATTTCATCTTAGGATCCCTGTTGATGAACTTGCTGAATTTGAAGCTTTGCTTAAATTGATCAAATCCATTGCTTTACTTTTGAGCCTTTATGCTTAGCTTTGTTATATATGTCTTACCATGATCTTGCTAGCACTATCAGCTTGATATGTTGTTTGTGCAATATTAGAAATGCCGACTTGCTCTTTTGGGTAATCTTCAAAGCTTCTTGTAATCAAAAATTGAAAATACAAAAATGAAGCCACTCCATTGCATTTCATGCATACTTCTTCTTTTTGCTTCTTTCTTCATTCTGCAAATTGCTATCTCTGGATGAGAGGAAGGCGTGATTCCTTGATGACTCCATTGTCAAAGGGGGAGAAGATATTTTCAATGTTGGGAAGTTTATACAAAGGGAGAAAGTTGGAGAATTTGAAATTTTCTCAAACTGAGGATCATAGTGAGGGGAGTTTTGAATTGCATTCTTATTGCCTTATTGACTCTTCCGAACTTGAATTGCATTTATTACACCTCACAATGATCAAAGGTCAATTGAACAATTGTTCTTTCATATGGACCTTAAGTGAGATTTTTGATTTTTCTAGAAATCAAAGTTTTTATGCTTTCTTTTGCCTTATCTCACTTGTCTATGCTATTCGATGCCACTTGGTCATTTCCATTGCTTTCTCTTGCTTATGGACCAAGTTGTGCCTTTGTAAAAACGAAGTATTTTACTTTTCAAACCTTCAAATTACATTTTTCGATTATTGCCAATGTGTTCATCAAGGGGAGATTGTGGATATCATGGGGATATGCTCCAGATCTTAGGATGATGTGACAATTGGCAATGGCGTTAACGGTTTGTCGTTTCACGGTTTTCGACAAAGTTTCGTGTCTGTTCGGGCATTCTCGACGATGGCGGTCCGACCGCCATGGCATGGCGGTCCGACCGGTCCCAAATCGGTCGGATCGCCATGCGCGCGGTCGACCGCCGTGACCAAAATGGTCGAATGGGTCGGGCCAAAAATAGGTGTTGTAGACAAGTGAGGGGATCCTAATACACACTTGGTCTCATAATTTTGGAGTTCCCAAGCAAAAGTTCTATTGGTTTAAAGTTTCCAGAGGTTTCGATTTTCGGGGTTGAAAATTGGCTAAGTCCTACAGCGGTCCGACCGCCTTGTGGTGGCGGCCGACCGCCAGTTGGCGATCGACCGCCCCGAGGGGCTGGCTCGACCGTTCGACTTGTTCATCGCCAACCGTGGCGATGATGTTTTGTTAGGTCAAAGTCATGGGTTTCAAAGTGCATATGTGTTGCATGATGCATGTTTTGACTAACGTGGGTCAAGTTGTGAAGAACTTGTTCCGGATTCGATTTGCTTGTTTATTGTTGTGCAAGGTTGCTTGGTGATCAACGACGGTCAACGGCGAGGATGATCGGGACTAGGCTTGGAGAGCCGAGGTCCGTAACGATCGACGATGCCGCGAGGTCAATGAACTCAAGTGTGGTGCGAGATTAGACAAGGATGACCGAAGGCGATTCGGTGATCGGGTTGGATCAAGCGGCGCGGGCTGGTGCAAGTGCCATGGTGGTTCGGTGGGAGCCGGATGGAGAGACTTGCCGACATGTTGAGAGCCGTTGATCAACCTACACGTGGCGAAGCATGGGAGGTGCTTCACAAAGATGGGACTCGGTCTTTGCAAAAAGATCGAGAAGGGGTATTTTGTTAAATATACCAAATACCGCCTTGGTGACTTTTGACGACTCACAGGCGCAAGATGGCGTGGAGAAGCGGAGTAGGTCAAGAGGAGATGAAGACGGCGCTCGAGAGGCGTGCGTGTGTGACCCGCTTGTTTTGGGCCTTAACGGAGCCCATTAGGGTGACTCTTCTAGAAGGTTTAAGTCTCCACTATAAATAGAGGAGGGAGGTGGTGCACCCTTCAACCCTTTCATGCTTGAAACCCTAGTTTTGGCTTAGGTGCTTAGGGAAGGTTTAGTGGAGGTTAGGGTTCTAGAGAGAGAGATGTTTTGATCTTGTGTCCATGCGTATCCGTATGAGTGGTCAGAATCGATACATTATCAAATCAATCCAAAGAAGAGTTCTCCTCAAGATGAGTTCATTTGCCCTTCTTCTCTCTATTTGGTGATTTTGAGTCTTTCTTTGATTCGCATGTTTTTGATTGATTTCTTTGCATGATCTAGCTTGCTGTGACATGTGGGAACACATCTAAGATCATCTTGATCATCAATCACCCACGAGCAAGTTTTTCGATATAGTTTTCGTTTTGACTCGGTTTCAAACCTTCCACCTCTCAAACTGAAAAAGGTCTGAACTTTTCCAAAGATCTTCACGATCTTCGATTGGAATAGGAATTATTGTTCCGATTTTCCTGGAACTTCAGAGATTGATCTTGGAATTTTGAAGAAAAGAAGGAATTATTGTATTTTACTCCAAATCTTTGCACAATCAATCAAATAAACATCTTTGGAGTATTTCCAACTTATATAGCCCATAAAAATAAAATTTAAAATAGATTTTATAAATTAAGCTTTTGGTTTTCGAAAAAGAACATATTTCCATGAACTTTCATCAAAAGATCCAAATTGAGCAAATGATGAATTTTAAAGCATACAATTGCATGTATGAGTCATAAATACCATTATGAACATATTCATATGAAGAATTTTGGTTCATATGGATAAACTCACTTAAGTGCTAGAAAGTGACCACTTAGGTCATAGTAGTATTTTGGACGAGTTTGAAAATCAAATATCTTTTTCTAGGTTGGTCTTTTGAAAATCCTTTGAATACCAAAAATGTTTAGAATAACCAACTCTAGGATTTTCCTTTTGGCAAGATTTTCAAATTCCTTTTAGAATAGATTTTACACAAAAATCTAGTTTATGTCAAAAACAAGATACTATAATGTAGGATTTTGGCTAGAAATGCATTTTTACTTAAAATAGGTTTTTCTAAAGCCAAAACCTTCGGTAAACCTTTCAAAAGCATTTGTATACATTTTGCAATTAATTTTTCAAAGAATTACTAATAGTTATCAAATTTTTGACTTTTGGCTAAAAGGCTTATTTTTGAAAAGCAATACTAGCACTTAATTTATTTGGGCACATTTAGGATGTGATATACATGGCTATGATTTAGCACTCCCCCTTAATGTGCCACTTCCAACTTGCTCAAAATATTAATAATGAATATTATGAATCATAGAGCAAGACCACCCCTTTTAATAAGATTTTCATGAAATGCAACCTACACAAGGCATAAGGGGCTAGATGCTTCAATATAAGTACTTGTTACAGTAATGGCATTGGTTCTTGATATGAAGTCATAATCCTTAAGCTTGGCTCCAATTTCGTGATGGTGATCCATCCACCTCTTTATGTGAGCCAAACCTCCAATGCCTCTCCAAGTACCTATTAAGCATTTAAGCGCATTTTGGTACCCAATACTTGGTTGGGTCCACGAATGTTAGTCACAATAGATTTGGGCACCCAAATGGCCCTTGAATAGTCTTTGGTGAACTAACAATTCTAGCAAACACATTGCCATTAATATCCTTCCTAAGTTTAATAATGATCATTATAAATAATGGGCTTAGGAGTGATACCTTTGGACAATCTTTACTCATATGTCCCTTTTCCTAGCTTGTAGCAAGTTCAAATTTGCATTCGCCTTTTACCATCTTTACTTGCTCCTTGCCGGTTTGCCTCTTCTTTGATGACAATTTCTTGTCATTCACTTTGTTTGGGCACACCGAGGCAAAGTGGCCCTTCTTGTTGCAACCAAGGCACTTGACATTCTTCGTGTGTCTTGCATTGTGCCTAGTCTTGCTTGTCTCCTTCTTCTTAGGAGTGAAGCCAATTCCACTCTTATCTTGCAAGCGTCTTTGCTTGCTCAATATATCGTCAAGAGTGGCCTTCCTTTTAGGCCTCTTTCCAAGTCATTCTTTAATTTGTTGACTTGGGCCTTGAGCTCTTTGTTTTCCTCTACAATGTTAGTATTGCAAGATATCGAGGAAATAGGAGTGTCCACTTTAGAGCAACAGGGCATATCAATTAAATCATCACAAGAGGTGGATATGCTAACCTTAGATGAAATGCAAGATGTAGGAACTATGCATGGCATATCATCTAATAACTTGCATGTAATTCCTATATCCACCTTGGACTTATTAAGATCCTTGAGAAGGAGAGTCTCATGAGCTTCTTTTAGCTCTTCATAAGAATCCTTGAGAGAAAGAAATTCTTTCTTCAAGACTTTGAATTTTGACTTCTCCTTGCCAAGATATTCATTTAAGTCTTCTAACATTTCCATCAACTCATCATAGGTAGGTTCTTCATTTTCGCTTACCTCATCATTACCTTTAGCCATGAAGCATTGAGTTGATGTGGAGGGAGTTGTGGACTCATCATTATCGGAGCTAGAAGTTGAACCTTCTTCTTCCGATGTCCACTCTTGTATGCAATCATCACTAGTAGGTGTGGACATTTCATATTTATCTTGAAAGTGTGTCCACATTGCATGAGCGCCTCAAGATTGCACACTTCATCAAACATCTCTACACTCAAAGCACTAAATAAACCGTTAATTGCTTGAGCGTCGAGATGTAAGCATTTCTCTTCCTCAATTGTTGGAGCAAGTTGATCCAATGGAGGAGAAAAGCCAACATCTACAATCCGCCATATTTTTGGACTCATGGCCCTAAAATAACAAGACATGGATTTTCCAATGTGCATAATTTGTGCCATCAAATATAGGTGCTTCACCTAGGTGCACTAAATCTCTAGTTGCCATCCTTTACTCTCTAGACGGTTAAGTCTAATAAATGAGAGACCAAGCTCTGATACCACTTGTAAGATCGAGGTGGCCGACTAGAGGGGGGTGAATAGGCGGTTTTAAAAAATCTATCGCGCTAAACCAATATATAAATGCGGAAGCTAATAGCGAATTGGTTTTGCACAATTAAAACCTAAATCAACTAGGCTCAACTAAGTGCACCGACAATATGAACACAATATAATATGAGCAATCATACAAGGTATATAAGCAATTTAAGCAAGAATGTAAATTGCTCAAAGTAAAGCACAAGTAAACACAAGATGACACGATTATGTTTTACCGTGGTGTTCGGAGACTTGCCGGTCTCCCCTAATCCACGTTGAGGTAAGCCCAACCCGCGTTGGACCGGCTCCTCAAATGAGCCCACACCTCCGAGGTAAGTCCAACACTTGGACCGGTTCCAAACCGAACCAACACCTCGCTCAACTATGGTTGCTCTTTCTCCACTCCGGAGATGGCGAGCACCAAACCACTCACAACCGTCGGGCCTTCTCACAAGCTTCTTGAGAAGGTCACCGAGCACGACGCCTCCACGCCGTCTAGGTGTCGGCAAACACCAAGAGTAACAAATCCAAACTTTCACTTGAACTAATCAAGTGTCAACGCCACGTGGATACACAATCCACTACCTAAGGCAACACATGCACTTAGGGTTTGCTCTCTAATCTCACCAAGTGCAACACATGCACAAAAGAGAATAGAGACTTGCTCTTAGCTCAAAGAATGAGTGTATCACTTAACAATGGCACCAAAGAACCTCTCCCAACCGCCAAGGTGGCTATATATAGCCCACACACAAAAACTAGCCGTTGGAGGCAAAGTTGCAGAAAAATCAGGAAATCGGAAGTTCCGCCAACTAATATGCGGAACTACCGCTTTACTGTTCATGGGTCAGACTGGTGCATAACGGCTCAAAACTAGCCGTTAAAAGTTTGGTGCGGAAGTTCCAAGATAAAAATCGGAACTTCCGATTATCGGAAGTTCCGCAGACAAAAATCGGAACTTCCGCAGCCCAATTTCAGCATGCACGATACTCGGTAAAATGTCATAACTTTTGACTCGATGTCGGAATTGAGTGATCTCGGACTCTATGGAAAGCTTATTCAGAGGGCTACACAACCCATCTATTTGATTGATCTCAAACACATTTGATCAAATCAAAAAGCACAACTCCAAAGAGCCACTATCATGATCTAAGTCCAAATAAATAGCAATAAGCAATCTTAGACCATGCCAAGGAATATGCATGAATCCCAACAATTTGCAAAACACATTTGCAAACTTAGATCATGCCACAAGGTGTAGGTACATGGACTTCCACCATTTGCAAAACACATTCGCAAAAGTATAGTCACATGCTACAAGGATTAATCGATAAGCCTCAACTATTTGCAAAACACATTCGCAAATAATAGCATCATGCCATGTAGAGCTAGAGCAAGCAAGATTGAGCTATCAACACATGATAAGACTCAAGCTACTAGACAAGACCCCTCTTAATAGTACGGCAACCTATACTAGCAATCCGGTCTTCCAACCAAACACCAAGACCGGTAAAAGACTAGGAACACATCCTTAGCCCTAGCTAGTCATACCTTTGCCGTGAGCATCTTCTTGAAGCTTGATGACGCACATCTTCACTTCAAGTCCGGGTCATTGTCTTGACATGCATCAACCCATGATGCATCCTTTACTTGACCTCCATCAACACATGATGGATCTTCTCTTGACTTGACGATCAACTCATGATCATCTCCTTCTTCGAGATCTTGTTATGCATCAACACACGATACATCCTCTTCTTGAACCTTGACTTGATGACGATCAACTCATGATGTCATCCAAAGTCTTCGTCACCCTAGAACATAGCCTATTCATCCAACTCATGAAAAATGTTAGTCCCACAATGATTAACAATAGTTATCAAGATATACATGCAACAAATGCTTCTAAACAAACTATTGAGAAAGGTGCGGTACTACCGCTAACTATCATGCGGTAGTTCCGATTATCGGAAGTTCCGCTCATTTCATTGCGGAACTACCGCACTTGCGAAAATGGCTAAGTCCCTAAAAAGGGTACTCTCTGGAAAAATCAAACCGCGCTTTTTCCGGACCATCCGATTAATCGGAACTTCCGCTCTTATCATTGCGGAACTTCCGCACCTCGAGAAATCGGCTAAGTCCCGAAACCGGATGCTCTCTGGAAAAATCAAGCCGCGCATATTTCGGATCATCCGATAATCGGAACTTCCGCACGTATAACGCCGGAACTTCCGATTTTGCACAGAGAGAAAGATTTTTCTTTTAAAACCAAACCAAAAGAGAATGCATGATCCTAAGTTGATCTTTTACCATCTTTGCATTTCCTTTTCATGTCTTCATTCAGACTCCGGGACTAAGCCTTGAACACATCTTAGCACACACATTAGTCCCACAACACAATTGCAAATAATTGAATATAAAGCAATATGAGTATATATGAACTACACAAGTTTTATATACTCAAAGGATTTGTTTCAAAGTAATGATCCTTAATATATGAGGAGAATGGAATATGGATCAATACTTATGAAACCACAAAATATAGAGTGAACTCCCCCTAAATGTGTGCATACACAAATGTGTAATAAGAACATATGCACATATTCAAGTTTAACTTATGGTTGAGTTCAACCTATATTTTGGATTCGAGGAATGCAACAATATATAAGATTAAGATGTCGATTGCATACCTCATTGAATTTCACCTTTATATCCAAATGAGACTACACAAGATATTACTAGATAAAAGAGTTAGTCTCATATTTGGATTTGTCATTAATCACCAAAACAATCCATTAACTCATAATGGCGGGTCTAGATCTTTCAATCTCCCCCTTTTTGGTGATTGATGACAAATCCATTTTCAATAACAACATTTGGATATAAATAGACATAACAGAGAATTTAAGTTAAAGAACTATGTCTATGCATGCCATAAGGTGAAATTTTAAAACGTCAAACATTATGCATATGAGAATAAACAAATAATGCACTTTCCCCTTTTGGTAATTCTCTCCCTTTTTAGCATTTTAAACAACTCAAACATCCAAATGGAAGAGTATTGATACAAATATTCTCCCCCTTTTGGCATTAATCACTAAAAAGGACACAAAGGAGGTTTGCAAGTCGATACCACTTGCAAATATCGAGGTTGGTCACAAAAAGTATGAATTGAACTTATATGACCAAAGGAGATTTTGTTCTCAAGATATGAGAGGAGAACCAAAGATAGGTTATAAACCTATTGATCATAGCATTTTCCCCTTTTAAATCAGAATATTGAGAACTACTTGAAATGATACGACTTGAAATGATATTTGAAATACATTCAAATAATCTCCTTCTTTGAAGTCTTCTCAAGAACATTTTCAAATTCCAAAACGAGAAGATCAAAGATGGCCAATACTGAAAATATGTGGAAGCAAGCTCAGAAAAATATGAAATTAATCATGGAGCTAGTGCTGGCATATACACACAATTTTCATTTTGGGAGGCTTAACCAAATGTCAACCAATTTAAAGATATGAAAATCACAAAGTTTCATAAAACTGAAAAATTCAGGATTTTCAGATTTTTGACAATTTATTTGAGCCTCAAAAGACAGCTGAGAAAATGGGTAAAATAGTTCCAATAAATTTGAGAAATTTTTTCAACATAGAACCACTATAGAGGATCAAATTTCATTATTATAGCTTCCTCTAATTGTGAACCCATTTAAAGATACAAAATTCACAAATCTGCTCAAAACAATGCACAAATCTGAAATTTCAGCTTTTGAGCAAAGAGAGAAAAAAGTCAAAACTTTTTCAATTCAAGTCGAAATACCTTCAAATTTGGCAGAAATAAACTTTAGACTCCTGAGAAACTTATCCAAGAAGAATTTTCGAAAAAGGAGTCTCCAATCAAAAGATATGCCAATTTAAGCTTTGAAGGTAAGATTTTAGTTTAAAGAGAAGAAAAGTCAATACTTTTACAAATAAAGTCCAAATTCTTTGAAAAGTTCCAGATTTTAACTTTGGACTATTTAGAGTGTTTTCCAACAAGAATTTTTAAAGAAGGACTTTTCTTTCAAAAGATATGGCAAAATGCGCATTGAAGGTATATAAAGAGAGCAATTTTGCCTTTAAGATCCAAAAAGCAAGCTAATTTGGATTTCATGGAGTTTTTCACTTTGTTAGCTTTGTATGAGTTAGAAATACTATTTCAAGCCAAGATACACAAAGAAATCCGGCTCAAATAGCAAAACTCACTATATGCAAGAATAGGTCATTTTGGGTCAAAGCGAGTTTTTCGGTGAATTTCAAATGAGTATAGATTTTCAAAAGTTGGTCTTTTGTAAAAACTTTGAACTTGAGAAATGTTTGAAATGACCAACCCTATGAGTTTGGTATTGAAAACTTTTTCAAAAACTCAATAGATTTTGATTTAAGGAAATAGGTCATTTAATTCAAAATCAAGATCATATAAGATCCTTTTGAGGTCAAATTTTCTATTTTGTTTCCAAAGTAGGAATTTTTACTTCAAAAGCATTTGAAAACATTTGAAATACATTTTTAGATACTTTTGTGTAGTTTTTCACAAGATTGACCGTTTTGAGCAAAAAGCCACTTGTAAAAAATATTTGGACTTTCGAATGGAAGGCTTGATTTTGAAAAGCTAATCTTGCATATGATTTATAATGTCACTCCAAGAATACCAAATGAAGCAAATGAGAATGAAACACATTCATTCACAAGATCCAATAAATCATTTTGGGCAAATAGGTAAAATAGTTTCCCAATATTAATACTTTACCCAATTTTTATTTTATTTTATTAAGCCCAAAAATATTAATAGGTTTTCCATAAAGAAAAAATTCTCTTTACACAAAGGTTCCAAGAAAAACTTTCTCCTTTGACACACAAAGGTTCATCATCCATCTTGTCATCTCTTAGACTATATCCATCCATAATTGAATTTTGCAAGGTGCTCGAACTTCTCTTCTATTGATCTTCCATGAAAGCATTCCAAAGAGAAGAGAGAATTTTGATTGACATGAGAGAATTGTGGATACCATTTTAACGAATAAGATGATATCACTTGAAAAGATGAGACTCATGCCAAGATCAAGATGATCAAAAGAAGAAGCTACCACTTTTGAAAAGAATACCACTTGATAGATGCAATTTGCATTTTCAATCAGGGAATAGCAGTAGTGGGTAGCTAGCAAGGATATAGAAGATCAACTTGATCACTGGAAGTAGCCACAAAAGATTTAGAATTGAATTGGAATGAAATGACTGTTTTGTCAGAAAAATCGGAAGTTCCGCCGTTTAACTTGCGGTCGTACCGGACTTCGGAAGTTCCTCAGTTATAACGCCGGTAGTTCCGATTTTCCTGGAACTTCAGAGATTGATCTTGGAATTTTGAAGAAAAGAAGGAATTATTGTATTTTACTCCAAATCTTTGCACAATCAATCAAATAAACATCTTTGGAGTATTTCCAACTTATATAGCCCATAAAAATAAAATTTAAAATAGATTTTATAAATTAAGCTTTTGGTTTTCGAAAAAGAACATATTTCCATGAACTTTCATCAAAAGATCCAAATTGAGCAAATGATGAATTTTAAAGCATACAATTGCATGTATGAGTCATAAATACCATTATGAACATATTCATATGAAGAATTTTGGTTCATATGGATAAACTCACTTAAGTGCTAGAAAGTGACCACTTAGGTCATAGTAGTATTTTGGACGAGTTTGAAAATCAAATATCTTTTTCTAGGTTGGTCTTTTGAAAATCCTTTGAATACCAAAAATGTTTAGAATAACCAACTCTAGGATTTTCCTTTTGGCAAGATTTTCAAATTCCTTTTAGAATAGATTTTACACAAAAATCTAGTTTATGTCAAAAACAAGATACTATAATGTAGGATTTTGGCTAGAAATGCATTTTTACTTAAAATAGGTTTTTCTAAAGCCAAAACCTTCGGTAAACCTTTCAAAAGCATTTGTATACATTTTGCAATTAATTTTTCAAAGAATTACTAATAGTTATCAAATTTTTGACTTTTGGCTAAAAGGCTTATTTTTGAAAAGCAATACTAGCACTTAATTTATTTGGGCACATTTAGGGATGTGACATACATGGCTATGATTTAGCACTCCCCCTTAATGTGCCACTTCCAACTTGCTCAAAATATTAATAATGAATATTATGAATCATAGAGCAAGACCACCCCTTTTAATAAGATTTTCATGAAATGCAACCTACACAAGGCATAAGGGGCTAGATGCTTCAATATAAGTACTTGTTACCGTAAGGGCATTGGTTCTTGATATGAAGTCATAATCCTTAAGCTTGGCTCCAATTTCGCGTATGGTGATCCATCCACCTCTTTATGTGAGCCAAACCTCCAATGCCTCTCCAAGTACCTATTAAGCATTTAAGCGCATTTTGGTACCCAATACTTGGTTGGGTCCACGAATGTTAGTCACAATAGATTTGGGCACCCAAATGGCCCTTGGAATAGTCTTTGGTGAACTAACAATTCTAGCAAACACATTGCCATTAATATCCTTCCTAAGCGAATAATGATCATTATAAATAATGGGCTTAGGAGTGATACCTTTTGGACAATCTTTACTCATATGTCCCTTTTCCCGGCAGTTGTAGCAAGTTCGAAATTTGCATTCGTCTTTTACCATCTTTACTTGCTCCTTGCCGGTTTGCCTCTTCTTTGATGACAATTTCTTGTCATTCACTTTGTTTGGGCACACCGAGGCAAAGTGGCCCTTCTTGTTGCAACCAAGGCACTTGACATTCTTCGTGTGTCTTGCATTGTGCCTAGTCTTGCTTGTCTCCTTCTTCTTAGGAGTGAAGCCAATTCCACTCTTATCTTGCAAGCGTCTTTGCTTGCTCAATATATCGTCAAGAGTGGCCTTCCCTTTTAGGCCTCTTTCCAAGTCATTCTTTAATTTGTTGACTTGGGCCTTGAGCTCTTTGTTTTCCTCTACAATGTTAGTATTGCAAGATATCGAGGAAATAGGAGTGTCCACTTTAGAGCAACAGGGCATATCAATTAAATCATCACAAGAGGTGGATATGCTAACCTTAGATGAAATGCAAGATGTAGGAACTATGCATGGCATATCATCTAATAACTTGCATGTAATTCCTATATCCACCTTGGACTTATTAAGATCCTTGAGAAGGAGAGTCTCATGAGCTTCTTTTAGCTCTTCATAAGAATCCTTGAGAGAAAGAAATTCTTTCTTCAAGACTTTGAATTTTGACTTCTCCTTGCCAAGATATTCATTTAAGTCTTCTAACATTTCCATCAACTCATCATAGGTAGGTTCTTCATTTTCGTTTACCTCATCATTACCTTTAGCCATGAAGCATTGAGTTGATGTGGAGGAGTTGTGGACTCATCATTATCGGAGCTAGAAGTTGAACCTTCTTCTTCCGATGTCCACTCTTGTATGCAATCATCACTAGTAGGTGTGGACATTTCATATTTATCTTGAAAGTGTGTCCACATTGCATGAGCGCTCTCAAGATTGCACACTTCATCAAACATCTCTACACTCAAAGCACTAAATAAACCGTTAATTGCTTGAGCGTCGAGATGTAAGCATTTCTCTTCCTCAATTGTTGGAGCAAGTTGATCCAATGGAGGAGAAAAGCCAACATCTACAATCCGCCATATTTTTGGACTCATGGCCCTAAAATAACAAGACATGGATTTTCCAATGTGCATAATTTGTGCCATCAAATATAGGTGCTTCACCTAGGTGCACTAAATCTCTAGTTGCCATCCTTTACTCTCTAGACGGTTAAGTCTAATAAATGAGAGACCAAGCTCTGATACCACTTGTAAGATCGAGGTGGCCGACTAGAGGGGGGTGAATAGGCGGTTTTAAAAATCTATCGCGCTAAACCAATATATAAATGCGGAAGCTAATAGCGAATTGGTTTTGCACAATTAAAACCTAAATCAACTAGGCTCAACTAAGTGCACCGACAATATGAACACAATATAATATGAGCAATCATACAAGGTATATAAGCAATTTAAGCAAGAATGTAAATTGCTCAAAGTAAAGCACAAGTAAACACAAGATGACACGATTATGTTTTACCGTGGTGTTCGGAGACTTGCCGGTCTCCCCTAATCCACGTTGAGGTAAGCCCAACCCGCGTTGGACCGGCTCCTCAAATGAGCCCACACGTCCGAGGTAAGTCCAACACTTGGACCGGTTCCAAACCGAACCAACACCTCGCTCAACTATGGTTGCTCTTTCTCCACTCCGGAGATGGCGAGCACCAAACCACTCACAACCGTCGGGCCTTCTCACAAGCTTCTTGAGAAGGTCACCGAGCACGACGCCTCCACGCCGTCTAGGTGTCGGCAAACACCAAGAGTAACAAATCCAAACTTTCACTTGAACTAATCAAGTGTCAACGCTCACGTGGATACACAATCCACTACCTAAGGCAACACATGCACTTAGGGTTTGCTCTCTAATCTCACCAAGTGCAACACATGCACAAAAGAGAATAGAGACTTGCTCTTAGCTCAAAGAATGAGTGTATCACTTAACAATGGCACCAGCAACCTCTCCCAACCGGCCAAGGTGGCTATATATAGCCCACACACAAAAACTAGCCTTTGGAGGCAAAGTTGCAGAAAAATCAGGGAAATCGGAAGTTCCGCCAACTAATATGCGGAACTACCGTTTTCTACTGTTCATGGGCCGTACGGGTGCATAACGGCTCAAAAACTAGCCGTTAAAAGTTTGGTGCGGAAGTTCCATGATACAAAAATCGGAACTTCCGCAGCCCAATTTCAGCACGAGGCGATACTCGGTAAAAATGTCATAACTTTTGACTCGATGTCGAATTGAGTGATCTCGGACTCTATGGAAAGCTTATTCAGAGGGCTACACAACCCATCTATTTGATTGATCTCAAACACATTTGATCAAATCAAAAAGCACAACTCCAAAGAGCCACTATCATGATCTAAGTCCAAATAAATAGTAATAAGCAATCTTAGACCATGCCAAGGGAATATGCATGAATCCCAACAATTTGCAAAACACATTTGCAAACTTAGATCATGCCACAAGGTGTAGGTACATGGACTTCAACCATTTGCAAAACACATTCGCAAAAGTATAGTCACATGCTACAAGGATTAACTGCATAAGCCTCAACTATTTGCAAAACACATTCGCAAATAATAGCATCATGCCATGTAGAGCTAGAGCAAGCAAGATTGAGCTATCAACACATGATAAGACTCAAGCTACTAGACAAGACCCCTCTTAATAGTACGGCAACCTATACTAGCAATCCGGTCTTCCAACCAAACACCAAGACCGGTAAAAGACTAGGAACACATCCTTAGCCCTAGCTAGTCATACCTTTGCCGTGAGCATCTTCTTGAAGCTTGATGACGCACATCTTCACTTCAAGTCCGGTCATTGTCTTGACATGCATCAACCCATGATGCATCCTTTACTTGACCTCCATCAACACATGATGGATCTTCTCTTGACTTGACGATCAACTCATGATCATCTCCTTCTTGAGATCTTGTTATGCATCAACACACGATACATCCTCTTCTTGAACCTTGACTTGATGACGATCAACTCATGATGTCATCCAAAGTCTTCGTCACCCTAGAACATAGCCTATTCATCCAACTCATGAAAATGTTAGTCCCACAATGATTAACAATAATTATCAAGATATACATGCAACAAATTCTTCTAAACAAACTATTGAGAAAGGTGCGGTACTACCGCCAACTATCATGCGGTAGTTCCGATTATCGGAAGTTCCGCTCATTTCATTGCGGAACTACCGCACTTGCGAAAATGGCTAAGTCCCTAAAAGGGTACTCTGGAAAAATCAAACGCGCTTTTTCCGACCATCCGATTAATCGAACTTCCGCTCTTATCATTGCGGAACTTCCGCACTCGAAATCGGCTAAGTCCCAAACCGGATGCTCTCGGAAAAATCAAGCCGCGCATATTTGGATCATTCGATAATCGGAACTTCCGCACGATAACGCCGAACTTCCGATTTTGCCTGAGAGAAAGATTTTTCTTTAAAACCAAACCAAAAGAGAATGCATGATCCTAAGTTGATCTTTTACCATCTTTGCATTTCCTTTTCATGTCTTCATTCAGACTCCGGGACTAAGCCTTGAACACATCTTAGCACACACATTATTCCCACAACACAATTGCAAATAATTGAATATAAAGCAATATGAGTATATATGAACTACACAAGTTTTATATACTCAAAGGATTTGTTTCAAAGTAATGATCCTTAATATATGAGGAGAATGGAATATGGATCAATACTTATGAAACCACAAAATATAGAGTGAACTCCCCCTAAATGTGTGCATACACAAATGTGTAATAAGAACATATGCACATATTCAAGTTTAACTTATGGTTGAGTTCAACCTATATTTTGGATTCGAGGAATGCAACAATATATAAGATTAAGATGTCGATTGCATACCTCATTGAATTTCACCTTTATATCCAAATGAGACTACACAAGATATTACTAGATAAAAGAGTTAGTCTCATATTTGGATTTGTCATTAATCACCAAAACAATCCATTAACTCATAATGGCGGGTCTAGATCTTTCAGAAGATTTTCTAAGATTCTTCATGATCTCCGCGCTGTTGACTTGGTCTTTTTCGAGTGCGAAAATGCCTTGACTTTTGGGTGCTCTTGATGTGAAGGTCTGGGGAATGAAGACCACTTCCATCAATGACAACACTGTCATGAGTGAGCTTACCATGGATAAGCTATACTTGAGGTTGAAGACGCATGAGATTGATTTTATCTCGCGTCTCCCCAAGACAGAGTCGATGGCATTAGCGATCGACAAATCCAAGGGTTGTTCTTCTGATTCTCTTGATTGTAGCTCATCTGGTTTTTCATTATCTGCTTTGCACTCTTTGAGCGATGAGCAACTTGAGAACCTACCCGAGGATGACTTAGCCCTCCTATCCACCAAATTCACGAGAGCGTACAACAAGGTGAAGAATAGGAGGAGAAGTGGACCTATCACGTGCTTCGAATGTGGTGAGCCAAACCACATTCGCTCCAGGTGCCCCAAGCTAAAGGGCAAGGAGGAGAAGCAGACACGAAGACATCCCCAAGAGAGGGATGCAAAACCCAAGAAGACAAACTATCGCAAGTTTGTCAGCCGGTCCTTGCCGCTCTAGAGAATGTAAATATGAGCGATGTGGACTCGGAAACGGAGGACGACGAGAGTGACTCCCGTGGCAAGAAGAAGGCTCATGACTTCACAGTCATGTGTTTCATGGCCAAGAACAGCCACAACAGCGACTCCTCCAACGATGAGGATCCTTTTAGTGATCCTGATGAGGTATGCCCTTCAATTGCTGACATGAAAAGGGCTTTGGTGCTTGCTGAATAGAAATTGCATAAGCAAGTAAAAATGATTAAGAAGCAGGACATTATGATTGATAATTTGAACCTAGAAGTTGTTAGGCTTAAATCTATTAATCCTCATGATATTTGTGATTCCTACACTAGCTTGCTTAAAGATTTGACAAGCTTGAAATCTGCTCATTCCTCTGTTACTAATCAACTAAAAGATGCTCTCGATGAACTAGAATCTCTCAAGTCTAGTTACATTTGCTTAGATGCCATTTCACTTGATGTACCGCCATGGAAGCTATTCCTTTAACTTGCTCGAATCGTGCTTTACTTGAATTAAAATTGGATAGCATACTCAAGGAATTGCAAAAATTTGATGCTAGTCACACATGCTCTCATTGTAAGAATAATAGGATTAAGATGCAAGAGATGGTGAAATGGTGGTTTACTCTAGAGCTGCATCTTGTGAAAATTATCCCAAGCTTACAATTGAGATTGAAGCTTTAAACAAGACTCTTGAAGAAAAAGCTAAAATTGAAAAATCTATGTCTCTTACTGCTTCTAAGAAAGTCATTGATTCTAACTTTTGTGTTTTGAATGCTGAAGTTGAATCCATGATTGGTCAGATTCAAGAGGCATTTAGAGTCAAGTTTAAGGAGCAGTTGAATAGGATTAAGGAATCCTATTGTGTGTCTTGTGAGGCCTTCAAAGTGGAAGTGGCCCTTCTTAAGAGTAAACGTGATGAGGTAATCAAGTCTAGCAAGTGCACTAGATGTGAGGGTCTAATTAAAAAGAATGATTACCTCAAGGTGACTCTTGAGAAGTTTTCGAGTGGGAAAAAGAAACTCAACATGATTCTTGATCAATCCAAGGTGAGCGTGAAAAATAGTGGCCTAGGTTTCAATCCCCTAGAGCATTCCAAGAAAAACCCACCTAGGATTGCTAGAGTTGTGAAGAATGGTCTGTTTGAGCTAGAACCTCCTAAGCCATCCAGGGTTGTTTTCAAATCCGCTGGTTTTGCTCAAACTCTTTCTGGCAAGAAAGGTGCTTTTACTCCTTGATTCTGACCCTCAAAGGTCAAGTACCATTGCACCTTTCGCAAGAAAGAAGGCCACCTTGTTGAGTTACGCTTAGGAGAGCAAAACTTGAGAGAAAAGAGAGGATGAGCGCCTTGAGATCCATTAGAGGAGTCCCTTCTCTAGCTGTAGTCTCTAGAGCTAGGCAGCCTGTTTATCGTACCACCTATAGGCCTAGATTTGTAGAGAACTTTGTAGACTCTTTTGGTGGGTCTAGGCAGCATGTTGGATTAGGATATCGTGAGGAGAGACCACGGGTAGCACCTAGACAGGGGGAGTATCGATCTTTTGGTAGATCGTTTCGGAGAGGTCTAGGTGGTTCTCATGTGCATCCTTATGATTTTATTCCTGATCATGTTTCTGCTTTGTTTCTCATCTTTGCTCCCAAGCATCGTGCTTCTCGATCTTGGATTCCTAGATCATTTATCACTAACTTGATCTTGAGGCACGGATGTTTTCTGATTGTGCTTTTTAGGTCCGTCGTGCGAGGAAGGAGGACATATGGCTTGTTGACTCCGGGTGTTCTCGACATATGACCGGAGATTCTAGGTAGTTCTCCTCCCTCACACGTGCATCCGGCAACGAATTGATTACTTTTGGGGATGCTTCTACCGGGACCGGGACTGCAAAGGGCATTGTGCGTGTCAACGACAAGTTCATGCTTAAAGACGTCGCTTTGGTAAGTAAGCTGAGGTATAACCTTCTATCTGTTTCTCAGCTGCTTGATAAGGGTCTAGAAGTGAGGTTTAAGAGTGGTGAGTGTAGACTTCTAGATTCCTCGGGGGAGCTTGTTTTTAAGATCTCCAGATTTGAGAAGATCTTTTGGGCTAATTTCAGTATCTCTTCAGCTTCCAGTCCTAGGTGTCTTGTAGCCTCTGATTCTCATGACCTTATCTTGTGGCATCGTAGACTTGGGCATATAGGTTTTGATCATTTGTCTAGAGTCAGTTGCAAGGACTTGATTAGAGGTTTGCCTAGGCTGAAGGTTGTTAGAGATCTTGTGTGCTCGCCCTGTAGACATGGGAAGATGGTGTCTGCTTCCCACCCACCTCTTACCTTGGTAATGGTGATGGACCGGGATGACTTCTTCACTTAGACACAGTTGGTCCTTCTAGAGTTCGACCATTTGGTGGGAAATGGTATGTCTTTGGTGGTTGTGGATGATTACTCCAGGTATTCATGGGTTTATTTTCTCGCTTCTAAGGATGAAGCATTTGGATTCTTTAGAGATTTGGTCCTTAGACTTGCTGTTGATATTCCTAGAGCCTTGAGAGCCATTAGGAGTGACAATGGGACAGAATTCAAGAATTCTTCTTTTTCTACCTTCTGCACTGATAGGGGAGTTGAGCATCAGTATTCTTCTCCTAGAGTTCCCCAGCAGAATGGTGTTGTAGAAAGGAAGAACATAACCCTTGTAGAGATGGCTCGGACCATGTTACATGAGCATTCTACTCCTAGGAGATTTTGGGCTGAGGCGATCTCTACTGCTTGTTATATCTCCAATAGGGTTTTCTTGAGATCTGTGGTTGGGAAGACCTCTTATGAGCTTAGATCTGGTCATTCTCCCAAAGTCTCTCATTTCAAGATTTTTGGTTGCAAGTGCTTCATTCTTAAACATGGCAACCTTGATAAATTTGAGTCTAGATGTTTTGATGGCATATTTTTGGATATCCTGCTCATTCTCGTGGCTATCGTGTTTTTAATGTTGACACTAACAAAATTGTTGAGACTTGCGAAGTCACTTTTGATGAGGCTAGTCCTGGTACTAGACCCGATGCTACAGTACACGAGTTCACGAAATTCAAGGAAGCATCTTCGTGGATGATGACTCGAGGATGAGGAACCGAACCATCCTCCGCCTACCTCGAGAGGGTGGAGAGCACGCTACTACTACTCCGGTTTGGTGAGCGACCTCCTCCTATCCCCACCGACGATCTGAGTGGCTCTGCTCCTACCTCGACAACTCATGGGGTAGAGGCCACTTCTGCACCAGGAGCACCTCTTCACATTCAGCGACAACATCCACCTGAGCAGATGATTGGGGATCTTCAAGAGCGAGTCACTCGCTCGTGTTTATTTCTCCCGATTCTCATGCACATTCGCTTTTATCGCTTCTTTTGAACCCGAGATATCACCCATGCTTTATCTGATGCCTCTTGGGTCAATGCCATGCATGAAGAGCTTGAAAATTTTGAAAGGAACAAAGTCTGGACTTTAGTTGAGCGTCCTTCTGATTCTCATGTTATTGGAACAAAATGGATTTTTAAAAATAAGCAAAGTGAGGATGGGTTGGTTATTCGCAATAAGGCTAGACTCGTAGCTCAAGGTTATTCCCAGGTAGAGGGCTTAGACTTTGAAGAGACTTTTGCTCCAGTAGCTAGATTGGAGGCCATTCGCATTCTTTTAGCATTTGCAACATCCAAGGGTTTCAAGCTTTTTCAAATGGATGTTAAAAGTGCTTTCTTGAATGGTTTCATAGAAGAAGAGGTCTTTGTCAAGCAACCTCCTGGTTTTGAAAATCAAAAATTCCCAAACCATGTTTTTAAACTCTCTAAAGCCCTGTATGGATTGAAACAAGCTCCTAGAGCTTGGTATAACAGGCTTAAGAGTTTCTTGCTTGAAAATGATTTCAAAATGGGAATGGTTGATAAAACCTTATTCACTCTCAGGCATGGCAGTGATTTCTTGTTAGTTCAGATTTATGTGGATGATATTATATTCGGTGGTTCTTCTCATGCTTTGGTGTCAGTTTTGATTCTATGAGCGGTGAGTTCGAGATGAGCATGATGGGAGAGTTGACATTTTCCTTGGTCTTCAAATCAAGCAAGCGAAAGAAGGCACCTTCGTTCACGAGTAAGTATACAAAGGACCTTCTTGGCGCTTCAATATGGGAAGCGAGAGGCCAATGTCTACTCCCATTGCTACAACCACCGTCTTTGGACCACGATGAGGACGGAGAGCCCGTGGACGGAAGGAGTACCGCATATGATTGGCTCCTCCTCTATCTTACTGTGTCGGTAGGACATACAATTTGCCGTATGTCCGTGCGCTCGCTTCGAGCTTCCTCGTGCTTCTCATCGTCAAGCGAGACGTCGCATCTTGTGTATCTTCAGATACTCTTGACTTTGGACTCGTATTCTTCTTCTTACGCTCTCTCAATTCGAGCATTTTCGATCTTGATTTTTATGGGTGTAGAGTGGATAGGAAGAGTACTTCTGGCACTTGTCATTTTTTGGGCACATCTCTTGTTTCTTGGTCTTCTAGAAAACAGTCTTCGGTTGCACAGTCCACAGCTAAGGCCGAGTATGTAGGCTGCGACCGATGGTCGCTCTCGTGTTCTCTGGATTTTATCCACGCTGCGGGACTATGGGTTATCTTTGGGAAGTGTTCCTCTTTTCTGTGACAACACTTCTGCAATTAATATTGCCAAAAACCCAGTGCAACATTCCAGGACTAAACACATTGATATTCGATTTAATTTTCTTAGAGACCATGTTGAGAAGGGTGATGTTGTGCTTCACTTTGTAGAGTCGAGCAACGACTTATGATATTTTCACTAAAGTTCTTGATTCTTCTCGTTTTGCTGCTTTGCGGGGAGAGTTAGGGGTTATTAGTCTATTGGGCTGTTTTGAGGGGGAATCTGCTCTTTTTGCATTCATTGTATAATAATGCATGTTTTCATTTCAATTGTCATGCATTGTATAATAAAATTTGTGGAGCTTTGATCTTTATCCTTGTATGGCCTGATTTCATATTCTACACCTTGTCATATCAAGTGATAGTCTGCTAGACTTCTGTTATGGCTCTTCTTGTTTAGCTTAGCTTTTGCCTTGCTAGCTTTATATCTGTGAGCAAATTGAATCAAATCATGTCTTGTTGGATCTTGTGACTAGTTTTGCTCTAGTGATCCTCTTATGATTCTTGCCATGTCATATAGGTTGAATTGAGTCTTGAACTTATTTTGAGATGAAAATGAGCTTTTTAATTTCTTAAGTCAAGCAAATGAAAAATGAGATTTTCTGTGCGAAAAAACTGATCTCACCAATCCTTTCTCATGAGACGGCTTGCCATTGCACTAGGCATGAACTCAGGGGGAGTTTTGGATGACCTAGACCACTCTTTTAAGCTTATCGCTTGAGATGGTCGCGGCAAGGCTTGAGATCTAGCACAGTAAAAAAAAATCCTTTTTAGGAAATTGCTCAAAATGCTAAGTGCTTGAGTTTTGCTTCAAAAGTGTAATCTTAATGCTCAAATTGCCTCAGTCCTTGTTTTGAGTCTCTTTTTACTTATAGACATGGCTTGACTCATTTTTGGTTGCGTTTAGTGAAACTATGACATTGAGCAACCTTTCATGGTATTAATTCTGTTAACCTCAGATGACTGCTATTTTGGTTTTAGCTTTGCAGTACATGTTTTGCCATGATTGAATATAGCGTCTACTCTTTATATAGCTTGGTATAATACTTGTACTGTCTACCTGTATAATGGTCATGGCTCCTTTTTACTAAAGTTCAAAAATAAAGTCATTCCTTCATACTCTTTCTTTTCCCATGCTTCTTGATGAATTCATTGTCAAAGGGGGAGAAAGATTGAAGAAAATGCTGTTTTGGAGCGTTTGGTTTCATACATAAGGTTTCATATAAAAGAACACATATAAAAAATTGAAAATGAACCTTTTGAAAATTTGTGATCATAGTGAGTTGAGTCTCTGGGGTTTATTGCCTTTTTCTGATTTTAATTGCAATTGAAGAAGACTCACAATGATTAAAGGTCAAATAGAACATTTTATCCTTCATATGGACCTAAGTGAGATTTTTGGCTACTTTCTGGAATTTGAATCCTGTTGTGCTTTCATTGCCTTATCTCACTTGCTTATACTATTCTGAAGCCAGCTTGGTCGGTTCCTAGGCTTTTTCTTGCTTTTGGACCAAGTTGTGCCTTTATGCGAAAACGGCGATTGTTTTTACTTTTCAATATGAAAAACCACATTTTCTGGGAAATTGCCAATGTGTTCATCAAGGGGGAGATTGTGGATATCGTGAGGATATGTGCACGATCTCAGGATGATGAGTCAATTGGCAATGGCTTTGTTGGTTTGCAATTTATCGCTTTTTCGGGTTTGCTCCAGGGCTGTCAGGTCACGGGCGGTCCGACCGGCCAGGTCACCGGTCCGACCGGCCAGTGGGAAGGTCTGACCGGCAATGCTTGCCGGTCCGACCGCCAAAAAGAAAAGTAGTTTTGGAGTGAGCCAAAATAGGTTATGTAGGCAAGTGAGGAGTCTTACGGATGTGGTCACATCATTTTGGAGCTCCAGTCAAAAGTTCTATTCAGTTGAAATTTCCAGAAGGTTTGAATTTCGAGCTGAAAATTTGGCTAAGTCTTTTCGGGCGGTCCGACCGCCGTTGTGGAATCGGTCCGACCATCCTGGAATCGGTCAGACCGGCCTTGTGGGGCGGTCAGACCGCCGATGACTTGGAGGGTAGCCAAGTTGGCATTGAGTTGATTTGAATGTGTTTTATGTATGGAGTTCAATGCTTTATTGTTGCATATTGCATTGCGGAACTAACGTGGGTCAAGTTGTGAAGAACTTGTTCCCGGAATCGATTTGTTTGTCTATTGCTGTGCAGGTGGCTTGCAGGTCAATGACGTCAACGGTGAGGTGGATCGGGACTACGCTTGGAGAGCTGAGGCCCAGAACGATCATAGATGCCGGTTGAGGTCGTGTGACTCAAGCATGGTGCAGGTTGGGCAAGATGGATCGAACGGGTAGTTCGGTGCAGCTGGTTGGATCAGGCGGTGCGGAAGTCGGTGCAAGTCTCTAGGAGGTTCCGATGGGATTCGGACAGGAGAGACTTGGCGACGTGATGAGAGCCGCTGATCAGCCTACACGTGGTGAAGCAGGAGATTGCTTCAATAGTTGTGTGTGTGGGTCCCATGTGTGAGTGGGTCCCAAAAGTGAAACCCTAGGCCTTTCCTATAAGTAGAAAGGGGGGAGATGTAAAACCGCCCGAGCACTCATTTGGCCTTCTTCATCCTTTTCTAGGGTTTGGAGGAGAGGAGAGGAGAAACTAGGGTTTGGAGAGATTGTGAGTGTGCTCTTGTGTGAGCTCTTGTCCTCCTTGTTGGAGAGGCTTTGTAAGCATCTAGTGTGATCAATCAATCTTGTGATGCTTGCTTGAGAGATCATTTGTCTCCCTTTGTGTTCTTCTCTCTTTTGGATGAGTTTGGTGCTTCCTTGATTCAAGTGGTTAAGCGTGGTCTCTTGACCTATTTTGTCTTGCTTTGATGTGTGGGAATACTCCTAGAATCATCTAGATCATCAACCCCCACAAGCAAGTCTTGAATCAAAGATTTTCGTATTTCTAGGGTTTATGCACTTCTTTGGTAAAACCTTGAGAGATCGTTTCTATGAAGTGGATCTGAAGGATCGTCGCTAGAAATAGCTCTCTAATATCTTTAGGGAGGTGTACTCGAAATTTGGTCAACTTTCATTGGTTGAATCAAAAGTTGGATCAAATTTCGTTTTGGATTTGGGCTTGGTTTTTCGGTTCTGGACTAAATCGTTCTGACCGGTTTTGTAATGGCGGTCCGACCGCCCGCGTTTCAGACCGCTCAGTACTGCCGGGTCGAACTAATATCCAACGGTCCGACCGCCAGTTAGTAGCCGGTCCGACCGCTCGTTGAACGTCGATCCGAGCCGCTTTGTCTCGGTGACCGCCCGCGATACCAGTCGAGCAGAAGGTTAATTCTCCACATTTGTGTCGTGTGGTTGAGGGGTTTATCGAATTCAGCACAAGGCTTCCACTGTGCGCTTACTGATCTTCTTAGCTTTCATAGCTAAAGGAGTAAAGTTCGTGTTGAATTTGATTAAGGCGAGAAAGTTGAGAAAGCGCCTATTCACCCCCCCTATTCGCCTTTACGGTCCTACAATCTTAACCCATGTAAATATGCCAACCATAACAGTTCGATACCATACTTACATGAGTCTAGTAGCATTTCAAATCTTCGGATATGTGTCTCGTGTTAGCTCCCAAGGATCAAGGCTAACACGCACATATCTCAATCAACATTTATCACAGTCATACACAAGGCATACATATATATTACAAATGACGTACAAGACAAAAAAAACTTATGTCCATAAGTTACAACAGAGGCCGATCGGCCAAATATAATCATTAACATAAGTATGCAGTGGAAAGTGAAGCATGAAGAACAAAAACTCCAGCAAGGTGTGCCCTTCCCAAAGGCAACTGAGTGGAGGCTAGAAATAGCATTATTCATTAGCGTCGCTGAAATTGGCGCTAATGAACTGATCTAAGGTATAGTCTTCCTCGCCTGAACAAATGAACAATCTGTTAAAGTACAAAGTTGTACTCGCAAGACTTACACAAAGAAAAATGTCTACATGCTAGTGGTTGATCAAAGGGAGGTTATAGTGGCTCTAGTTTTAGCATAAAAGTAGCAATACTCAACCTACACATTCTAGTTTAAGAAAAATCGTTTTAACGATAAATTGTTTATCAAAGAAAGTGAAATGACATAGAAGTAAAGTATATCAAACAATATCAAAGTGGCAACCCCACCTTGATAAACTAAACTCATGCAAACCAATACTACAAAACAGGCAATAGAAGACGCCTCATCACAGACGGTTCCTTGGGAACCGTCTGTGATAAAATTATCACAGACGGTTCTTCGTTAACCGTCTGTGATATGGACATATCACAGACGGTTTATTAAT
This sequence comes from Hsuehochloa calcarea, assembly GCA_036346395.1. NCBI lineage: Eukaryota > Viridiplantae > Streptophyta > Magnoliopsida > Poales > Poaceae > Hsuehochloa > Hsuehochloa calcarea. The sequence continues at coordinate 49,339,247 of CM070609.1, read as the reverse complement.
ACAACCGTCTGTGATACTTCACAAACGGTTGTCAGTAAGAATCGAAATGCGTCTGTGATAATGGTAGTCATCACAGACGGTTCTTTATACTAACTGTCTGTGATACTTCACAGACGGTTGGAGACAAGAACCATCTGTGATTCTATGTGTCATCACCGACGGCTCTTTATACGAACCGTCTGTGAAGTATCACAGACGGTTGTATTAGTAAACCGTCTGTGATAGTCATTTATCACAGACGGTTCTTGTAAAGAACCGTCTGTGATATACAAGCACTATAAATAGATGCTCCCGACAAACCCCCCTACCCGTCATGTCGATACCAACTTATCACATATCAAATTTTAATTTAGAGTCTAACAATGATGTCAGTCAAGACCCAAGTGATGTCCATAACTGTGGACACAGCTATTCGAATAGGTTATAACCCTGCAGGAGAGTACATCTTTACCCACACGACTTGATCAGCTAGTAAGCCTCTGGATAATAACACACTTCCTTTGGCGTGTCTGCCGGGGAAATCAAGACTCGATATTTTTCAGCAAGAAAACTATATTGAAGTGAACCACCTATGCATGATAAAATCCTGCTTAGTGCTAGCTATACCGCCTACTAACTAATCAGGCATGCAAGTTGTGTTGGAGGGGACCAATGTAAGGAGTTAGCATATGGGTCGACCACCCAATATCAAAATAAAAATAGCACTCACTTGCACATTATATACTTACATTGGGATCCTAAGGAACATGAGATTTCACGGTCCCATGTCCTCACACCACCTGTGTTTTAAATCAATACGACCTTCCCCTTATTTGACCAAGAGGCTACCATACACCGCACATGGAAGTACGAGTGATACTTGGAATGATAGCCCAAAGTTCGGTCCTTAACTGTCCAGACAAGTCTTTCTACTGAACCCGAATCTCGTGCACGACGGCACCCACACTACTAACCAGTTGTTTAGACTGAAATCAATTTTAATTAAACAAACTTTATACTCAAAAATCAGATTCGAAGATCTGAACCAAAAGCATAAATGTAAAACTTGTTCAGTGTTTCCCACGATTGACGAGATAACCCCATCAACCGAACTAACGCGTCTACTGACTCGCAGGGCTAAGCATATGTACCAACAGTAAGTAAGACCACATGTAAACTAACTTTGGCATATTTATAAAGGAGAATTCAATATTAACCTGTAATAATTGGGATATAGCTATCTAGACTTCACAAAGTATTCATACTCGAAAATAGCATGCACGCAAGTAATATTCGCATTTCAAAACACTAAAGTAGAAAAATTCTGGGATCAATATGTATGCAAGAATAAAAGTAAAAAGTGATGCATGCACCTTACTGAAATGCCAATTGTTCGCTCTCAGATGGGTACTCGTTCGCTTCGGCTGGCTCAGATTCTAAATAACAACACGTAGAGAGATGATGATTTAACATGAATTTAACTGAGAAAATACAAAATACTAAAAAACACATGAAAATATCACAATAGAGAGATGATGATTTAACATGAATTTAGGTGAAAATTTTAATTCATTTGGAGTTCATTTCGATGTTCTATAGATTTTTCGAGGTGAAAGTTATCCATTTTTGGCCTTAGTTCGCGCGACCGTGGATGGTAGAGATGGCTAGCCGTTGGCCAAGCTCACGAGAGCAAGTGCTCTTTTGTCGGAATAGCCGACCAGCAACTGTAGCTAGGCGGTTAATGTTAACTGCTATCGGATTAGGTTAAGTAATGATTGGTAGCCAGAGTTTTGCCAGCGGTGAGCTCTAGTGGCGGTGCGACAGTGAGGGGTGGCGGCTATCCTATGGCAAAAATGGCCAGCCCGTTTTGGTTGCGCTTCCAGCAAACAAACACGCACATAAGCAAACATAGGACACAAGGGACCTACTGGAGCCAAGAAGATGGCCGGAGAAGCTCGACGACGATGATCGTGCGGCAGCGTCAAGGGCCCCTCGTGGACAAGACAACCTGAGCAAAAACAGAGGCAAAGAGTGGTCAGCAATGCTCAATCATATATTGGAGATGGTGTCACCAAGCGGAATCGGAGAGTCACTCACCACACTGGAGATAGAGACGAAAGATGCATTTTCGGCCGGTAAACTAAATATGTTTCCCTTAATAGAAAACGTATTACCTAACCTTACGCAACCACTTAACCGGCCATATGGGCCCACATGTCACCTTCCTGGTGCGGAAACCAGGGTTTAAACACTCGGATTTTTGTGCTCGGGTCCACGCGTCAAAGAGACAGAAACACGTCGGTACTACCGATCATCCTAAGAAAACAAGGTTGTATTTTAAAACAAGTTATGAGTGGATGCATGATCCTAGATTGATCCAAATGGCATAAAGACATGCTATTAAGCTACTAGTCATGATTCCCCTTAATAGTATGGCATTTAACCTAAAATCCAGTCTTCCATCCTTTTCTTCTAAGACCGGTAAAATATGAAAAGATCCTAGACTACTTGTACCTTGTCATTTAACCATATCCATCTTCATGTTGTGTTGTATTTGTTACTGGTACTAAACCTTTTAACACTTAATAAACATGTTAGTCCCATATTCACATGTTGTCATTAATTACCAAAACACTTTTTAGAGGCCTAGATGCTTTCATCGGCATCACCGAGGGCCCTGCCAAAAATGGTCTCTCCCGCTCGTAATCACCTTCGACGCGTCCAAGCACCAAATGCCCGCCTCCTCCGCTAAAGCGAATGTCACTGGGATCTCCACTAGAGAGGTGGATCTGCGGAACGACAACGTGGTCAATTCTTGAATTGTCTATGACACGCGCTGGGCTCGCCTGGTAGTGTTCCTTGTTGTATGCTGAGGGCCATTTGGTAATTTCTTAATTATAGAAAAGAATAAATCAAAAATGAAAAGAAATTGTTGGGTCCACCTGTCATTGAGATGGAGGGAGGATAAGGTTGGAGACATAGTCTCCAACCCTAACTGAAGCACACTGTATGGGGAACCTTTGCCCTTCGTGGGCGGCGGCATAGGTAGGCGTTGTGGGCGGCTCGGGTGGATTCTATGCCAGCCATTGGCAGAGCAGCGTCGTGGCCTCCTCCTCTTCAAAAGGCACACTCCCTCATCTTCTTCCTCCACACCGATACTGTAACATCCCAATTTTCGCTTTCTCTAAAATTTAATTTCAAATTAATTATTTAAAATTATCTGGAATTTATTTGGATCTTATTTGTATTTCTTGTGTGTCACTGGAAGAAAGTCTCAAATTTCAAAACACCTTATCCAATCAAAATTTCAAAAATTCAAATTCAAATCTCCAGAAAAATATATGTTCTAAACTCTTGACCCTATCTATTTATTTATTTAAATATTTATTTTGCTCTTCTTTCTTTTTCTAAAAAAAATAAAATTATAATAATCAAAAATGTGACTTCCCGTCGGTCACCCATCATTTTTTTCCTCCCGAGCTTGACTCAGTTAACGTGAGTTCCATTGCACAAGCTACCAACCGGCCATTTGGCTTTCTTTGACTTAAGTCCTCACTCCTTCCTTTTATTCCCACCCTAATCCCTTTCTTCTAGCTCCAGCCGAAGAGCCCTGTGCTCCGTCCGAAACATTCGGTTTTTATTTTCTTGCCCGTTCTCTTCACTCGGTTAATCAATTTGAAAACCGTTTGAAGCATTGCGACCCCGTAATCACCGCGCCATTATCCTTGTGCATTCAAGGGCCCTTTAACCGCAGCTCATCAATCAATTTGGTGTTTTTTTTCGGTTTCCGTAAGCGAGCTAAAACCGTTCCCTGTGATTCCTCTTGTTCCGGCGATTCGTTTTTCGAAAGAAGCTATAAATTGGCATGGTAGCTCTTCTATGACCCCTTTGCATCCCCTCCAAGTCTCATAACCTCCGGAGCACCGAAGGCATCAAATTTCCATTTTTCCGAACGACGGTCGTTTCACCCAAATCGTCGAATTCGTCACCTCCGGTGAGCTAAAATCCGATTCTTCGCTACTGCATGAGCTCCATCATCCACTCTACCTAGTGCATACCTCCGTTTGTTCAATTTCGCGTCGAGTGCTGCCGCCGCCGTGCACAGCCATGTCGCCACCGCCGTTCCTTATCGCATCGCTGCTGCCATGGTTCCCCGGCCGAGCCGCTGCCTCCTATGGGTAGAGTGACCCCTTGGGCTCCCATTTTTAGGTTTGGCTAGCCACCTTGCCGCCTCTCTCACTAGCGCCATTGTTGACCTTGAGCTTCTGCTCCGTTCGTTTCTCAGGAGGTTGAAGAACGTCAGTACTTTGCTTCATATAGTTTGCCTTGTTTATTCATCACAAGAGCACTTGTGGTCATTTGGTTAGAGGAGGCGGGTTGCACTTTTTGTTGCGGTGAGGTCCTGGTTGAAACCCCGGCCAAGTTTTTCCTCCATTTTCTGTTTTGGTGAGCAGTAATTTACGAATAGTGTATTTACGTATTTTGTTTCGTTTCTTGTGTTAATCAATCTTCGGTTGTCCGTTCTCCTTCGCATACGAACTCCAAATTAAATCGATTCTTGATCCTAAATTCATATAAATTCATTCTCTTTCTTCTAGTATTTATTTTGTAATTTTTGTATTTTATTTGATTATCATTATTTATTTGTATCGTTTATTTGTATAGAATCCGACGCTGTCGATACGATTTGGACCAAGCGACGCGGCAACCACAACCTACGTTGAAGGCGAGTCTCCTTTGACCATTTTGAACCTATGATTTGTAAAATATGTTTTCAGTTTTAAACATTATTATGCATTGCTTATTTATTAAAATGATAAGTTAAACTGTAGGTTGTTAGTTAAAAACCTAAAGTTTGCTATTATCATCCTTGATATGTGATATCCTACATCTTTGTAACCCTAGTGTAGGAAAGTCGCATTATTGAATACAATGTTGCGAGAATAATTTGATCTGATAGAATTGCTTAGGCGTGCTTTGTTCTGTTCAACCTTTGGGGAGAAAATATTTACTATTTGTTATGCTTTAAGTTTTGAAAAATATTTGACATTAGGTAATGTCAATATTTGGAAACAAAATAAAAATGGTGGAAACTATTTTAGACTAGGGTGAGTGGCATGAGTCTTGTTTGTCTCACCCTGGTCGATTAAGGACCGACTCTTGTGTTTATTCAAACCAAGCATTACTGAGTACAACCACATGTCCTAAATGGGAAGGACTGGTGAATAATTTACCATGTTCTAACATTACGCCCTTGTTTGTAGATGGTAGGTTTTACACAGTAGTGCAGGCGATGGTAATTGGCGTCCATGTCTGTCGGGGCTTCTTGCGGACGTTGGTAAAAGGCGTCCAAGTCCGGCAGTTATCCTCACAACGGTGAGCTCCGGTCGATGGTAAATGGCGTCCATGACTTGGGGTTAAGCTCATCAGGCGGGCTAGTGTTAGGATAATGTATTGTAAAAGCCTTGTGACAATCGCTAGTCGCACACCTTGGAAGTGTGTGAGCGGACGATATAAGTGATTATCTCGTGTGGGTCAAGCTGTACAAACTCTGCAGAGTGTTAAAAACTATTGAATAGCCGTGCCTTACGGTCAAGGGCGAGCAAGGTGCGTATACACATGGTAGATTTCAGTTTTGGTTTAAAAGATTTATTTTGGGAATGGGAGTAGTTGGAACTCTTGGATTATGGTTACGCGATTAGAGCCGGTTGAGCGACTAGACCTCAATTCTTGAAAACCAGATGGTTAGAGCCTTTTACTAATGTATGGTAGTTGGAACCTACATTAGAGTTTAATTTAATTTACTTTATCTTTTTAATCATCTTTTGTCAAATAAGCTTTTTAAAAGATGTTTAAACTTAAAATGTTGCTTTGTGCAAATGAACCCTATATGCCCAATTGTTAAAGCTATGCATATGCATCATTTCCCAAGACTCATGAGTACTTTATGTACTCACATGCTACGCTCAACCAATCTCAGAAGTCTACGAAGATGCCGAGAACGACTACGACTACTTCGCCTGTGGCTTCGACGAAGGCTTCCCGGAGTACTAGGCTGCGTTTCCCCAGTCGAATGCCGGTGGGCAATTTGATGGGTCACCACTCGAAGTTTTCTCTTTTTGTTGTTTCATTCTTTGTAAGACTTAAGGTATTTTGACCTCTTTTGTAATAAGTGGCCATAAGGCGGTGCTTAGTTATTTATTAATGTTATTTCGTGATTGAGCTGGTTATCAACAATATTTCCCTTGTGTGCACTTGCTCTTGATCCGGGATCGTGCGAAATACATAGAGGTTCGATTCGTAAATCCGGTCCGACAGAGTTGGTATCGAGCCGAGTCGATTGTAGGGCGTGACCTAGTTAGAAATGGCAAGCCTTAAGGATTTATATTTTCCTAAAAATTAATTTATAAACTTTTAAGTCTCTTTGCTACTTTCTTTTCATCTTAGTATCTCTTTTCTTGTCTTGTATTCATCATTTAAAATTGTTTCTTGATCTTCTCTTGTTTTCAAAATTATGTAGATGCGGTTCATCAACTCTTCTTACCGAGAAGGAAGGAGGATTACGTCTTTGGTGTGGTTCATTCTTGAGGATTGGGTTACATCCATCGCCCAGTACCACGGTTTCACCATCGGCAAGTACAACAAGGAGATGTGGCGTGTTAAGGTCACCATCTACGCCAAGGGTCACTGCGAGGAGATCGACCCTACCGCTTCACGAGAGAGAAAGCGATAAGCTTGGAATGCAAGATCTTTGCGGAGAAGCAATCATCCGTGCAGGGTTCCACTACCGCCTTTATACAGGGACGCTTGCTTTTGCTACTTTCCCTACCGCAAGAAGGGGATGTCTTGATGAGGTTTAGAGTCTTTGAGAGGAGGAGGACACCACCATCTCACACATGGCGTCTCGATCAAGGCACAAGATGAGGCCTACGTGTTTTTGGGCAATGAGTTGGGCGTGTTTATGAGAGGCTAGATCTTTGCGAGAGAGAGCTTGTCCGGTGAAGGAGCCATCCGTCCTTCACGCATCCGTCTGTTGCACGCAAGAGGGTGCATCGTCCTGATGACCGCATGACTGCAGCGGTGTATCGCAGCTTGTTCACCCCTGCCACTCGAGGAGAGTCTTCTGGTTCAGCTGTCGCTGCAGTCCCCTCTAATGCTCTCATTGTTGGAGGTGCTAGTGACTCAGTGGACCAGCCTGAGGAGCCCGAGCCTGTGGTGCGCGACATCGAGGTCGACGTTGAGGACAACGTTGAGGATGACGCCGAGGATGGCGCTGAGAATGACTTTGAGGAGGACCCGGACGAGGTTGAGTTTAAGGAGTAGTCCTTGGTCTTGAGTCTGTAGTGTCCAATAAAGGTCTTGCGAATTTAGACGATTATTTTGGTTGCTTTTATAGATTGGACTGTATCAAGCCTTAAGCACTTGTGATACAGCCAATCTAAAAACTATTTCCATTTTAATAATTCTAGTTGGAGTTCTCTCTTGTTGAGCCTGTGTTGGTTGTTGTTTGGGATGCTAATTTTACTATGTTCTCTTATCTTTGCTTTTCCCTCTTTTCTCCATGCTATCCCTGGACCGTTTAGATGGAGAACCTTGGAAGAGGACGTGGAAGGGGTCGCACAGCAGTTCGTGGAGGAGCCCGCGGAGGAGGCCGTGCAGCCGGCCGAGGCCGTGGACTTGGAAGAGGTCATGGTCAACCGATTATCGAGGAGCCAGTTTTGCCTCAAGCACCTCAAGAACCTCAAGTTCAACCGGAGCAGTTATTTGAGGAAGAACCTTTACCGCCACCACCTCCTGGTCAGCCTCCGATGATGAATTTGGAGCAGATGATGGCAATGCAACTGCAGTTACTTCATGCACTTGCTCATAATCAAATCAATCAACCTGCAACAGCCCCTGCTCCAGTCTTACCAGCTCCGTCCAGACTGGGGGAATTTATGAGAACCAGACCGCCAACCTTTGCCGGTTCAGTTGATCCTCTTGAAGCTGATGACTGGTTAAAGGATGTCGAGAAGAAGCTGATCTTGGCTCAGTGTAATGACCAAGAGAAAGTCCTCTTTGCTGCTCACCAACTGAAAGCAACTGCAGGAACTTGGTGGGAAAACTATTGCGCAGCTCACCAGAATGTGCAGGGTATTTCTTGGCAGGAGTTTTTTGCTGCCTTCCGCACAGCTCACATTCCTATGGGAATGATGGAAATGAAGAAGAGAGAGTTCCATAAGCTGCAGCAGGGCAATCTCAGTGTGTCTGAGTATCTTAACAAGTTCACACAGCTGTCAAGGTATGCACCAGAGGATGTTGCTAATGAGGGAGCGAAGATTTGGCGCTTCATGGAAGGACTTGACCCTAGCCTTAAGGTGCAGTTGGTGTCAGTTGACTACCCTAACTTCCGAAGAGATGGTCAACAAGGCTCGTGCGGGGAGGATGCTCAACGTCAGTTGTATGAGTCCCGTAAGAGAAAAATGGCTTTTCAGGCACAGCATGGAGCCAACAGTTTCAGGTCTCGGATGAACCAGCCTCATTTCAACAGGCAGCCGGTGGCCAATGCTCCCAAGACTCCAATGTCAGGACCTCGCCCGATCATGCAAGGATTCCGCAACAACACTGGTGCTCAGCCGCAGCAAAACAAGACTTCTGCAGCTGGAGTTCAATGTTTTCACTGTCATTAGATGGGGCATTATGCTAGCAATTGCCCTCAGAAGCGTCAGAACTTGACTCCAGTACGCTTCAACTTGGGGACTACACCAGCCCGTGCACCAGCTCCAGGACAAGGACGTGGCGCCCCTCAAACTCCAAGGACTCCGCAAACTTTTGGAAGAGGACGTGTTAACCACGTGACTGCAGAGGAAGCCCAGGAAGCACCGGATGTAGTTCTGGGTAAGTTCCTTGTTAATTCAGTACCTGCATCAGCATTATTTGACTCTGGAGCTTCGCATTCTTTTATCTCGAAGAATTTTGCTGAAAAACATTGCTGGGATATTTTTGAACTTAAGAACCCTATGGTAGTCAAACACTGAAAGGAAATGAGGACTAATACGGTATGCCCGGAGTGGCTATAGATATAAATGGGGTTAGGTTCCTAGCGAACCTTATCTTATTAGATTCGAGGCATTGATGTAATCCTTGGAATGGATTGGTTAACCAACTTTAAGGGACGGATCGATTGTGCCAGAGCCATCACCCTTACCAATTTGAAGGTATTCGAGTGGAGTTTGTGTCAATAAATCATCAAAGAAGAGTTGTGTTCTAAATCGCATGAAGGGTATATCTTTGGAAAGTGTGCGATGAGTGCGGGAATACCAGATGTATTTCCCGATGAACTACCTGGAATGCCACCAGACCAAGAGATTGAGTTCATCATTGACTTAGTACCTAGTACAGCTCCTTTATCCAAGAGACCTTACAGGCTTCCAGCAAATGAGCTAGCTGAGATGAAGAAAGCAGTTGAAGAGTTGCTTGAAAAGGTTATATTCGACCAGTTCATCACCATGGGGAGCACCCGTAATCTTTGTGAAGAAGAAGGATGACAACTTACGGATGTGCGTGGATTATAGGGCCCTGAATGAAGTCACAATCAAGAACAAGTATCCTTTGCCTCGAATTGATGATTTGTTTGATCAGTTAGAGGGAGCATGTGTCTTCTCCAAGATTGATCTACGCTCTGGATATCATCAGGTGAAGATAAGACCATCGGATATTCCTAAGGCAGCGTTCACCACTCGTTATGGTCTTTATGAATGTTATGTGATGTCATTTGGTCTAACAAATGCACCAGCATACTTCATGAACCTGATGAACAAGGTGTTTATGGATTACCTGGATAAATTTGTAGTGGTATTCATAGATGACATTCTTATTTACTCTAAGAATAAGAATGAGCATGAAGAACATCTGAGGTTAGTTCTGGACAAACTCAGAGAGCATCAATTGTATGCTAAATTCAGTAAGTGTGAGTTTTGGTTAAAGGAAGTTGCTTTCTTGGGTCATGTAATTTCTGCTGGAGGAGTAGCAGTGGATCCAGGAAAAGTTAGGGATGTTCTTAACTGGAGACAACTTAAGTCAGTTCCAGAAATCAGAAGTTTTCTTGGCTTAGCTGGTTACTATCGTCGTTTTATTGAAGGATTTTCGAAGATTGCAAAACCCCTCACCGAGTTGCTCAAGAAAGAAAAGAAGTTTGAATGGACACTTGCTTGTGAGCAGAGTTTTCAAGAGCTGAAGAAGCGATTAACTACTGCACCTGTGCTGATTTTGCCCGACATTCGGAAAGACTTTGAGATTTTCTGTGATGCGTCAAAACAAGGTCTTGGTTGTGTGTTAATGCAGGAAGGCAAGGTTGTGGCTTATGCTTCAAGACAATTGCGCCCGCATGAGCAGAACTATCCAACCCATGATTTAGAGTTAGCCGCAGTGGTGCATGCTCTAAAGATTTGGAGGCATTACCTTATCGGTAATCGTTGTGAGATATTTACCGACCATAAGAGTCTCAAGTATATTTTCACTCAGTCAGATCTTAACTTAAGGCAAAGAAGATGGTTAGAGCTTATCAAGGATTATGATGTTGGAATACACTATCATCCAGGTAAAGCTAATGTAGTAGCTGATGCTTTGAGCAGAAAAAGCTATTGCAATAATACGTTGATAAAAGAAAGTCAGCCTGCTCTATGCGAGGAATTTCAGCGACTCAACTTGGAATTAGTTTTGGAGGGTTGTGTGAACACCGTTGAAGTCCAACCAACTCTAGAAGATCAGATCATGGAAGCTCAGAAGGAAGACCCAGATGTAAAGGAAATCAAGGTTAATATGAGAAAAGGCAAAGCGCCTGGATTTTCAGAAGATGAGAGAGGCATTGTTTGGTTTGGAAAAAGAATATTTGTACCAAGTATTAAGGAAATCAAAAATTTGATTCTAAAGGAAGCTCATGAATCTGCATTTTCGATTCATCCAGGAAGCACGAAGATGTACCAAGATCTTCGCGAAAGATATTGGTGGTCTAGCATGAGAAGAGAAATTGCTGAGTTCGTATCATTTTGTGATGTGTGTCGGTAATTAAAGTGAACATCGAGACTCTTTGGATTGCTTCAACCTCTAAAGGTACCTGAATGGAAATGGGAAGAAATTGGAATGGACTTTATCACTGGTCTGCCAAGAACAAAATCTGGGTATGATTCGATCTGGGTTATTGTGGATCGGTTATCAAAGGTTGCACATTTTATTCCAGTGAAGACCACCTACTCGGGAGACCGACTCGCAGAGTTGTATATGTCTAGAATAGTATGTCTGCATGGGGTACCTAAGAAGATTGCTTCAGATCGAGGACCTCAGTTCACCTCCAGATTTTGGCAAAAGTTGCAGGGAATTTTAGGCACCAACTTGAACTTGATCTGACTTACCATCCATGAGATGGAAGGACAAACTGAAAGGGTTAATCAAATTCTCGAAGATATGCTAAGAGCTTGTGCTTTGTCCAATAGCGCAAGTTGGGATGTAAGTTTGTCATACGCAGAATTTTCTTATAACAATAGCTATCAGACAAGTTTGCAAATGTCGCCTTTTGAAGCACTCTATGGAAGGAAGTGCAGAACTCCTTTGTATTGGAATGAAACCGGAGAGCGACAGGTGTTCGGGCCAGATGTTCTGAAGGAGGCCGAAGAACAGGTTCGGAGGATTCGTCAGAATTTGAAAACAGCTCAAACCAGGCAGAAGAGTTATGCTGATAATCGCCGGCGAGATCTAGCTTTTGCACCAGGAGATTATGTGTATCTGAAGGTTTCACCTCTCAAGGGAATGCGCCGTTTTAGAGTGAGTGGAAAACTTGCACCGAGATACATTGGACCTTTTCCAATACTAGTCAGAAGTGGAGAAGTCGCTTACAAGTTAAAGCTTCCACCTCAGCTATCAGATGTGCATGATGTCTTTCACGTATCTCAGTTGAAGAGATGCCTCAGAGTTCCGGAAGAACAGATGCCTCTAGAGGATGTTGAGTTGAAGGATGATCTCACCTATCAGGAGTACCCTGTTAGAATTCTCGAAGAAGCAGAACGTCAGACCAGAAGCAAGACTACCAAATTCTGTAAGGTGCAGTGGAGCAATCATACAGAGAAGGAGGCAACATGGGAACGCGAAGAAGATTTAAGAGCAGAGTACCCTAACCTTTTTCCCTGTCCATCCGAATCTCGGGGTCGAGATTCCTTCTAAGGGGGGTAGGTTTGTAACATCCCAATTTTCGCTTTCTCTAAAATTTAATTTCAAATTAATTATTTAAAATTATCTGAAATTTATTTGGATCTTATTTGTATTTCTTGTGTGTCACTGGAAAAAAGTCTCAAATTTCAAAACACCTTGTCCAATCAAAATTTCGAAAATTCAAATTCAAATCTCCAGAAAAATATATGTTCTAAACTCTTGACCCTATCTATTTATTTATTTAAATATTTATTTTGCTCTTCTTTCTTTTTCTAAAAAAAATAAAATTATAATAATCAAAAATGTGACTTCCCGTTGGTCACCCATCATTTTTTTCCTCCCAAGCTTGACTCAGTTAACGTGAGTTCCATTGCACAAGCTACCAACCGGCCACTTGGCTTTCTTTGACTTAAGTCCTCACTCCTTCCTTTTATTCCCACCCTAATCCCTTTCTTCTAGCTCCAGCCGAAGAGCCCTGTGCTCCGTCCGAAACATTCGGTTTTTTTTTTCTTGCCCGTTCTCTTCACTCGGTTAATCAATTTGAAAACCGTTTGAAGTATTGCGACCCCGTAATCACCGCGCCATTATCCTTGTGCATTCAAGGGCCCTTTAACCGCAGCTCATCAATCAATTTGGCGTTTTTTTTCGGTTTCCGTAAGCGAGCTAAAACCGTTCCCTGTGATTCCTCTTGTTCCGGCGATTCGTTTTTCGAAAGAAGCTATAAATTGGCATGGTAGCTCTTCTATGACCCCTTTGCATCCCCTCCAAGTCTCATAACCTCCGGAGCACCGAAGGCATCAAATTTCCATTTTTCCGAACGACGGTCGTTTCACCCAAATCGTCGAATTCGTCACCTCCGGTGAGCTAAAATCCGATTCTTCGCTACTGCATGATCTCCATCATCCACTCTACCTAGTGCATACCTCCGTTTGTTCAATTTCGCGTCGAGTCTTTGCCGCGTGGTACATGACCATGTCGCCATCGCCGTTCCTTATCGCATCGCTGCTGCCATGGTTCCCCGGCCGAGCCGCTGCCTCCTATGGGTAGAGTGACCCCTTGGGCTCCCATTTTTAGGTTTGGCTAGCCACCTTGCCGCCTCTCTCACTAGCGCCATTGTTGACCTTGAGCTTCTGCTCCGTTCATTTCTCTGGAGGTTGAAGAACGTCAGTACTTTGCTTCATATAGTTTGCCTTGTTTATTCATCACAAGAGCACTTGTGGTCATTTGGTTAGAGGAGGCGGGTTGCACTTTGCTGTTGCGGTGAGGTCCCAGGTTCGAAACCCAGCGGCCAAGTTTTTCCTCCATTTTCTGTTTTGGTGAACAGTAATTTCTGAATAGTGTATTTCTGTATTTTGTTTCGTTTCTGTGTTAATCAATCTTCCAGTTGTCCGTTCTCCTTCGTACGAACTCCAAATTCGTCGATTCTTGATCCTAAATTCATATAAATTCATTCTCTTTCTTCTAGTATTTATTTTGTAATTTTTGTATTTTATTTGATTGTCTGTTATTTATTTGTATCGTTTCGACTGTATAGAATCCGACACCGTCGACACCAGTTTGGACCAACCGGACGCGGCAACCACAACCTACGTTGAAGGCGAGTCTCCTTTGACCATTTTGAACCTATGATTTGTAAAATATGTTTTCAGTTTTAAACATTATTATGCATTGCTTATTTATTAAAATGATAAGTTAAACTGTAGGTTGTTAGTTAAAAACCTAAAGTTTGCTATTATCATCCTTGATATGTGATATCCTACATCTTTGTAACCCTAGTGTAGGAAAGTCTGCATTATTGAATACAATGTTGCAGAATAATTTGATACGGTAGAATTGCTTAGACGTGCTTTGTTCCTGTTCAACCTTTGGGGGAGAAAAATATTTACTATTTGTTATGCTTTAAGTTTTGAAAAATATTTGACATTAGGTAATGTCAATATTTGGAAACAAAATAAAAATGGTGGAAACTATTTTAGACTAGGGTGAGTGGCATGAGTCTTGTTTGTCTCACCCTGGTCGATTAAGGACCGACTCTTGTGTTTATTCAAACCAAGCATTACCGTACAACCACATGTCCTAAATGGGAAGGACCTGGCTGAATAATTTACCATGTTCTAACATTACGCCCGCAGGCTGTAGATGGTAGGTTTTACCTGGTAGTGCAGACGATGGTAATTGACGTCCATGTCTGTCAGGGCTTGCACCGGACGTTGGTAAAAGACGTCCAAGTCCGGGCAGGTTATCCCTCACAACGGTGAGCTCCGGGTCGATGGTAAATGACGTCCATGACTTGGGGTTAAGCTCATCGGGCGGGCTAGTGTTAGGATAATGTATTGTAAAAGCCTTGTGACAATCGCTTAGTCGCACACCTTCGGAAGTGTGTGAGCGGACAGTATAAGCTGATTATCTCGTGTGGGTCAAGCTGTACAAACTCTGCAGAGTGTTAAAAACTATTCGAATAGCCGTGCCCACGGTCAAGGGCAGGCAAGGTGCGTATACACATGGTAGATTTCAGTTTTGGTTTAAAAGATTTATTTTGGGAATCTGGGAGTAGTTGGAACTCTTGGATTATGGTTCTGGCAGTTAGAGCCAGTTGAGCAGCTAGACCTCAATTCTTGAAAACCAGATGGTTAGAGCCTTTTACTAATGTATGGTAGTTGGAACCTACATTAGAGTTTAATTTAATTTACTTTATCTTTTTAATCATCTTTTGTCAAATAAGCTTTTTAAAAGATGTTTAAACTTAAAATGTTGCTTTGTGCAAATGAACCCTATATGCCCAATTGTTAAAGCTATGCATATGCATCATTTCCCAAGACTCGCGGAGTACTTTATGTACTCACATGCTACGCTCAACCAATCTCAGAAGTCTACGAAGATGCCGAGAACGACTACGACTACCGCTGTGGCTTCGACGAAGGCTTCGGAGTACTAAGTCTGCGTTTCCCAATCGAATGCGGTGGGCAATTTGATGGGTCACCACTCGAAGTTTTCTCTTTTTGTTGTTTCCGCTGCTGTAAGACTTAAGGTATTTTGACCTCTTTTGTAATAAGTGGCCATAAGGCCGGTACTTAGTTATTTATTAATGTTATTTCGTGATTCGAACTGGTTATCAACAATGTTTCCACTGTGTGCACTTGCTACTGATCTGGGACTGGTGCAGAAATACACAGAGGGTTCGGATTCAGAAATCCGGTCCCGACAGATACAAAGAGTTTCCCCTTTTTGGTTCTTCCTCTCCTCTCTTCATATTTCATTTTGGGTTTGAGCCATGTAAGCTATTGTGCCACCGTGGTTGGTCACAGCGTCGTCGGCAGTGAGGTTCGGCACCTCATCCTTGCACACTCCCTATCTGTCTCATTGCACCATCTCCCTATCTAGGTTGTTGTGAGGAAGATGGGGCAACGCGCCATTGAGGTTTGGGTCCAGCCAGCTGTGTTCCTAAATTGGGTGAGAAGGAAGGCCGTGGATTGGTGATTTTGCTCCTTGGGTGCATTCAGCTGGTGCTTCTTGCTGTGATTCCTGTGCGGCAACATTCTCGATACCTCAACTACACATTTTTGTGTGTCCCAAATTGTGGATTGGTATTGTATCTTGGACACCATATCCATTCATCATAGCACAACAGGGCGATTGATTTTCTGAGACAGCCCCTCGAAATGCCTTGCTCGGTTTTGACTCGGTGGCTTTGAGTGCCATCTGTACCGTGAGTTTGCATTTTTTTTAAAAAATTCTATTTGCTGTGCTAAGTGTGACATGCTAGTATTAGTTTCATATTGTCTTGTTTTGAATTAATCTAGCACGAGGGGACTTTGCAGAGTAATAATTAATCTAGCACCAGGGGACTTTGCAAAGTAATGTTTGTGGGCTCAATATATGCTCTATGAGGAATTGAGGTTAATGTGAGATTGAATCCGATAATTGGATATAAATTGGTCTTGAGCTTGTAGATTACTTGTTTCTATTGTGTCAAGCAATTGATGCTTATCATTCATTGTGATCTATCTCATTTGATTACTATTGTCTTTTCTTTGTGATTCATCTTCAACCCTTTGTTATCTATTAAGCGTGATTCATATCATTTTCAATCACTGTTATCTATCCTTTTCAATTGGTACCTTGTGTAGTTGATTCGATTAGACTAGCAATATTTTATTTGAGGTCAAGGCCTAACTTATTTATGAGTAATTGCCATATTTAATTTGTGATTGAATTTTGACCCAAGTAACGAGGAGGACAATAATTATTCCCAAGCAGCCCCACATCTGAGAGCAATAAATATATAACTAAAATCTAAGCAATATGTTGATTTTGTATGTTTTCAACTTCTATCTTTTGAGCATATTACCATGTTTAATTGACATAAAAAGATTACATGTTTCTATGTCATTTCATCATTTATATACTCTTTGAAATATGCCTTTATAATCATAATTAATTTGGAATAATTTCTGAATTGGTATTAGTTTCAAATTGTCTTGTTTTGAATTAATCTAGCATTGTGGGGACTTTGCATAGTATATTTTGTAGGCTCGGTATTTGCTTGATGAGGAATTGAGGTCAATGTGAGATTGAATACATCAATTTGATATAAATTGGTCTTGAGACTATATATTACTTTTGTTTCTATTGTGTTATGCAATTGATGCTTGTATGCTCACCGTGATCTATCTCATTTTTGTTAATGTTGTCATTCACTATTATTCATCTTGATCACTCTTATCATTCACTATGATTCATATCATTTTGATTAATGTTATACATTCTTATCAATTGGTATCTTGAATGCAGATTGATTCAATTGGCTATTGTCGAGTGAACTTTGACTTGATAATTTGCTTTAAGTGGTGATTAGACTAGCAAGATTTTATTTGAGCTCAAGACCTAATTTATTTTAGAGTAACTATTATATTTAATTTGTGATCGAATTTTGGCGCAAGTGGCGAGGAGGCCAAGAATTATTCTTTGGCTGCCTGACAACTGAGAGCAACAAATAAACAACTAAAATCTTAGCAATATGCTGATTTTGTATGTTTTCAAGTTCTATCGTTTGATCATATTATCTTGTTTAATTGACACGAGAAGATTACATGTTTATATGTCATTTTGGTCATTTATATGCTACTGGAAATATTCCTTCATAATCATTATTAATGCTACAATAATTTCTGAATATTTGCTAAAACCGCTAATTTTACAATAATTCAGAAAACCAATTATTGAAGAAATGGCTTCCTCTTCTCATGTCGTTAAGCCAAAAGTGTTTGACGGTGCCAACTTTAAACGTTGGTAGGCTAAAACTAAGTTATGGCTGACTGACCTCAGACTATTCTAGGTTATTTCAAATCATCCGATATTTCCATGGGAAACTACTGCTATGACACAGTGGGAGGATATAAATAATTCAGTCTTAGCTCGTTTGTTAGCCATCTTATCCAACCGGTTGTTCGACGTCTACGCTAACTTCAAAGATGCTAAGCAACTCTAGAATGAACTTCATGAGGAATGTTCCAAATGGAATAATAGGAATGAGTCTTTCATAACTGCTACCTACTTGAACATTAAGATGGTTGAGGGGCGGTCGGTGATGGAGTTGCTTCATTAGCTACAGGTCCATGTACGTGACTTAAATCAGTACGATTGCGTCCTACCAAAGAAGTTTCAATGAATATCATTCTGGCTAAGTTATTGTCCTCGTGGCGTGACTTTGTGGCTGCCCGTAGACATAAAAAGGAGTGTTTGACTCTCAATGTGTCTGATGCTATTAATGTGAAAGAGTGTGCAAGAGTCAATGATGGTACAGGAAAGGCTTAAGTTCAAGCTCATTAGGTGGAGGTCAGGATTGCTAGAGGCATTGGGAAACAGAAGATCAAGAATCAGTTCTAGAACAAGCTCAAAGGAAACAAAATGAAGGAGGAGGAGGAAATTGTCTATTATGTTTGTGGACCCAAATGCCGTATGAAGAACGTTTCATACGGGTGTCCGAAACTGCCCACATTGAAATGGTGGGTCTTACATACCCACATTGAAATGGTGGGTATAATGTGCCCATACTGGAATTGATGGGACTTACCAAATTCCACTCCCGTGGAAGGAAATAAAACAACATGAATGGAATTAATCAATGAATATGAATGCCATTAACTGAAATCACATGATGTATCCATTCGAAACGAAATAAATATCATGGACGAATATCAAGAACATTCATTATCTTCTCTCACAAGAATTATCACTTGAACCAGAATCGACATCATGGATGAATAACAAGAACATTCACAAACATATCACATCATCAAGCAACAGTCGAAATCAACACATTTTGACATAAGGTACTTGCATGTAATGGAATATGGATGTTTCTTAACACTTTCGATTGAAAACATGGATCTTGGAAACATTAGAAAGAACACAACCACAAATCATTCATCAAGGTGAAGGATTACAATGTACTTGCCTTCCGTGCTGCGACGTACTAGGAAGCAACAAAGGTGTCCTTCCACCCACCGCCTCACCGCCTACACAAGCATTTACACGGGATAAGGATAACAAGGTATGATGTATCTACACGTGCTCTACCATACCCTCTAACTGTAGGATCAAGGATAACCGACTAGAGGGGGGTGAATAGGAGGTTTCTAAATTTTCTTAATCAAATTACCCAAATTAGCAAGATACTCTAATCAAAGATTTTTATCACAATCTATGAGCTACAAAAATAAGTGCAATAAGTAAAGACAAGAATTAACCACACAAGGACAAGGGGGTTTTTCCCGTGGTGTCGAAGATTTGTCGATCTTCACTAGTCCACGTTGAGGAAGCTTGATCCACTCAAGCCGGCTCCACAAATTAAGCCTAGCCTCGATCACTTGGTTGTTCTTCCTCCTCTCCGGAGTTGGTGAACACCGACCAATCACAAACGGCAACGGGTCTCTTCACAAGCTTCTTTGAAGAGATCACCGAGCAACCTCCGCCAAGTCGTCTAGGTGCCGACAAGCACCAAGAGAATAGAACTTGAACTTCACTTGACGACAATCAAGAGCCAATGGATCAACTAAGAATGCAATGCTCTTGTTCTTGCTCACTACCTCACAAATGTGTGCAAAGAGAGTAAATGAGGAGTGAGAGGAGTGCTCAAGGCTCAAATGAATTGAATGAATGCTCAACAACACGTCCTTGAGCTGGTGGGGGTGTATTTATACCCCCAACAACCAAATATGACCGTTATGCAGAAAATCAGGCAAAACTCAGGGAAATCGGAACTTCCGCAGTACAAAGTGCGGAACTTCCGCCCTTCACTCGAGTGCACTGTAACGGTCATTACAGTGAGCATTAAATGCTCTAAACTAGCCGTTGGATTTATGTGCGGAACTTCCGCCAAATAGATTTCGGTTCTTTCGATTAATCGGAAGATCCGCTTTTACACAGCGGAACTACCGCACTCGTGAAAACGGCTAAGTCCCAAAAAGGGTGCTCTCTGGAAAAAACCGACCGCGCATAATTCGGAGCAACCGATTAATCGGAACTTCCGCTCATTTCATTGCGGAACTTCCGCGCTTGAGAATTTGGCTAAGTCCCGAAAAAGGATGCTCTCTGGAAAAATTCGACCAGCGCAAATTTGAACAACCGATTAATCGAACTTCGCTCATATCATTGCGGAACTTCCGCACTTGAAAAATCGGCTAAGTCCGAAAATGGATGCTCTGGAAAAATCAAGCCGCAGACTTTTTGAACAACCGACAAATGAAGTTCCATGATATACATGCCGGAACTTCCGATTATGTTCGAGAAAAGATTTTCTTTTAAACCAAACCAAAAGAACATGCATGATCCTAAGTTGATCCAAAGGCATAATGAGATGCTTTCAAGCTACTAGACAAGCTCCCCCTTAATAGTACGACATTTATCCTATAATCCGGTCTTCCTCCATACTCCAAAGACCGGTAAAATTAAAAGGGGTCCTAGTCTATTTGTACCTTGTCTTTGAGATCAACTCCATCTTCTCATCATTCTTTGACATGCAGCTCCTTGGTTTCACTTTGTCATTTGGGACTATGCCTTGTAATCACTTCAACAAACATGTTAGTCTCATATTCACATAAAGTCATTAATTACCAAAATACAATTTTTAGGGGCCTAGATGCTTTCACTAACCATCCCACACAACCATTGGTTCAATTTGACAACTTCACCCAAAAGGCCGGATTACTGCTCTACTGGCAGTTGTACTAGAAAATTCACAATTAAATATCTGTAACTCCTAAAGACCTGAAACCAGTGCTCAGCTAATTCTAACAAACCAGGCTACGAAACATTAGTTGGAGGGATACTCTGATTCGGCCAAAACAGAGGACTAAACTACCCAAGAAAACACCAACAGAAACCGGTCCAGATTCCAGAACAGTCGTAAATAAAAGCCTGTAACTTTCAGTCTACTGATCCTATGGAGATGATCTTTATCAATCTGGAATCATGGCGAAATTATCTTCAAAAACCTATTTGGGTGGCCGCCCTGGATCTGGCTCTAACTAGAAAAAACTGAGGAGCAACCGACAGTCTCCAAAATCTCTGACAGACAGAGTAGTGTGCGGTTAAAAATTCATAACTCCTAAACCACAGGGTGGAATATTGTGATATCGGTTCCAAAAGAAAGCTAACGAAACCAGGAACAAAACTCTAGGAGACGAAAACCCGAGATTCGGCCTCTAAGTAATTCATAATGGCCCGACAAGAAAATTTGCCAAAACACGTCAGCTGTCCTGGACAGTCTCGGTAAAACTACCATATCTCCTAAACCGTAACTCCAAAACAGATGATCTCGGTGCCTAAAGAAAGCTAAGATCAAGGGCTACAACTTTCTAAGAGGTGGGAAGATAAGAAAACGTACATAACTTACCAAATATGACGAACAAATCTTGCGCACGACAGGGAGGAGGGTGGCGGCCGGTTGGAGAGGGGGACGAGGGGGTGGCGGATTGGGGAGGGGAGTGGGGAGAGAGAGTGGAGAGGCTAGGGTTTGGGGGGGAGGAAAAAACCCCCCCTTGGCTGGCCCCTCTCATGGGCCCCTCCTGGGCTGCGGTCCAGGCCTAGGTTGTCGGAAGATCGCTGAAAACCCCTCGCCGATTCAGGAAATTTCAGTTCTTGTTTGCCATTTCCCTCTCCAGCTGCTTTTCTAATTACCCGATCTGAATCCGGGGTATTACAGTCCATTTCGTGAAAGTCTTCTAAATAGACTATCCTTACACGGTCCACTATGGAAGCTGAGTTGGTAGCACTTGACTCAGCGACTTTAGAGGCAGAGTAGATTAGAGAACTCTTTTCTAACCTACCGATGCTGGAAAAGCCAATTCCAGCTATATTAACTTACTGTGATAACCAAACCGTTTTGATTAAGGCGAAGAATAGGAAGGACAATATGAAGTTCTCAAAATATATAAAGAGACGACTTAAGTCGGTAAGGCATGCCAGAGAGATGGGTTTTATTACTATAGAATACATCCATTCTTAAAGAAACTTGGTAGATCCTTTCACCAAAGGAATGGTGTGGAAGGCCATCTTTGCAGCGTCAAAGGGAATGGGGCTCATACCCTTCTAAAGGGCCCACATTGGTGGTAACCTATCCTAGAAGATCGGACATCCTGTGAACTAGTATCTAGGAGAACAAACTGTGTGGGATTAGATATCACATCTAAGTGTCCCATTAGCTGCAGTGCTCCATCTGTATGGCAGGTTGAGCAATAGTTCTTAATGAATTCGATACCTATATGGCATCAGGAATCATCTTACATGATTCCCTAGAGAATTCACTTACGTGAGTATGATCGTGAGGTCGCGGTCAAAAGAAGATAAGGGTATACTTTCCTAAGTACTCATGAGCTAGATACGAGAACATGACCGTGACGTCCCAACCCGAGAGGAAAAGGGGCAAGCCATCCAGTACAGAATGTAAATTGGGCAAAAACGCTCGCAC
The DNA here is from genome assembly GCA_036346395.1 of Hsuehochloa calcarea. NCBI lineage: Eukaryota > Viridiplantae > Streptophyta > Magnoliopsida > Poales > Poaceae > Hsuehochloa > Hsuehochloa calcarea. Next base: position 49,317,115 of record CM070609.1, on the reverse strand, counting down.
TAAGGCATTGAATGAAGGCAAAGTCTTCCTTTGTCTGTGCAGAGTCGTGGTCCTTCATGCTAGGCTTTGGGTTCAAACCCAAAGCTACTCATCATCGAACAACTATATATTAAATAAGATTTTGAGCATCTATTATCAAATTGATAAATTGGTGTGGACGGTTGTGATGATCCGGGGTATTTAACTTGTAATACTTAACCATCCATTGGTCCTAGCATTACAAACCAAATATCCCACCTCGATGTATTGTATACCTCCCAGGAGCGGAATACACACACCGTTCACAAAACAATATCAACATCAATGCCATACAATAATATTACATTACTGAAGTCACAAAAGGTTACAACAAAGTCATCATACAACTTCACTGTTCATACATACGACCGACTGGCCAAACAACAAAAATAAAAGTTAAGTACGCAGCGGAAACATAACAATAAGATGGCACCAAAAGAAAGACCGACAGGTGTGCCCTTACCCACAAGGCAACCTGACCAGAAACCTTCAAGCTAGTCGTCGTCCAGTACGAAGTCGTCCTCACAATTGTTGATCCCTGAAATTTCAGCAACCGAGTTGAGTACAATTGTACTCTCAAGACTTACAAGCAAAAGAATATTTAGATGCATTCATGTATCATAGGAAGGCTACTACACTAGGCAATCTTCAGCATAAAGCAACATTTCATTCGAAGTACAAGTAATAGATTGAAATGGCAAGTGAGTAAACCTTTTTGATACTTTAAATAACTGTGAGTAAACAATATTAGACAACATTTAGGAACATAATAACATCCTGGAAGTGACTTCCCAACAGCCACAACAACATAGCACGAACTATCCATTCGTACCACCCAATTACAAGTTTTAATGAAAATGTTGAGTCTAATTCTTGCACGACCTAACTAAGCATGTCCATAACCTAGGACAAGACTATTCAAATAGATTATACCATGCAGAGATGTACCAATGTACCCACACGCCATACCGTCTCTTTTGCCACTCAAATAAGCACAGTTCTTAAGGTATGCCGGCAATGCTAAGTCCTATAAGATGGTTCCAATATAATGTATTAACTATGAGTCGCCTGTATGGATGGAAACCCATACATTGTGTCGGAGTCATTGTAAAGCCTCAGTCAACTACCCCTTAGGGTAAAGCCTCGGATAACTACAATGCCCTCGAGGTGGAGAACCTACCAAGAACTCTACCACCGCACACCCGCAACAACATGATATTTTCTTTTTCATACAACACAACACACACAACCTCTTGCGACTCCGAGCTAACACACGCCAAAGTACTAAGTCAAGAGAGGTCACATATCTCTCTCATGTGGTTAGCACATAAAAGCGCTTGGATCAGTGATACAAGTAATTCGGTCCTTGTTGACTCGAGCACAAGCCACAAACCCAATAACCACACCAACAACTATGTGCCTGAGTCCAAAACATTTTTTTTGCATTTTTAGTTTTCAAACTAATATAGCACAAGGTGCTGGACATAGCATGATTAAAGTATTTGTGAGATCAAGGTTATCGACAAAGTCGATAACCGCCCAATTCTATCAGAATCTAAGCATGACTAAGCATCAATTTGCATAACACGTATAGATTCTATAACATCCACCGAGCAATAACATCAGCGGGGATAATACTTAGGGCTAGTGAAAAGAATGAACATTTGCTATAGCTCATGCATCTAATAGGAATAACTACCACTAGCGAAAAGTAATCATTCAAGTAGAACATGCATGCATACAAGTTGCAAACAAGATATTTTGTAATGAAAGTAATAGGATCAAGATGACCAAATTTGGACTTCTTGCATTGTTGAAGATACCCGACTTGCTACTGTAGAGGATCACAATTTCACTCGTTCGGATCTTCGTAATCTAACATTCGAATACGAAAAGCCAATAAGAACACATAACGCCAAATATATAAAAAATTCAAAAATTCTCCAAAATGCATGAAAATTTCATAGAAGGTAGATTATATATATATATATATATATATATATATATATATATATATATATATATATATATATAATTTTATTTGAAATTTGTATGTGGAAGTTATGGCCTTTGGAAATTTGTTACTATTCATTCAAAAATTACCTTTTTGGTGAAATTTTTCAGAAATGTGGCGGAGACAAAAATTATATGGCATGATAGAAAATAAAAATTTATAACCAAAATAACTTGATTCTCCTCATTTGGAGTTCATATGATTTTTTTAAAGTTAAAGCATTTTCTAGTGTAAAAATAATCCTATTCCAAGTGCAATATTAAAACTATTTTTTCCAGAACAGTAACATATCCAAAAATTATAGCATATTAAATTTCATTAAAAATGAAATTTACCAAAATTGGTTTCACTGGATTTGGTGTTTATGAATTAGTTATGCATTTTTGAAGTAAATTGATTTTTTAGTTCAACAATAAATCATTTTGGAATTTATAAAAGCATTAAATACTTTTCTTACCGAGCCGAATCTAGCCATAGTCTCTGACATGTGGGGTCCACTGCATAGTGCCATTTTCTATTTAAATTTCTAATTTTAATCACGCACTGACATGTGGGGTCCACATGTCATACTATCGGTCCACAGCACAGTGCATGGACCGAGAGTCCACGGCTGAGTCCACGGGTCTACGACTGCGCACTTAAGTTCCTGGGTCCACATGTCATACTCAGTTTTAAACTGTTATTTACCCCTCGTTTACTGTTCTCGGTCCCACACGTCAGTGACTCATCAAATCTTTTTAAGATAGCCATTAATTAATCTAAGAAATCATTAGCTAGTTAATGATGGTGGTTAAACCTAATGACTTAGTACAGTGTTGTCGGGGGTTCCGCGGCGTCGGGCAAGGGTAGGGATGGATTCATAATACCATTGCGCACCTCCTGGTAGTGACAGCGGCGGCTAAGCCAGCCTAGAGCGGCAGTGAGCCGGAGAGGGGCGGCGGCGTTCACACGGCAAATGTGCCCATGATACTACGACTGTGTTTTGAGATAACCCAAGCTTGCATGAGCATCCAGAGGTTACAGGGACCCTACCAGAGGATGGAGAGGTCCGGAGAAGCTCTGAGGCGGCTTGTCGACGATAATGGCGACGGCGGCGCTCGGCTTCACGAGAGGGTGCTCTGAGCAAAATGAAACGAAAAGAGTGTGTGGGATAGCTCAAAGATCATCATAGGATGCCCTAGTAGCACGGAATTGAAGAATGAATTACCAAAATGAAGTGGGAGGCGAAGAGTTCTTCTTCGGCTGAAATTGGACAAAGCCCAAAATCCACGAGCTCCTGTAACACATCCGACAAATTGATTGAGGGGAGGTGATCCTTATGCCAAATGGTGCATGGTGACATGCAAGGTTGAGAAGAAAACTCACCTGATGTGAGGATGGCAAGTACAACCACGGCGGTGAAGCTTTGGCCGCGCTCTGGAGAAGCTAAGAGCTCGACAGCATTCCAGAAGCAACAATTGAAAGTAAAGGTCGGCATAAGCAAAAATAGAAACAACACAGAAGGTAGGAGCTGAGGAACAAAGCGGTGCGGATTTTACCCGAGCGAAACACTCAAACAAGCTTCCATCTCCTCGGCCACTGAGAGGAGAAGTGAGGAAGAAGGAGAGCAACCTGGTGGTTTTATTCGGGCTATAGGACAGAGAAAGAAGCGACGTGAAGTGGCGAAGCTCTGTGGTTGGTCGAGGAGGGTGGTGGAGTCACGGCATCGACGTGCATGGAAGGACGTGCGCAGAGCAACGCGGCCACGTGGAGCGTAGCTCCTGCTTGAGGTAGACGAAGCGGTTGACAGCGCGGGCCCGGCGCGTCAGCGGGAGAAGAGCGGCGCGGGTCGGAGGCTGGTGCGGCACGGTGTAGTTAGTTGACTCGACTGAGATGATTTGCTACTGTTGGGGTCTGAGTCGAGGTCTGGTTCGAGCCCGATGAACAGTGCAAGCATTTGACTGATTTGAAATTCAAATCCTACCACATTGACTGGGCTAGAAAATAAAGAAAATACATTTCAAAAATCCTAAAATTTTTCAGGGAGGCTCTAGGGATGAACTAGTACTCATCAAAATTTGGAAACCTCATTGTTCATATTTTATTTTTTTATTTTAAATTCAAGCCTACAATAGGTTATTGATTTGAGTTTGAATTTTCTGTGGGCTGAGTTTAGTTCCAAAAATTTGGGAAAAATTATATTAATTCATTATAAATATTATAGTACTTAAATAAATTATTTCTCAAGGATGATTATAAGTTTTTTTTCTATTTTCTTTCAGAACTTCGAATTGAGTTATATGTTTTCTCTGATTTTGAAATATTCAAATACAACCATTTATGCAAATGCTCCAGAAATCCTATGCATACTCAAAAGTTTTAAAACTTTCACCTTCTTATACATTTGAAATATGAACCCAAGATTTGGGATGTTACAACGGTTGTATGCTAAGGGCCATTTTGTAATTTCTCAATTTGAAAAAAAAGAAATGGAAAATGAATCAATGATGGGGCCCACCTATCGTTGAGATGGAGGTAGGATAAGGTTGGAGACTTATTCTCCAACACTAACTGAAGTGCATTGGATGGGGAGCCTTTCTCCTTCGTCGGCAGTGGCGCAAGCAGCCGCTGGGGATGGCTTGGGCAGATTCTGCAACTGCCATTGGTAGCGGTAGCATCATGGCCTCCTCCTCCTCTTCAAAAGGCCCCCTCCCTCTTCTTCATCATCCATGCTGGTACAAAGAGTTTCCCTTTTTGGTTCTTCCTCTCCTCTCTTCGGATTTGGTTTCGGATTTGAGCCATGTGAACAGTTGCGCCACTGTGGTTGGTCATGGAGCTGTCGGCATTGAGGTTTGGCTCCTCATCCTTGTGCACTCCCTGTCCGTCTCCTTGCACCATCTCCCTACTGAGGTCGCTGTAAGGAAGACAGGGTGATGTGCCATTGAGGTTTGTGTCTGGCCGGCTCTGTTCTTGAACTGGGTGAGAAGGAAGGCTAGTGAATCTTGCTGTGATTCTTGTGCAACAACATTCCCGGTACCTCAACTTCACATTTTTGTGTGTGTCGAATTGTGGATTGGTATTGTCTCTCTGATGACCACGTCCGTTCATCGCGGCACAACATGGCGATTGGTTTTTTTAGACCGCGTCTCGGTGTGCCATGCTCAGTTTCGACTCGGTGGCTTTGAGTGCTATCCGCACCGTGAGTTTGCATTTTCATATTTTTCTGTTTACTATGCTAAGTGTATCGTGCTAGTATTAGTTTCAGATTGTCTTGTTTTGAATTAATCTAGCACCAAGGGACTTTGCGTAGTAATATTTGTGGGCTCGGTATATGCTCGATGAGGAATTGAGGTCAATATGAGATTGAATACGACAATTGGGTATAAATTGGTCTTAACCTTGTGGATTACTCGTTGTTTTTATTGGGTCATGTAATTGATGCTTGTTTGTTCATCGTGATCTGTCTCATTTCAGTTACTATTGTCTATTCACTGTGATTCATCTTCAGTCACAGTTATCTGTTAACTGTAATTTATATAATTTTCAGTTACTGTGATATATTCTTGTCAATTGATATCTTGTGTAGTTAATTCGAATATACTAGCAATATTTTATTTGAGTTGACGGCTTAATTTATTTAAGAGTAATTGTTATATTTAATTTATGATTGAATTTTGACCCAAGTGACAAGGAGGCCAAGAATTATTCTTGAGCAGCCCATGTCTGATAGCAATAAATAAATAACTAAAATATGAGCAATATGTTTATTTTGAATGTTTTCAAGTTCTATCGTTGGAGCATATTACAATGTTTAATTGATATAAAAAATTATATATTTATATGTCATTTCTGTTATTTATAAGCTACTAAAAATATACCTTTATAATCTAATTAATGCTGAAATAATTTCTGGATTACCTAATTTAACATCAGGTGGAAAGCGTGCCCCCTCGCGCGGGACACGTGCCCCGTCCACGGCGTCCGTCCGATCGCGCGTCACTCGACTTGTGTCTGCCTTATTGGAGCCGCTACGCATCGTGTGAAGTTGCAGTCGAGCGCTAGCCATGTCGCCCCGAGGCTGCTGCGTGGCTGCGTCACGACTCGCGAGCCCTCAGGCCTCATGCCGCTACTCTCTCTCTCTCTACTCCCAGCTCCTCTCTCGCTCCATCCCGCGCCGCTGCTCCTCCCCTCACTTTCTTCCGTGCCGCCTCCTGTCCCCTCCTTCTCCCTCCTACGCCGCCTGCTCGATCTCCCTCGCCAGCCGCCGCCGCTCCCTCGGCCCTCTTCCCCCTTCCTCCCCCGTGGCCCCATTGGTCTACCTCCATCTTTTTCCCCTTCCTTTTTCACCCTCACCTCCCGTCCATGCCTCCACCGCCAGTCCTCCCTCCGGAAACGTGCGGCCGCGGCCCTCTCCCTCTCTCCGCTCGCGCTCGGCCGCCAGTCTCCTTCCCTCGCGCCGCCTCACCAGCTCCTCCTCCTCCCCACTGCTGCTTCGCCTCCTCTCTCCCACACCCCTCATGCTACCTCGCGGCCGGCCACGCCGTCCTCTCCCACGCTCCTCTCTGCTGCTTCGCTTCCTCTCTTACATGCCCCTCACTCTGCCTCATGGCCAGCAGCGCCGTCCTCTCTCGCGCTACCCTCTCCCAGGCAAGACCGGGAGTCTTGCCTCGCGCCGCCTGGTCTCCGGAATCTTCTCCACTTCCTGTAATACCCCGGCCTACTCGTAGCGTGGCCCATGAGGAGTTGTGTGGTGGGATTAGTCCCACATTGCTTGTCTTAAGTGAGTTGTAGTAGTATATAATGCATGTTGGATCCAAACGTAGCACCTCCGGGTTAACTCTTTTACACGAAGCGAGGACGAAAGTGTAAGTGAGGTGCTATATGTGGCGGGTCCGTCCCACAGTGGGCTGGGCATTGAGCCGATTTTGGGTCAGGTTGTTACAGATGGTATCAGAGCATCAACCTTGTTTGCAGCGGCGTGCGGGGCGAAGCGCGGGCATATGGCGCATGGCACATGTGGGCCCGGAGTGGACACATGGCATGGAATATGTGTCGGCACTGGACGCACGAACGTGTACCGAGGGGTGGTTCTGGGCATTTGTCGCGTATGCGGTATGCTGCCGAGGGCGTCAACCCTTAAGGGGGGGTGAGTGTAATACCCCGGCCTACTCGTAGCGTGGCCCATGAGGAGTTGTGTGGTGGGATTAGTCCCACATTGCTTGTCTCAAGTGAGTTTTAGTAGTATATAATGCCTGTTGGATCCAAATGTAGCACCTCCGGGTTAACCCTTTTACACGAAGTGAGGACGAAAGTGTAAGTGAGGTGCTATGTGTGGCGGGTCCGTCCCATGGTGGGCTGGGCATTGAGCTGATTTTGGGTCAGGGTGTTACAAGGGGTGTACACACTAGACAAGGAGATTGTACATGCGATTTCATAAACTTTCTCCATAGCATGTGACAATTTCATTGGTGGCTCCAACATAACGTAACATAAAGAATTAACAGGATAAATTCTAGTCAAAACTTCTTTATGTCTAACCAATTCCACAGTATCATTATATGTGATTGATTCATCATATGAATCGCTCAAAACAGTAGGCAATTCAATTATGTTATCACATGGAGCACTCTAAGTCAACAGGTAATCAACATGTTTATCACATCGTGCACTCAATTCAACAGGTAAATCAACAAGTGGACAGTTGTAGTTCTTCACAAACATACTCACCGTGCGTGATGATAGCACCATGATCTTTACCGTTTTTGCTCTCCTCAAATGATGTAGGTGTATCCATCTCATCATCTTCCTTCTCAACCAATGGAGTTGATGGTTCAATCAGCTCATTCTCCTCTTCGGCGTGGTTCTCAACTTCCTGCAAATTGTTAGTCATAGAAAAAGACACAAACACAGGCTTGTTCTCATGATTTCTATCATCAAGTATTATTAATTCCTTCTCAATCTGACTTTCAACCTTACAAGCAAGAATAAATAAATGAGACAGAGAATTATATTCTTTATGAACAAGAAGGTCCTTAATTTCTTGATTAAGCCCACTTAAGAATATATTTTCTGTAGCTTCAGCATGTTCCTCTAAACCACAACACAACAAACGAGTTTTCAATTCATGATAGTATTCCCTTACAGTTCTACTACCTTGATTTAAACGTTATAATTTAGCTAGTAAAAAATCAGCATGATATTTAGGAACGAATTCATCTATCAAAAGTTTATTTAATGCATTCCAAGTTTGAGGCACTTTTCTATGTCTATTTAAATACTTCCACCAAAGTATTGCATAATCAATAAAAGTGCTAGTGGCAGCTCTAATCTTTTGCCTATCAGACCGATCATAACATTCAAATTCTTTGTCCAATGCTATTTCCCAGTCAACATAGTCATTAGGGTCAAAATTACCATCAAAGGATGGAAATGCATACTTAAATTTTCCTCGTTCAGGCATAGGAGATGAGTCAATGGTGTTGTTGATCTCACGAAACATCCGACTATGCGATCTTGAACCTGTCATGGTTCGTAGAAACCAAGCATATGTCCCTAGCAACTACTAGGATGTGGTGGTTCAAAAGTTGCTCACACTCAAGCCTTCTATCGAATTCTTACCAATTCTTACCAAGCAACAGGGGTGATTGGCAACCAACGGTGTCAACGCATCTTCGAAGATTGGATGGAACGATTGCCAAGTGAAGGTCGGCCGATATAGTGTAGAAGATGTGTAGCTTGGAAGGCTCAAATAAGGTAGCAAGGATTAGCAACAATCAATTCAGCAAATGCAAGTTAAAAAATTACTCAAAGTACTATTTAATATTGCTGATCCTAACCTAGAAAGAGCTAGCTAATCAAAGCCTACTAAGAGAGGTGTATGAACGCACACGCAAAGATCAATGTGACTTGATGTAAGAAAAGAAAATTCTCACACCAAGTTCTAGGAGAGACACTAGCCAACTACCCAAACTTATTTGTAGGGGCACAAGATTGTTCAAACGAAGTAGAGCACAAAATCAGAATAACGTGCAATGTAAACAACCCTCTAGTTTAAACAGTAAACAACAACTAGTCTCAAAAGATGAATAAATTTATATATATATATATATACATATATATATGTCTTATATATGCTCGTTTTAAAGGTTTCTACGAGATCTACAACTTTGCAGTTGAGGTGAAGCCCAAATTCCGAAGGGAAGACTGAAAGAAATGGCAAAAACAGAAACCGAAAACTTGCGACGCAAATTCGGGTCTGACGATGGCCAATTTTGGGGTCCCTGGAGGGTGAATTGAATCTTAGATCAAAAAGATGTGCCTCTTCGTTAGCTTTCCAATGAGTACAAGAACGTCAAAAACAAACACAGTATGCAAAAGTTATGCCCGTTTTACTGAAGGTGTCTCGGAAACGGAATCGTACTCGGACTGGAAACCGACTCGGTTTCAAACTTGAAACTGCTATATCTTTTGATTCTGGGGGCCAAACTTGCTGAATTTTTTTTTTTGCAAGGTTGTGGCTATATGTAGAAGGACTCCACCAATTTGTACTAGTTTTGGCGAAAGTTTGATGTACTTTTCAATTTTTGGAAAGGTGGACACTCTTCTTTTTTTTCTCTTTTTTTCTCCTCTCTTTTGTTTTGTATATTTTTTTCCTCTTGAACAACCAAAACCAACTAATTAGGGTTTTCCCTTTTGATTCTTGCTCCTTTCTGAAACTTTAAAACAGCGGCTGATATTGTAGTATGCCGCGGCAGAGAAAACGATGGACGCGGCTGAGAAAAATATTGCGTGGCAAAGATAACAGTTGCCGCGGGAGGCGTTACAGCGGTGGCTTGGCGCGTGTTTGCCGCGGCAGCAGGAGGCAGCGGCGGCAGAGATCAGTGGCTGCCACGGTACGGAGTAGCAACGGTGGCACAAGGAATTGGGCTGCCTCGGCAAGGAAGATCAAGCGACGACATGATTTTTTGCTGCCACGGCAGATTGGCAGCGGATGTGGCTGCCGCGGCAGGGAGGATCAAGCTGCAGCGGCTGGCGCACTGGTGGCTGCCACAGCAGGTGTTTTGGCTGCCTCGGCAGCAACTGGCAATAGATATGGTTGCCGCGGTAGGGGAGGAATCAGCGGCAATTTAAGATGTGTGTTGTGGCAGCTGCGGTGTGTTGTTTTTGGTGTCGCGGCAGGGAAGCGGCTGCGTCGGCAAGTTTCGTCTTGGGGCGGCAAGAAGCGTGATGATGAGGTTGTTTTGGGTGCCATGGCGAGCGGCGCAATGAACAAGATGTGTGCCGTGGCGACAAGAAGCGATGGCGGTAAATTTGTTCTTGGGTGCCGGGCAGGGATTGGCAGAAATGGGAAGCGGTGGCAGAGGCTGTGTTTGCCACGGTTGCGAAGGCAGGAGGTTTTGGTTGCCACGGCAGCAATGACAGGATGTTTTGGTTGCCGGGGTAGCACACTGCAGTAGGTGATGGGTGCCACGGCAGGGAGTGGCTGCGGCAGTAGATTTTGTAGTTGCCGCGGCATTGACGGTAGGGATTTTTGGTTGCCGCAGTAGTGATGGCAGACAATTTTGTTTGCCGCGACAGCAAGCGGCAGGAGATTTTTTGGTGCGAAGTTGGACACAATGATAAAGCAATGCAAAGGAACACAAAGATTAAGATGCAAACTAGACAAAAACTAAAACTAGGAATCAGCAACTAGACACGACGATGTAACCAATAATTCAACTTGCAGAAAATACCGAAAAGAAAAATTGCAAAGCACAATGGGGCTCAGACAGGGATGAATTAACCCTAATATTTTTTTGATTTTCGTGGACTATAGGTAAAGGAATCTCACCGATCAACGAAATCTCTGATACTACTTGATGAAGACGGGGTGCCCGATCTTTCAATGAGATTTGTAAATATCGATTTTGGTGGAGGTGACTTGATGAGTCACGGCGGCCCGATCTTCCGATAGGTTCGATTTGGTTCGTCGTGAGGACGTTGACGCTTTGAGGCTTCCGACCAACAGATTATCACCTCGCAATTCGCTACACCCACACGCCTGTCGTTATCGACCACGCTTGCACGCGATCGACCTTACCACGAAGGTTATTGTTCCTGCAAGCAATCGAAGCAACTCACAAGAACAAGGTAGATGCAATCTGAATTGTATTGCGGATATGGATGAAGTTTACAAGTGGGGTTCCTCAAACCGATAATCGGCGAAACTGCAATTGGCAGAATAATCTAAGAAAAACCCACCCTAAACTATGGCAGCTACTGTATATATATAGGGAAACGTGAGGAGGTCGACCTAGGGTTGTGCGGCCGTGGGATGAAGCGTACACAACCTGGACTCCGACCTCGTCACGTTTACAAAGTCTTATTAGTTTCCAAAACGGTGACGTAGCACCTTGTGTTGCGTATTTCTGGTCGAAGATCTGGTCGTAGGACTGGTCCTAGGGTGGTCTTGAGGAGTCCATGCTATCTTTGGTCGTAGATTGTGTCCAACGAGTACTGTGCTCGCTTTTCTAGTCGTAGATTGCTCCAATCGAATCAACTAGTCGTAGGTCTTCTTGTAGTGGTCGTAGACCCTGCGGAACTGGTCGTGGACCTTCTTGAACTGGTCGTAATCCTAGATTCCTGAGTACAAGTAAATCATCTCTATTAGGCAGCATCATAGAGTTCTCAAATAATACACTCAGCCCTAGAAATGACTTTACCTGATCGATTAAGTGACGTGCTCTAGCTCTTGTCATAGGACCGTGTAGTTCAGCACCCAGATCTGGAGGGTCTTGTGTAGTGCGTGTATCCGAAGGAGGGATGTCCTCATCATACTCCCCCTCTTGAATTGGAGTCGTCCTCGACTCAAGCTCATCTTCTTCTCCCACGTATGGTTTCAAATATGAAATGTTAAATGTGGGGCTAACCCCAAAATCTGCAGGTAATTCTAATTGATATGCATTATCATTTATCTTCTTAATTATCTTAAACGGTCCTTCAGCTCTAGGCATCAACTTTGATTTTCTTAATTCCGGAAACCTATCCTTTCTCAAATGAACCCAAACTAAATCACCTGGTTCAAATTTTACAACTTTCCTACCTTTACTTCCAGCAACCTTATACCTTTCAGTCATATGCTCTATATTCTCTTTAGTGGTTGCATGCAACTTGAGAATAAATGCAGCACGCTTCTTAGAATCTAGATTAATTTTTTCAGAGGTCGGTAAAGGTAGTAAATCAATAGGAGCACGGGGGTTAAAACCATACACTACCTGAAATGGACTTACCTTGGTGGTGGAGTGTACTGACCTATTGTAAGCAAACTCAATATGCGGTAAACACTCTTCCCACATCTTCAAGTTCTTTTTTAAAACAGCTCGCAACATGGTGGATAACGTGCGGTTGACAACCTCCGTTTGTCCATCAGTTGGGGGATGGCATGTAGTAGAGAACAGCAGCTTTGTCCCCAATTTATTCCAAAGTGATCTCCAAAAGTGGCTCAAAAACTTCGCATCACGATCCGAGACAATAGTATTGGGCACTCCATGTAAGCGAATGATTTCCCTGAAAAACAAATCAGCTATGTTTGTAGCATCATCGCTCTTGTGACAAGATATAAAATGTGCCATTTTAGAAAATCGATCCACTACTACAAATATACTATCTCTCCCCCTCTTTGTCCTAGGCAATCCTAAAACAAAATCCATAGAAATATCCTCCCAAGGGGCGCTAGGAATAGGAAGAGGCATATAAAGTCCATGTGGAAGGAGACGGGACTTAGCTTTGTTGCATGTAGTGCAGCGAGCTACGTAGCGCTCGACATCACGCCTCATCTTTGGCCAAAAGAAGTGGGTGGCCAGCACATCTTCTGTCTTCTTTGCTCCAAAATGCGCCATCAAACCTCCTCCATGTGCCTCTGTAACAACAAAAGGCGAACAGAGCTATTTGGAACGCATAGCTTGTTAGCACGATAGACCAAACCATCATTCAAACACATAGTTATTCCATGTCTTCCCTCCTTTACAATGTTCAAGCACTTCCTTAAAGTCCAAATCAGTGACATATAAACTCTTAATGGCCTCCAAACCAAAAATCTTATGGTCAAGTTGAGATAACATGGTATAACGTCTAGAGAGCGCATCAGCAATCACATTATCCTTACCTTTCTTATGCTTTATAACATATGGGAATGACTCAATAAATTCTACCCAGTTAGCATGTCGTTTATTCAGTTTAGCTTGACTTCTAATATGTTTTAGCGATTCATGATCCGAATGTATAACAAATTCTTTGGGCCATAGATAATGCTGCCAAGTTTGAAGCACTCGAACTAAAGCATACAATTCCTTATCATAGGTGGAATAATTCAAACTAGGCCCATTTAGTTTTTATTTGAAATATGCAATGGTTTACCTTCTTGAATCAATACACCACCTATCCCAATCCCAATGGCATCACATTCAATTTCAAAAGTCTTACCAAAATCAGGGAGTTGGAGTAGGGGTGCTTGGGTGAGCTTCTCTTTCAACAAGTTGAATGCCTTCTCTTGTGCAGGTCCCCATTGGAAAGGCACTCCTTTCTTTGTCAATTCATTCAATGGTGCGGCAATGGTGCTGAAATTCCGCACAAAGCGCCGATAGAATCCAGCAAGGCCATGGAAGCTCCGCACTTGTGACACAGTAGTAGGCGTCGGCCAGCTTTGGATGGCTACAATCTTTGTCTCATCCACCTCAATGCCCTGTGGTGTCACAACATAACCAAGAAATGCAACTCGATCGGTGCAAAAGGTGCACTTCTCGAGGTTACCAAACAAACGTGCGTCTCTCAAAGCATTAAAAACAGCACGTATATGATTTAAGTGTTGCTCATGTGACTTGCTATAAATCAAGATATCATCAAAGTAAACCACCACAAATTTTCCAATGAAAGGACGTAAAACCTCGTTCATCAAACGCATAAAAGTACTAGGTGCATTAGTTAGACCGAAAGGCATCACTAACCACTCATATAATCCGAACTTAGTTTTAAAAGTAATTTTTCATTCATCTCCTAATTTCATTCTAATCTGGTGGTAACCACTCCGCAAGTCAATCTTTGTGAAAATAATAGAACCACTCAATTCATCTAGCATGTCGTCTAGCCTTGGGATAGGATGAAGATACCTTATAGTAATGTTATTAATGGCTCTGCAATCAACACACATACGCCAACTACCGTCTTTCTTAGGAACCAAAAGAACTGGAACATCACAAGGACTAAGGATTTCTCTTACGTACCCACGGTCCAAAAGATCTTGGACTTGTCGCTGAATTTCCTTAGTCTCCTCTGGATTGGTCCTATATGCAGCACGGTTTGGCAAAGTGGCTCCTGGGATCAAATCAATTTGATGCTCAATTCCTCGAATAGGTGGTAATCCCGGGGTACCTCGGTTGAAATACATCCACATACTCACGCAAAAGGTTAGCAACAATAGGAGGCAAAGAGCTAGCTATGTCCTCAAGCGAATATAAGGCATTTTTGCATATCAAAGCATAGCATGGCACTCATTATTACAAATTTCGCAAGTTGATTTAGTGGCAATCATAACACATCCCTTCAATTTAATTCCCTTGGACTTAGGACTAGACGCCACTTTCTCCCTTTTGGGTGGGAAAACACATTTTGCTACTTGTCGATTTTCGAATCATGCTTATCGGTGTTTCTTTCATTTTTAGCGCTCTTCTTCATCTTTCGAATCTCACCGGTGGTGTCAAAGGCAACAACAATCTTCTTACCCTTATGTGAAAATGAGTAGGTATTAGCTCTACCATGGTGCAAAACATCATTGTCATATATCCAAGGTCTACCGAGCAACAAAGAGCATGCTTGCATAGGCACGATATCAAAGTCGAACTATCTTTGTAATTACCGCTAAAATTGCACTTTCACAACTTTGTGTACCTTTAATTTACCACACGAATTGAACCATTGGATGTAGTAGGGACGTGGGTGTGGTTGTGTGGTCAAGCCAAGCTTCTCGACCATCTCGGAGCTTGCAAGGTTGTTGCAGCTCCTCCATCAATGATGACTCTGCAGCTCTGTCCTTCACGAAATCTGGTCCAAACAAGTTGTGCCGTTGATTTTGCTCCGCTCTCTCCACTTGTGCGCTCAAAGACTCGTTGCGCAACAAGGCTCACATGATACTCGGTGTCAACAGTGACTACTTGTTCCTCTATATCATCGGCATCACTTGTCTATCTCATCTCCTCCACCGCAATGTTAGTTGCAAGTACATATTCGTCCTCAATATCACTAGTACTTACATAACCACCGTCTTTGGTGGCAAGGTATGCTCACGCCGGGCGATCCCTCATGGCGTGCCACATTCCCTTGCAACGGTGGCACACAATCCCGATGGTACGACCGGTGGAAGCAACCGACGAAGAACTCTTGGTGGTGCTCGCACACTAGTAACTTTACTTACCTCGGTGCATGTGATGTGGTCGGAGGTGTGCTGAACGCGCCCTACTCGTGGATGGGGCAGCAGATGTGTAGTGAAGGTGGGGCTGTTTTGGCTTGCCGAGCCTTCGGTCGTGGTGTAGACATGCTCCCAAAGTTGTTCCTTGGCCTCTGTTGTCGCCCCCGCAATTCCTTTTCTACCAAACATGCAAGTTGGAACAATCTAGGACGCTATCGTATTCTTTGTAATCCACTATGTCACGAATTTCACATCTTAATCCTCCATAAAAGCGTGCCATTGCGACTTCTTCATCTTCAATAATATCACAACGCAACATGCTAATTTGTAGCTCGATAATATTCTTCTACGGATCTATTACCTTGGTTTAAGCGCTGCAATTTATTACGCAAATCACGTTTAAAGAAGGTGGGACAAATCATTACGCATAGCAACCTTTAAACCATCCCACGTAGTAGGCGCTAATCCTTGGTGCATACCCTATTCCACCAAATGATGGCAAAGTTTTTAAATTCACTTGTGGCTTGCCTAACTCTATGCACCGGGAACTAAGTGAGCATTCAATTTACATTCTACCGTCATCTCCCAATCTAGATATATTTCAGCATCATAAGCACCCGCAAAAGATGGTATAGAGAACTTAACTTTAGCATATGGATCATCATTAACACGTGCATTATGTTCTTTGAACATTATTACCTCTCATACCTTGACGGTTGAAGTTCGGTCGGTTCCATTGTCGTGCATCAAAGGCGTCGTGGTCGTGCATCTCATTATCATTATCAAACTCATGGTCATGGGCTGCACCATGAGGTTCCACACGACCTACGTTTGGTGGTCGGTTCACCCTTCTTTCGAGGCGTGTAGTGAGCGCCGCAATACTATCGTTGATTGAGCGTTGTAATGTGATCGTGGTAGCTTGAAGCTTCCTGTCGATGTCCTCATTAACGGTAGTGCGTTGTTCATCCAATAGCGTCATGAGCTCTTCCCTCAAAACACACTCTTGCGCATCCAATCCTTCACCTGACATGGTTAGTAGGAGACAAAAGACAACACAAAGGTATTATACCTATCACTATTAGGTGGTAGGAGGGTGGAATCACACACTCTCAAGCGTCTTACCACGCTCTTATGAGTTTCTTACCAAATTACAGCAGGTGGTCTAATCGGCGAAGGTGGGATGTACGATCACGGCGGAGGCGAATGCGAGGATCCAATCTGAGGGTCGAAAGTATGTGGAGCTCGGACATGCAATGTTTAGTAGCAAGGAATAGCAATAATGAAATCAAATTAGCAAAGCTGAACCAAAGCCCACGAGACTAAATCACGATTCTTTGGTCTAAAAGTGCCCCTAGCCCTAGCACAATCTTGATCAAACAAGGACTCGATACAAAGGAGTCCAAAGGATGCAAGGCTGGAACTGGTCGTAGACCAACTAGGGGTGGTCGAATTGCTTCTTCTTCTTTTCTTTTGCACTTTTTGCTTCTTTTCTTTTCTTTTGCACTTTTTGCTTCTTTTCTTTTGCACTTTTTGCTTTTTTTTGTTTTTGCAAACGTGACCCAAACCCAAAATTCTTCTGTTACCTTTTCTGGATCTGATGAGGTGATTGGGTCACAAACTTTTTCCGGAGAGCAGGGGTAAATAGGTAATTAAAAGATACTCTCTCTCTCTCTACGAACTTGGGCTAGTTACATTGCATATGCTACGGAATCCGACCAGGGGATCGAATCCGACCAGGTGGTAGTTCCTAAGTGGATGGTAGAATGGGTGTTGCTCGAAGAGGTGGTCGGATCCGAGTAGATGTTCGATTCCGACCAGATGGTAAATCCCGAGCGGGTGGTCGAATGGGTGTCGCTCGAAAAAGGAGGTCGTGCGTCCAGGATGGATGGTGGCACGGCGGGCGACGGTGCTGACTACAGACCAAGAATGCTACTCTAAACCAGCAACAAAGACACCGACGATGGACTCGAACTCAACAATGCGGCGAAAACAAAATTGCGAAAGGCACAAATTGGTTTAGACAGCGGAATAATTACGATCTAAAACTTTTTGTAGGGCAGTTTTTCTGGACTCTAGGTGAGGGAACACAACTAACAAAAGGGGATAAACGGAATTACCTAACGGGCAACCTTTGCTCGATACCACTTGATGAGTCACGGCCCGATCTTCCGATAGGTTCGATTTGGTTAAATCGTGAGGGCGTTGGCGCTTTGAGGCTTAGACCAGCGGATCGTCACCTCGCAATTCGCTACACCCACACGCTGTCGTTATCGACCACGCTTGCACGCAATCGACCTTACCACGAAGGTTATTGTTCCCGCAAGCAATCGAAGCAACTCACAAGAACAAGGTAGATGCAATCAATTGTATTGCGGATATGGATGAAGTTTACAAGTGGGGTTCCTCAAACCGATAATCGTAAAGCGCAATTGGCGTAATAATCTAAGAAAAACCAACCCTAAACTATGACGACTCGATATATATATAGGAAGCGTGAGGAGGTCGACCTAGGGTTGTGCGGTAGTGGGATGAAGCGTACACAACACGGACTCCGACCTCGCCACGCTTACAAAGTCTTATTAGTTTCCAAAGCGGTGACGTGACACCTTGTGTTGCGTATTTACGTCGAAGATCCGTCGTAGGACCGGTCCTAGGGTGGTCTTGAGGAGTCCATGCTATCTTTGGTCGTAGATTGTGTCCAACGAGTCTCGTGCTCGCTTTTACGGTCGTAGATTGCTCCAATCGAATCAACTAGTCGTAGGTCTTCTTGTAGTGGTCGAGACCTCGCGAATCGGTCGTGGACCTTCTTGAACTGGTCGTAATCCTAGATTCCTGAGTACAAGTAAATCATCTCTATTAGGCCGCATCATAGAGTTCTCAAATAATACATTCAGCCCTAGAAACGACTTTACCTGATCGATTAAGTGACGTGCTCTAGCTCTTGTCATAGGACCGTGTAGTTCAGCACCCAGATCTGGAGGGTCTTGTGTAGTGCGTATATCCGAAGGAGGGATGTCCTCATCATGACTCTCGCGATCCGACTACAACTGTACGACGACGCTTGCGCCTTAGCAATCGTTGAACCAACTCCGAGATGTTATTGACCTGCTGGAAGCACGATCAACCTTACCACGAAGGTCTATTCCTACATGCAATCGAAGAACACGCAAGAACAAGATAAAACACAATCTGATGTATTGTAAATATTTATGAAATATGATAAGATGGGATTCCGAAGGCTGTCTTAACAGGTGATCGTCCGACACAACTGAAGAACAGAAGTTTCCACAGGGCCTAAACCTTAACTCGACGAAATCCGAGAAAACTAGAGGGGTGCGACCTCCTTATATAGGGAAGGGGAAGCCGCACATAGCTAAAAAAATAGGGGTGTGATTATTTATGCACTATTCATGAATGTGGTATTGTTCACGTGAACAGTATGGGCTCCATTAGGTGGCCCGCTAGCGTATGGTCCAATTCCGGTACGATTACAAGACCCAAATTGGCCCAAATAGGTGATATAGCATCTTCTTTTGATAATTCTGAAGTCTACAGAAATAATTTGGAGGTGTGGCTAGATCCGTTGGAAAGTTCTTGGAATAATATTTCCAACAAGCCCAAGAACACTCAAATCGGACTCCGTTTGTAAAAGTTATAGCCTTTTTACTACGGGCCTATTGGGCTGTCACAGTGCCAGATTGTTTTTTAGATTCCGACGTGCACAAAAATGAATTTGTAGGTGGGGCTGAATCCATTGGAAAGATGACGAGATAATATTTCCATCAAGTACTGGTGGACCTCCAACCGACTCCGTGTGTGAAAGTTATGCATGTTTGAAGTCGGTGTTGTCTCCGGAGGCTGAATTGGATTCCAAAATAGGTTCACTTCGAACTCTTGCGAGACAACCACTCTCTGTCTTTTATTCCAAAAAATAATAACACATTTATTAGGCAATATCATATAGTTCATGTAATATAAAGGTACTCCTAAAAACGAGCTCACCTGATAATGTAAGTGAAGTGTACGGGCTCTTGTAATTGGAACAACGAGCATAGCAAATATAGTTGTATCCATAAGGGTCATGTTCTATCAGCACTCGCCTGCCCCTCTCCATACGCCCCATGCCCTAGCCCATCCCCTTCGACCGCACCACCTCCGACGCCACTTGCTCCTCTTCGCCCGCACCGCCCATGCCGTCTGGTCAGAGGTGCTGATGAAGATCCACGACAGCACAGATACATGGCAGCGACACAGGACCACGCTGGCCACGCATCACACCCTACGCTGGAGTTGAGGGTCGCACCAACTGAGCCGCAGCAATTCCCCTGAACCATCACAGTTCTCCTCTCTCTCTCTCTCTCTCTCTGGGTATGTGTATTTAGTTAAATTTTTTCCATCTAATTGATAATTTCCTTGGGTTGCTTTGTACAGACAGACTGGTTTATTCATATGGTGCGTGCGAGTTTAACCCAGCCATTATTTTTCATCTGTGCATGACATGTGGTCGACGATATGTCCAGGTGATAATCTTATCGTATAGTTGTCGTTGCTGTTGAAAAACAAGCTAGCAGCCATTGGACAACTCTATGTATGTGCTTTTCTATGGTGATTTATTGAACTAGGTATAGATTACATCCGCTCTCGCTGTATGCATATGGTGGTCGTTGCTGTTGAAAAACAAGCTAGTAGCCATTGGACACCTCGTTTTTTTTTTGCTTTGCTTTTTAGTTATTGTATGCATATGCTCTTCTTAGGCTGATCAACCGATTTTAGCTCCAATTCTGCCATGAGTTTTGATTTATTTATGCTAAGTTTGAACTTCATGAGTCTGTCTCAATGTTTATGTTCACGTCTTGATATTTAGAAGTTATGAATCCCCAGCTAATAGAATCAGAATGCCTTTTTTTATTAGTAACATAAATAATATCGAACAGAATAGATGCTCTAATCATTCTAAACTACCTTACCCGTTCTTTTGTTCTTTTTTCAAGAGAGATTCACAATGAAGTGACAGAACTACTGCCTTTTGTTTTATTATCTCGAATAGTTCCTAAAAAATACTGTTTGCCTATATTTCCGTTTACAGTACATTATTAGTGACGGTAACAACTACCATGTTCTCACCTATGTCAAAAATGTATCGTATGTCCATACTCATGCAAAGACAACTCTGTCGTCTAGACATGGTGCAAACAGACATGCTTTTCTATGGTGATTTATTGAACTAGGTATAGATTACATCCGCTCTCACTGTATGCATATGGTTGTCGTTGCTGTTGAAAAACATGCTAGCAGCCATTGGACACCTCGGTTTTTCCCCCTTTTCAATTACTGTATGCAAATGCTTCTCAGTCTTATCAGTAAATTTGTGCCCCAATTCTGCCATGCGGTTTGGATTTCTTTATGCGAGGTTTGTAATTCATCAGTCTGTCTCAATGTTTATGTTCACATGTTGATATTTATATGTTATGAATCCCCAGCTAATAGATTCAGAATGCCTTTTTTTAGTAACGTAAATCACATAGGACATAGTAGATGCTCTCATCATTCTGTACTGCCTTATCCGTTCTTCTGTTCTATTTTCCATAGAGATTCATACTGAAATTGTTAGAATAGGACTCTAGAATATGACTCTTTCAGTTTCCTTATCTCTATATGGCAAACCCCTTGTACTCCCTATATATATTGCCTATTGGGCCCTCTTGAATACATACATTATTCATAATATGGTATCAGACCTAAGGCACTAACCTAGCTCTCCTTCCGCTGCCACCCCCAGCAGCCGCCGCCACCCTCGACTGCGTGGCCGCCCGAGCCTGTCATCGCCGCTCGTCGCCTAACGCCGCGTCGTCCATCGCCGCCTCATCCCGGCCGCAGCCACCGTCGTCGCTGCCGCTCGACGCTTGATCGGCGCCACGGCGCTCGCCGAGCCCGTCGTCGCGTGTGGCCGTCCGAGCTTGTCGTCGTGTGTGGCTACTCGAGCCCATCGTCGTCGCACCGAGCCCATCGCCGCAGCCGCCCGAGCCCATCGTCGCCACTCGTCGTCGAAGGCGCATCGCCCGTCGCCACCTCATCCCCGGCCGCCGCCGCCGTCCGACGCCTCGCCGCGCCCTGCTCCTAAAGCTGAGCAACTGCTGCTGCGCCCAAAGCTGCGTGTGGTCGTCGCCGAAAAGCCATCGGGGTCTTCTCCGATCCGGCCACCGCCGCCGCCAGCCGAGCAGCAGTAGGGGGGACCCTAGTTCCACCTGCGCGCATCACAGGCTGCCCGAAAGGCCTTTTTATTGGATACCAAGTCAGCCCACGTTCGTCAAGGGGTTAAAAAAATCAAAAAAAAGTACATCGCTCTAGTCCCGCGCCATCCAACGCCACCTGTTAGACTTCGTTGCCTTAGTCGCCGCGCTGTCCAGCGCCGCCTACCGATGGCTTTCGTTCCATCCACTGCGATTCTATTCTTGGGAATAAAGCTTAATGGAATGAACTACAGGTTGTGGTCTTCACTCATGGAGATCACGCTCGATGGTCTCCGCCTCTGGGACATGTTACTGGTACCCGACCTTGTCTGCTGTCGCCGGTTCAGCCTCCTCCCAGACAGCCTACTTCTACATCTCCTATAGATGATGAGGCCACCAAGAAGGAGGCAGAAGCCACTGCTGTTGCTGATGAGGCTTTTTAATATGCCATAGACGCTTTTGAGTGCTGGTGTGCTGATGAGGCCCGTATTCGAGCTATCCTGGTAGTCAGCGTCGACGACTCCATCCAGCCAAACATCGTTGGTCTGTGTTGTTGGAAATATTCCCTAGAGGCAATCATAGAGATGATATTTTCATTATATTCATGATTTTGATAATATGTTATCATGTTCCTTGAATGAATCATTTGTTATAGATCAATAAGTACGTGACTTGTTGGTGGAACTCTTTAACTTATATGATGTCATTCTAAATGTATCCCTGGTCGGAGGTCACTGGTCGGCACACCAGTGACTCTATGACTAGCACATGTATTGATTGATGACCTGGTTTCACTGGTCATAGATATGGAGATATCGAATCAATAATATGAACACATGTTAGAGAACATGGTGTTGGATAGACCCATCATTGAGGCACTATTGAGATTGTTATGAATCTTTGTGCCATTAGTTGGTCTCAAATAATGATGATGTATAATCCTTAGACTTAAGATCAGTATGGTTTCCTACATGTGTAATAGCACTCTTAGGGGTTGCCAAACGCTACTCCGTAACTGGGTAGTTATAAAGGTAGCTTTCGGGTATGCTATGAAACATGCGGAGGAATGTATTTAGTCGAGATGGGATTTGCCCTCCTAACATAACAGAGAGATGTCTACAGGCCCTCGTGGTGATCGGATAAAGAAAGTGCATGGTCATGCCACTAGTGGTCGAAGTGTCGACCACATGATGTTATCCGACACTCGATCGAGAAAGTATTGAACAGTCCATGGATGACACATCATCTCACCTGGAGTTCAACCAGACATCGTGAGGTAAAGGGAGAATGCATGAGTAGGTCGCTTAGTTCAATCGATTCTGGACCGATCGTATGGAGATAAATGGTCGAGGCAGTCGAGCGTAATCACGAGAATGGTAAGAATCGGTCGTAAGGAGTTCGAATGGTCGTGACCAATTACAACACAGTCGTATAGAGATACTGAATCGGTCGTAAGTGATGAGGACCTGATCATAGATCATATTACATCAAGGTTCGTCCGATATATTCAATGTGTCTTTGGGAATCGTTATGTGCTGCTAGGTACCGCTAACGACTAGTTATCGGAAAAGAGTTTCTGAGTCATAACCAATTACACATGAACCTGTGGGGTCGCACACTTAAAGGGCAAGGATCTATTTTGGATGGTGATCCAAATCCGTATAGGCCACGAGTTCCTAATGGGCCTCAGGTACGAGACCCATCATGGATGCCTATATAAAGAGGGGCGGTGGCATGGGGTTAAAGGAGGACATGATGATCTTTGGAAGAACTCCTGAAACCCTAATAGCCACGCCTTCTTTACTACATCGTCGGAGCTAGCACTCCAGCGCGTGGTGATCTTGCCCCGTACGTGTGGATACCTCGGAGGTGTTGTTGCGAAGCATCAGCACTAGGACGATCCGCGACTTGTGTTGATCACCGGAGTCGGGGAAGAAGTCGCATGGTGGGTACGACCACTCGAAGAAGCGACGCGGCATCGAGTACGACTACTCGAAGGAGGAGACGCGTCGTGAGTACGACTACGACTGCATCAACTCGCTACAACGACTCTACTTCCGCTACGAGTCGGCGCGTCTAGCGGTAATCTCGTGATCTATTACTTGCGGTGGTTCCTAGGTTGCGCGTAAAAAATTTGTTTGTGCTATCGTAGCATTGTCGCGTATCTCAACAGCTGCAACACACAGGTCAGTACCGCGGCCACAAAACCAAGGTGTCCTCGGTCTCTCGGCCGTACACTTCTAAAGGAGTTCCAGCGGAGGATTCCTCGACAGTCAGGCTCACCACGTGGAAAGAACCAGTCGCCCTCACCGCCGGCCCGTGGAGTCCGGTGGCAGAAACCTGGGCAACCACCCGCGCGCCCGACAAAGAGCCCGTCGAGCCCACCCGCTCGGTCCGCCTCGAGGGGACACGGGCGGTCTTCTAAGGGCGGATCGGTGAAGAGCGCGACCCGCTGGGGCCTGCCGCCCTGCCACACTGCAAGGGCACAACGTTGATGGGCCCCGTAACATTCAGCTCTTCGAGCACCCAGCCCTTTCGCCGCCTTCCGTCGTCGGGTCAGGTCGTTCCACCAAACGGATGGCCGGGTCCAAGTACGCGCAGTTCAGTGGCGGCTCGCACACCACGAGCCCCCGCTTCGCGTGCTCCTCGCCGGTGTAAGGACCCAGCAACTACTCCGCAGCGCACGAGGCCTCGTCGATGGGTAGCACTGCACGGCACCCCGAAGAGGAGAGTTATATGCATAACCCGGGCGCACAGTAGCCTAGACTACTACAGCAATATCACTTACCATCCTCGCCGCCCGGCAGAACAAGCGAAGGGACGCCACCCTTCGCAGTGCCAAGTCGGATTTTCCACCCCCGCGCAAGATGCACAGAACTCCTCCAGAAGATCCCTAGTGGAGAGCATGTGTGTCGCATTCAGGAGTAGCTACATAAGCGACTCCTCCCTCGATGTCAACTCAATCTCCAGAGAGGGGATGAGTTGAATGGGCCCCCGGTCGACCGCAGGCCGTCACTCGAGGGAAACGTGTGGTAAAACCACCATCACCTCCAGTCCGTCTCCCATCGGTTGCGGGAGGCGGGAGCTGGCAGGTACCGAATGTGGGCCTTCGGATGGAAATTCATGCTCCCAAAGTTGAGTGTTTCATCGGTGTCCTTCTTTTTTGGTTGGCAATGACCGTCGTAAAGGTACGCGAAGAACCGACCCTCCCCGCCGGCCCTGACGGACCACATCACCCACTCGAACACCCCGAGCTTCACAATGGAGTTCGGTGTCAGCTGGGCTAACTCCACCCGGTGAAGCTGCAACGTGCGGCTGACCAGCTCGACGCAGGGAAACCAAAGGCCAACGTCCAAAAAAGTAACAAACACGACGGCCTCGTCTTCCCGAGGCTCCGGCACCGTCTCCAGCCCGGGGGCTCACACGAGAGACAGCTCGACAATCTTGCCTTCCTCCCGAAGCGACTGTAAGATCTGCGTCGTCACCAATGAGCGGCCCAGCTCGTCCGTTTGGACCACTGGGCCTCCGCCGTCTCGGGAACACTTCGTCATCAAGCCAACTAGGGCGCGGTAACCAAAGAAGAGCACAAAGCAAAGGAAAGAAGGGCAGCGAGCCCTCAAATGTCGTATATGCCTGGGGGCGCACCCCACCCTATTTATAGCCGCGCTGGGCACGCAAAACGACACAACACAAAAGCCGAAGAGACGTACACCAGTCAGCGATTGACATGTGTGCCCTAGGAGAGTGAACGATCCCGCCCCATTAAATGGCGCGGTGCCCAACCGAAGCCCGTTAAGGCGCGGAACCAAATACAATGCCATCAAGACAGTCCAACAAGCTAACATCACAACGACGGTTCGCCAGGCCGAAGGGGACGGTGTGCCTGTACCCTTCGGGAAGAATGGCGCGGTTTCAGCCACGGCGAAGCAAGACCTCGACCGCGAGGGGCTTGTCGTAAGGGCGGCCCCACCGGCCCCAACTGCCAAGCGAAACCATTGTCAAATCCCCGGCCAGAGGGCACCCAGTATCTTACGAAACCCGGGACCACCCGGAGGGTCCCTGGGGTCCCACGAGGCCCGAAACAGCAGGCCCTCCGAGCCGACCCTGGGGAAGACCCGAAGCGCTCCCAGAGGGTCCCCGGGGTCCGCGAGGCCGGGAGCAGCAGGCCCACTGGGCCGCCTCCGGGGAAGACTCGAAGCTCCCCTGGGGTCTTGCGAGGCCCGGAGCAGCAGGTCCTCCGGGCCGACTCCGGGGAAGACCCAAAGCGCTCCCAAAGAGTCCTCAGGGTCCCGTGAGGCCCGGAGCAGCATGCCCTCCGGGCTGCCTCCGAGGAAGACTCGTAGCTCCTAGGACCCCCACAGGACCCCCACAAAGACCGAGGCACCAAGCCCTCCGGACCACTGCTTGAGAAGACCCAAAGGCGGAGCACTCCGGGCGCGACTGGACCAGGTGCACTAGCTAGGTGGACCAGGCCCAGGGATACCCACCGTGGACCAAAGCCTAGGCGTAGGGGGGAAATGTCCCTGCAGCCCCTACGCGTACAGTACTGCCGTAGGGTTTTAGAATGGTAATGTAAAGACCCTCTCACGGAGGGCTATAAATAGGGGGCCACCCCCCCCCCTCATGTAAAGGGGAAAACAAAAACCCTAATTTTTCAGAGCAATACATATACACAGTTTTCATCATCAGCTGGTTGTAAGGTCGAGGTGGCCGACTAGAGGGAGGTGAATAGGCGGTTTTAAAAAATCTTTGGTGTTAGAACCAATATACAATGCGGAAGCTAATAACAAATTGGTTTTACACAATAAAAACCAAAATCAACTAGGCTTCCCTAAGTGCACCAACAATATGAATACAAAACAAGAGAGCAATCATACAAGATAAATAAACAATTAAAGCATGTAATGTAAATAGCTCAAAGTAAAGCACAAGCAAAAACAAGATGGACACAATTATGTTTTACCGTGGTGTTCGGAGACTTGCCGGTCTCCCTTAATCCACCTTGAGGTAAGCCCAACCACGTTGGACCGGCTCCACTAATTAAGCTAACACCTCTGAGGTAAGTCCAGCCGCTTGGACCGATTCCAACACGAACAACACCTCGCTCCACTAAGGCTGCTCTTCCTCCACTCCGGAGATGGCGAGCACCAAACCACTCACAACACGCTGGGCCTTCTCACAAGCTTCTTGAGATCACTGGGCACGACGCCTCCACGCCGTCCAAGTGTCGGCAAACACCAAGAGTAACAAGACTCAACTTTCACTTGAACTAATCAAGTGTCAACGCACAAGTAGATACACAATCCACTACCTAAGGCAACACATGCACTTAGGGTTTGCTCTCAAATCTCACAAAGTGCAACACATGCACAAAAAAGAAGAAAGCCTTGCTCTTAGCTCAAAGAATGAGTATAGCACTCAACAACAATCTCAGCAACCTCCCCCAACCAGCCAAGGTGGTTATTTATAGCCCACACACAAAAACTAGTCGTTGGAAGAAGATTCCCTCGAATCTGCACAGGGCCGGTCTGACCGTCAACTAATGGCCGGTCGGACCGCCCGTGCTCCAACTGCTATAAAACTAGCCGTTGGGGCCTTCAGCCGGTCGGACCGCCAACTAATGGCCGGTCTGACCGATATAAAACTAGCCGTTGGGGCCTTCGGCTGGTCGGACCGCCAACTCGGTCAGACCGCCAAGGGTGGCCAGTCCGACCGCCCGAGGCAAAAACGACTAAGTCCCAAAAAGGGAGCTCTCTTGAATAAACGTTCGCACGAACCCCGGAACTTCCGAACACCGGTAGTTTCGTTTTCTCAACTGCGGAACTTCCGGACAGAGAATCAACTCAAAGGTAAATCGGTCCGACCGCCCAACACATGGCGGTTCGACCGATTGGTCACCGGTCAGACCGGTGACCCCTGGCGGTCAGACCGACAGGCTCCAGAGGCCAAACACATGGGCTCAACTCAAATGGCAAAACACATTCGCCATTTGAGTGCAACTTCAACAAGGTTTCCAGACGATATTCTCAATAAGTAGCAAAACACATTTGCCAACCTTTAGAATACTCATCACAATGTATAAGGTACATGGACTTACACCATTTGCAAAACACATTTGCAAACATAAGTCATATGCTACAAGAATTCAAACATGAGCATCAACTATTTGCAAAACATATTCGCAAATAACAGCATCATGCCACAAGGCTAAGGTGCATGGACTTCAACCATTTGCAAAACACATTTGCAAACTATACTAGCAATCCGGTCTTCCATCCAAACATCAAGACCGGTAAAAGACTAGGAACACATCCTTATCCCTAGCTAGTCATACCTTTACCTTGTATCTTCTTGAAGCTTGATGACGCACATCAACACTTCAAGTCTGGGTCCTTGACTTTGACAATCATCAACATATGATGATTTCTTCGCGTCGGGATCTTGCCACACATGATGATGTCTTCATCCCGTGTCTTCACATGCATCAACCCATGATGCATTCCTTTTCTTGACCTCCATCAACACATGATGGTTCTTCTCTTTAAACATCATCAACACACGATGATTCCCATTTCTTCAAGCTCTTCATATGCATCAACACATGATGCATCCTTTACTTGAATCTTGACTTGATGATAAACTCATGATCATCCCAAGTCTTCATCACCCTGGAACAAAACCTATTCATCCAACTCATGGAAAATGTTAGTTCCACAAATAGATTATCATTAATTACCATACTATACCATTAAATCATAATGGTGGGACAAGATACCTCAATCTTTGCCTCTTTGGTAATTGATGATAACCATTTCAGTCACATAAATTGAATTTAGATAATGGTAACACCATATAAGTATATATAAACTACACGGGTATGCGAGAACTACACAAGTTCTACATACTCAAAACTTGAGTATACGAGATGTGGATATCGTGAGGATATGTGCACGATCTCAGGATGATGAGTCAATTGGCAATGGCGTTGTTGGTTTGCAAAATCTCGCGTTTTCGGGTTTGCTCTAGGGCTGTCAGACCACAGGCGGTCTGACCGGTGGTGTCGGGCGGTCAGACCGCCCGTGGAGGAGTCCGACCGGCCATGGTGGCCGGTCCGACCGCCAAAATGAAAATAGGTTTTTGGAGCTGAGCCAAAAATAGGTTGTGTAGGCAAGTGAGGGGAGTCTCCTGGATGTGGTCCTATCATTTTTGGAGCTCCCAGTCAAAAGTTCTATTCGTTTGAATTTTCCAGAAGGTTTCGGAATTTCACGCTGGAATTTTGGCTAAGTCTTTTTGACCGGTCCGACCGCCGTTGTGGGAGCGGTCCGACCGGCCTGAAATCGGTCGGACCGGCCTTGTGGGGCGGTCAGACCGACAGTGACTTGGAGTTTAGCTAAGTTTGCATTGAGTTGATTTGATTGTATTTCATGTATGGTTATCAATGCTTTATTGATGTATATTGTATTGCGGAGCTAACGTGGGTCAAGTTGTGAAGAACTTGTTCCCGGAAACGATTTATTTGTCTATTGTCATGCGGTGGCTTGCGTGTCAACGGCGTCAGCGGTGAGTGGATCGGGACTACGCTTGGAGAGCCGAGGTCCGAGCGATCGGGGATCTGGGTGGTCGTGTGACACAAGCATGGTGCAGAATGGGCAAGATGGATCGAACGGGTGGTTCGTTACAGCTGGTTGGATCAGGTGGTGCGGATATCGGTGCAAGTCTCTGGGAGGTTCCGATGGGATTCGGACAAGAGAAGCTTGGCGACGCGATGAGAACCGCTGATCAACCTACACGTGGTGAAGCAGGCGATTGCTTCAATAGTTATGTGTGTGTGGGTCCCATGTGTAAGTGACCCCAAAAGTGAAACCCTAGCTCTCTAGTATAAATAGAAAGGGGGGAGATGGAAAACCCCCTCAAGCACTCATTTGGCATTCTTCCTCATTTTCTAGGGTTTGGAGGAGAGGAGAGGAGAACTAGGGTTTGGAGTGTGCTCCTTGTGTGAGCTCTTGCCCTCCTTTTTGGAGAGGCTTTGTAAGCATCTAGTGTGATCAAACAATCTTATGATGCTTAATTGAAAGATCATTTGCTCCCTTTGTGTTCTTCTCTCTTTTTGGATGAGTTTGGTGCTTCCTTGATTCAAGGGTTTATGGTTGGTCTCTTGACCCATTTTGTCTTGCTTTGATGTGTGGGAATACTCCTAGAATCATCTAGACCATCAATCCCCACAAGCAAGTCTTGAATCAAAGATTTTCACATTTCTAGGGTTTGTGCACTTTCTTGTTAAATCCTTGAGAGATCGATTCTGCGAAGTGGATCTGAAGGATCGTCGCTAGAAATAGGTCTCCAATATCACTAGGGAGGTGTGCTCGAAATTTGGTCAAGTTTCATTGGTTGAATCAAAAGTTGGATCAAATTTCGTTTTGGATTTGGAGTTCTTTTTTTGATCGGTGAACCGGTCGACCGGTGTTTGAGCAATGGTCCGACCGCTCAGATATTCAGACCATTGCTGCCGGATCGAACCGCTGTCCACCGTCCGACCGCGATTAGTTCCGGTCGGACCATTGGTTGACCGTCGGTCCGACCGCCGCCATGTAGCGGGCCGACCGCCGGTGCCATTTGCCCGTTGAGTTTAAGTCTCCACTTTTGTGTCGTGTGGTTGTCGGGGGTTATCGAATTCAGCACAAGGCGTCCGCTGTGTGCTTACTGATCTTCTTAGCTTTCATAGCTAAAGGAGTGAAGTTCGTGTTGAATTCGACTTAGGCGAGAAAGTTGTGAAAGCGCCTATTCACCCCCCCCCCTAGTCGCCTTTCCGGTCCTACAAGTGGTATCAGAGCCGGTTAGCTCTTTTCTATAGATCTTAACCGGTCTTTGGAGCCATGGCGACTGACAAGTACTCAACCAAGCCACACATTTTTGAGGGAGTTGACTTTGCATACTGGAAAGCTCGTATGCAAGCATATATCGAGGCTCAAGGGCACGCTATTTGGCTAAAGGTGAAAAATCCTTATGTCGTGCCAGCCGATGACGATATGATCACTCCAGATGTGGAGGCCAACAGCAAGGCTCGGAATTATTTGATCCAAGGCCTTGGTCGATCTGAGTTTGAGCGTGTTGCTCACTTGCGGTCTGCTCACGAGATCTGGCGGACTCTTTGTGACTATCATGAAGGGTCCACTGCGATCAAGGAAGTGAGACAGAACCAGCTCAAGAAAGTATACTCAAAGATTGAGCAAAGGCCTGGTGAGTCTTTGGATGAGCTGTGGGGAAGATTCTCTAAGATTCTTCATGATCTTGTACTGTTGACTTGATATTTTACGAATCGAAAATGCACGCCACTTCTGGGTGATCTTGATGTGAAGGTCTGGGGAATGAAGATCACTTCCATCAATGACAACACTGTCATGAGTGAGCTTACCATGGATAAGCTTTACTCGAGGTTGAAGACGCATGAGATTGATTTTATCTCACGTCTTCCCAAGACAGAGTCGATGGCATTAGTGGTCGACAAATCCAAGGGTTGTTCTTCAGAGTCTCTTGATTGTAGCTCATCTGGTTTCTCATTATCTGCTTTACATTCTTTAAGTGATGAGCAACTAGAGAAACTGCCCGAGGATGACTTAGCTGATACGGCCATATCTACAACCAAAGCATTGCAAAAGGTAAAACAAAATATTGTGAAGGCCGATAGGGTGGATGGGGATGCTGGCCAACGAGAGGGAACGTTCCCTCGGGATAAAACCCTAGCGCGTGCGTGCAGTCAAGAAGGATATGTGGTGGTATGGCAGCAAGGGTTGCATTGGCGTCAGAAGAAGCATCAAGTGCATGGAACAAGTTCGTGCAAGAAGCTAAGAGAAGGAAAGCCTACAACACAAGGGAAACCAAGAGGAAGATTTGAACATGCATGGAGAGGACGCCACGAACATGGCATGTGGGTTGGTTCAGTTTGGATCCAATTCAGACTGCCAATTGGTGATTAATATTTTATTCCAAAACTAGAATAGTTTAAATTAGAATTAAAGAAAGTTTTTGGTTTGGGTTACTGTTCACGTGAGCGATGGCAGGCTCGAATCTTGTTCACGTGAATAAGAATCCGTCGGATTCTTGTAGCTCTCGGGTACTATTCATCCGAATTTGTGTGCTTGCGTGGGAGGCTATATAAACCCCCCATGGCCGCACCATATGGGAGGACAAGTTATGATTTAGATAATAAAAATCAGAAAAGCCGTTTTGGCGCATAT
Source organism: Hsuehochloa calcarea (assembly GCA_036346395.1). NCBI lineage: Eukaryota > Viridiplantae > Streptophyta > Magnoliopsida > Poales > Poaceae > Hsuehochloa > Hsuehochloa calcarea. Next base: position 49,285,201 of record CM070609.1, on the reverse strand, counting down.
CGTGTTTTCTTGAGTCGTGATATGAGTTGGAGAGATTGAGGGAGAAAGATTGAGAGCAAGATCAGGATATCTATCTCTTGTTTTGGAGTACTATTTACTTAACGCTACTACTTGCAATTCAATCTATTAGATTGGTTTGTGAGTATATTGATTTTCTTACAATTAAATTCACCGAATTGGTTTGTGAGATTGCTACTGATCTTCGAGTGTACCGTGAAAGATTGGGCGATGTCGAGATTCATCTAATCAACTAGGTGGATCCGTATCGTGGTATCGAGCTTGATTGTTCACGGTACTTCGTTGCTACGAAGATCAAGTATCGACATGGCCGATACGAAGGACATGAAGTTGTTCATGCAATTCAGCTACACTATAGATCAATGTGAGGAGGATCCACTCCACGATCCGAGCTACATATTCTTCAATCGGTGTCGAGTGGGGAACACAGATTGTGCTATGATGATTGATACGGGAAGCTTGACAAACGCTGCAAGCCAAACACTTGTGGATGATTGGGGTTGATCACAAAGCCACATCCGAGCCATATCTATTGCTTTGGAGGTTCAAGCACATTCGATCACAAAACAAGTGGAGGTAAAATTTTCTTTGGATGGGTATATCTTTGTTGTTACTTGCGACGTGATTCCTATGCATATGAGAGCATGTTCGTTGGTGATTGGTGCATATTGGTTGAAAGAACAGCACATACATCGAGTTGCATCACGCCCCGTCATGCGGTACTCCTTTCCATGGAGAGGAACACGAAAGGACATTACATCTTGGTCCTCGTCAAGGTACTTTGAAGATAGACAGCGACGAGACAAGGCCCAAGGAGACATTAAAGAGCAGCAGCAAAGGCTAAAGGCCAAGAAACGTGAAGAAGAACGAGTGGCCGAGGAAGAACAGAAGAAATTAGAATTGGCGACCCTTCTTTCTACCCAAAAACAGCAAGAGGTGTCGTTCCATGATGACAAAACTACTAGTGAGGCACCACAAGATGGTCTTTGTATGCTGACCAAGACGGTTCGAGTTGACAACACTTCCATTCTCACAATGGGGCAGCGAACCAACGTTTTCAAATCTGAGTGCAAAATCAATGGCAAAGTTTACAAGCTTATCGTTGATGGTGGAAGCTACAACAATATCATTAGCAACGATTTGGTGCAAGCCTTGGGGTTGACAACCTGGCGACATCCAGAACCGTATTATGCACAATGGTTACATAATGTCGATGGCGAAAATTACTCATCGTGTCAAAGTTTGTTTTTCAGTAGGAGACTATCACGACAAAGTGGAGTGTGACGTCATGCCTATGCATGCATGTCACTTGTTGTTGGGGCGTCCGTGGCAGTATGATCGCAATGCTACGCACCACGGGAGGTCCAACAAGTACTCTTTGGTGCATCAGGGAAGATCATATACCCTGTGTCCTATGCCAGAGAATTCTATTCATGCTGAGGAGATCATAGCTAAAAAGACGATCGTGAAGACTACCCCGACGGAGATTCCTGAGGTTACACAAAAGACGAGGACGTCTTTTCTTGAAGAAAGGGAGGATGATACGGCCATATCTACAACCAAAGCATTGCAAAAGGTAAAACAAAATATTGTGAAGGCCGATAGGGTGGATGGGGATGCTGGCCAACGAGAGGGAACGTTCCCTCGGGATAAAACCCTAGCGCGTGCGTGCAGTCAAGAAGGATATGTGGTGGTATGGCAGCAAGGTTTGCATTGGCGTCAGAAGAAGCATCAAGTGCATGGAACAAGTTCGTGCAAGAAGCTAAGAGAAGGAAAGCCTACAACACAAGGGAAACCAAGAGGAAGATTTGAACATGCATGGAGAGGACGCCAGGAACATGGCATGTGGGTTGGTTCAATTTGGATCCAATTCAGACTGCCAATTGGTGATTAATATTTTATTCCAAAACTAGAATAGTTTAAATTAGAATTAAAGAAAGTTTTTGGTTGGTCATCGTTCACATGAGCGATCGCACTCGGATCATCGTTCACGTGAGCGATGAATCCAGTCTGATCTTGTAGCTCTCAGGTACTATTCATCTAAATTTGTGTGCTTGCGTGGGAGGCTATATAAACCCCCCATGGCCGCACCATATGGGAGGACAAGTTATGATTTAGATAATAAAAATCAGAAAAGCCGTTTTGGCGCATATCGTGTTTTCTTGAGTCGTGATATGAGTTGGAGAGATTGAGGGAGAAAGATTGAGAGCAAGATCAGGATATCTATCTCTTGTTTCGGAGTACTATTTACTTAACGCTACTACTTGCAATTCAATCTATTAGATTGGTTTGTGAGTATATTGATTTTCTTACAATTAAATTCACCGAATTGGTTTGTGAGATTGCTACTGATCTTCGAGTGTACCGTGAAAGATTGGGCCAGTAATCAGGATTCATCTAATCAACTAGGTGGATCCGTCCTCCTTTCCACCAAATTCACAAGAGCGTATAACAAGGTGAGGAATAGGAGGAGAAGTGGACCTATCACGTGCTTCGAATGTGGTGAGCCAAACCACATTCGCTCCAGGTGCCCCAAGCTAAAGGGCAAGGAGGAGAAGGAGACACGAAGACATCCCCAGGAGAGGGATGCTAAACCCAAGAAGACAAACTATCGCAAGTTTGTCAGCCGGGTCCTTGCCGCTCTAGAGAATGTCAATATGAGCGATGTGGACTCGGAAACGGAGGACGACGAGAGTGACTCTCGTGGCAAGAAGAAGGCGCATGACTTCAGGCATGTGTTTCATGGCCAAGAACACCACGACAATGACTCCTCCAACGATGAGGATCCTTTTAGTGATCCTGATGAGGTATGCCCTTCTATTGCTGACATGAAAAGGGCGTTTGTGCTTGCTGAACAGAAATTGCATAAGCAAGTAAAAATGATTAAGAAGCAGGATATTATAATTGATAATTTGAACCTAGAAGTTCTTAGGCTTAAATCTATTAATCCTGATGATATTTGTGAATCCTGCACTAGCTTGCTTAATGACTTGACAAGCTTGAAATCTGCTCATTCCTCTGTCACTAATCAACTTAAAGATGCTCTCTATGAACTAGAATCTCTCAAGTCTAGTTCTGCTTGCTTAGATGCCATTTTAGTTGATGTGACTGCCATGGAAGCTATCCCTTTAACTTGCTCAAATTGTGCTTTGCTTGAATTAAAACTGGATAGCTCCTTAAAAGAATTGCAAAAATTTGATGCTAGTCACACATGCTCTCATTGTAAGAATAATAGGATTAAGATACAAGAGATGAAAGAAATGCTAGTTTACTCTAGAGTTGCATCTTGTGAAAATTGTCCCAAGCTTACAATTGAGATTGAAGCCTTAAACAAGACCCTTGAAGAAAAGGCTAAAATTGAAATATCCATGTCTTTTACTGCTTCTAAAAAAGTTATTGATTCTAACTCTTGTGCTTTAAATGCTGAAGTTGAAACCATGATTAATCAGACTCAAGAGGCATTTAGAGTCAAATTTAAGGAGTAGTTGAATAGGATTAGAGAATCCTATTGTGTGTCTTGTGAGGCCTTCAAAGTGGAAGTGGCCCTTCTTAAGAGTAAGAGCGATGAAGTAATCAAGTCTAGCAAGTGCACTAGATGTGAGGATTTAATGAAAGAGAATGATTACCTCAAGGTGACTCTTGAGAAGTTTTCAAGTGGGAAAAAGAAACTCAACATGATTCTTGATCAATCCAAGGTGAGCGTGAAAAATAGTGGTCTAGGTTTCAATCCCCTAGAGCATTCCAAGAAAAACCCACCTAGGATTGCTAGAGTTGTGAAGAATGGTTTGTTTGAGCTAGAACCTCCTAAGCCATCCGGGGTTGTTTTCAAACCATTGGTTTTGCTCAAACTCTTTCTCGCAAGAAAGGTGCTTTCACTCACTCATGAGACCTCTCAAAGGTCCGATACCATTGCACCTTCTCGCAAGAAAGAAGGCCATCTTGTTGAGTTCGCTCCAGGAGAGCAAAACTTGAGAGAAAAGAGAGGATGAGCGTCCTAAGATCCATTAGAGGAGTCCTTCTCCATTGTAGTCTCTAGAGCTAGGCACTGCTTATCGCACCACACATAGGCCTAGATTTGTAGAGAACTTTGTAGACTCTTTTGGTGGGTCTAGGCAGCGTGTTGGTTTAGGACATCGTGAGGAGAGACCACGGGTAGCACCTAGACAGGGGAGTATCGATCTTTTGGTAGATCGTTTCGGAGAGGTCTAGGTGGTTCTCATGTGCATCCTTATGATTTTACTCCTGATCACGTTTCTGCTATTTCTACTGCTGCTCCCAGACATCGTGCTTCTCAGTACTGGATTCCTCGATCATTTATCACTAACCCCAGTACTGAGGCACGGATGTTTTCTGATTGTGCTTTTTAGGTCCGTCGTGCGAGGAAGGAGGACATATGGCTTGTTGACTCCGGGTGTTCTCGACATATGACCGGAGATTCTAGATGGTTCTCCTCCCTCACACGTGCATCCGGCAATGAATTGATCACATTTGGGGATGCTTCTACCGGGACCGTGACTGCAAAGGGCACTGTGCGCGTCAACGACAAGTTCATGCTAAAAGACGTCGCTTTGGTAAGTAAGCTGAGGTATAATCTTCTATCTGCTTCTCACCGCTTGATGAGGGTCTAGAAGTGAGGTTTAAGAGAGGTGAGTGTAGAGTTCTAGATTCCTCGGGTGAGCTTGTTTTGAGATCTCAGATTTGAGAAGATCTTACGTGCAAATTTGAGATTTCTTGATTTCAGTCCTAGGTGTCTTGTAGCCTCTGATTCTCATGACCTTGTTTTGTGGCATCGTAGACTTGGGCAATAGGTTTTGATCATTTGTCTAGAGTCAGTTGCAAGGACTTGATTAGAGGTCCGCCTAGGTCAAGGTCATTAGAGATCTTGTGTGCTCACCTCAGAGACATGGTAAGATGGTGTCGCTTCCCATCCACCTCTTACTTTGGTAATGGTGATGGACTGTGATGACTTCTTCACTTAGATCTGATTGGTCCTTCTAGAGTTCAATCAGCTGGTGGGAAATGGTATGTGCTAGTGGTTGTGGATGATTACTCCATGTATTCATGGGTTTATTTTCTTGCTTCTAAGGACGAAGCATTTGGATTCTTTAGAGATTTGGTCCTTAAAATTCTTTGTTGATATACCCGGAGCTTTGAGAGCCATTAGGAGTGACAATGGGACGAGTTCAAGAATTCTTCTTTTCTACCTTACGACCGATAGGGAATTGAGCATCGTTTTCTTCTCCTAGAGTTCCTCGTGAGAATGGTGTTGTAGAAAGGAAGAACAGAACCCTTGTAGAGATGGCTCGGACCATGCTAGATGAGCATTCTACTCCTAGGAGATTTTGGGCTGAGGCGATCTCTACTGCTTGTTATATCTCCAATAGGGTTTTCTTGAGATCTGTGGTTGGAAAGACTTCTTATGAGCTTAGATTTGGTCATTCTCCCAAAGTCTCTCATTTCAAGATTTTTGGTTGCAAGTGCTTCATTCTTAAACATGGCAATCTTGATAAATTTGAGTCTAGATGTTTTGATGGTATATTTCTTGGATATCCTGCTCATTCTCGTGGCTATCGTGTTTTTAATGTTGACACTAACAAAATTGTTGAGACTTGCGAAGTCACTTTTGATGAGGCTAGTCCTGGTACTAGACCCGATGCTTCAGGTACACAGGTTCCTGAAATTCAAGGAAGCATTTTCGTCGATGATGACTCTGAGGATGAAGAACCAAACCAACCTCCAGCTACTTCTGAGAGGGGTGGAGAGCCTGCTACTACTACGTCAGTTTCAGCTGAGCAGCCTAGTCCTATCCCCACCGACGATCTGAGTGGCTCTGTTCCTACCTCCACAACTCATGAGGTAGAGGCCACGTCTGCACCAGGAGCACCTCTTCGCATACAGCGACAACATCCACCTGAGCAGATGATTGGGGATCTTCAAGAGCGAGTCACTCGCTCCAGGTTTATTTCTCCTGATTCTCATGCACATTCTGCTTTTGTCGCTTCTTTTGAACCCCGAGATATCACCCATGCTTTATCTGATGCCTCTTGGGTCAATGCCATGCATGAAGAGCTTGAAAATTTCGAAAGAAACAAAGTCTGGTTTTTAGTTGAGCGACCTTCTGATTCTCATGTTATTGGAACAAAATGGGTTTTTAAAAATAAGCAAAGTGAGGATGGATTGGTTTTTCGCAATAAGGCTAGACTTGTAGCTCAAGGTTATTCCCAGGTAGAGGGGTTAGACTTTGAGGAGACCTTTGCTCCAGTAGCTAGATTGGAGGCCATTCGCATTCTTTTAGCATTTGCAACATCCAGGGGTTTCAAGCTTTTTCAAATGGATGTTAAAAGTTCTTTCTTGAATGGCTTCATAGAAGAAGAGGTCTTTGTCAAGCAACCTCCTGGTTTTGAAAATCAAAAATTCCCAAATCATGTTTTTAAACTCTCTAAAGCCTCAGATGGATTGAAACAAGCTCCTAGAGCTTGGTATGACAGGCTTAAGAGTTTCTTGCTTGAAAATGATTTCAAAATGGGAATGGTTGATAAAACCTTGTTCACTCTCAGGCATGGCAGTGATTTCTTGCTGGTTCAGATTTATGTGGATGATATTATTTTCGGTGGTTCTTCTCATGCTTTGGTGTCTAGATTTTCAGATTCGATGAGCAGTGAGTTTGAGATGAGCATGATGGGAGAGCTGATATTCTTCCTTGGTCTTCAAATCAAGCAACTGAAAGAAGGCACCTTCGTTCACCAGAGTAAGTATACAAAGGACCTTCTTCGGCGCTTCAATATGGGAAGCAGTAGGCCAATGTCTACTCCCATTGCTACAACCACCGTCTTTGGACCACGATGAGGATGGAGAGTCCGTGGACCGTAAGAGTACCGCAGATGATTGGCTCCTCCTCTATCTTACAATACGAGGCCGGACATACAATTCGCCGTATGTCCGTGCGCCGCTTCGAGCTTCCTCGTGCTTCTCATCGTCAAGCAGTACGCCGCATCTTCAGGTATCTTCAAGATACGCTTGACTTTGGACTCTGGTATTCTTCTTCTTCGGCTCTTTCAATTCGAGCATTTTCTTATGCTGATTTCGCCAGATGTAGAGTGGATAGGAAGAGTACTTCTGGCACTTGTCATTTCTTGGGCACATCTCTTGTTTCTTGGTCTTCTAGGAAACAGTCTTACATTACTGATCACACCGAGGCCGAGTATGTAGTCGCCGCCTTGAGAGTCGCTCTCGTGTTCTCTGGATTTTATCCACGCTGCGGGACTATGGGTTATCTTTGGGAAGTGTTCCTCTTTTCTGTGACAACACTTTTGCAATTAATATTGCCAAAAACCCAGTGCAACATTCCAGGACTAAACACATTGATATTCGATTTCATTTTCTGAGAGACCATGTTGAGAAAGGTGATGTTGTGCTTCACTTTGTAGAGTCTGAGCAACAGCTTGCAGATATTTTCACTAAAGCTCTTGATTCCTCTCGTTTCTTCGCTTATGGGAGAGTTAGGGGTTATTAGTCCTATTGGGCTGTTTTGAGGGGGAAGCTGCACTTTTTGCATTCATTGTATCATAATGCATGTTTCAATTCATTTGTCTTGCATTGTTTGATAAAACTTTTAGAGATTTGATCTTTATCCTTGTATGACTTGATTTCATATTCTATACCTTGTCATATCAAGTGTTAGTCTGCTAGACTTCTTTTATGGCTCTTCTTGTTCAGCTTAGCTTTTGCCTTGCTAGCTTTATATCTCTGAGCAAATTGAATCAAATCATGTCTTGTTGGATCTTGTGACTAGTTTTGCTCTAGTGATCCTCTTGTGATTCTTGCCATGTCTTACAGGTTGAATTGAGTCTTGAACTTATTTTGAGATGAAAAAGGAGCTTTTTATCTTATTAAGTCAAGCAAATGAAAAATGAGATTTTATGTGCGAAAAAACTGATCTCACCAATCCTGTCTCATGAGACGGCTTGCCATTGCACTAGGCATGAACTCAGGGGGAGTTTTGGATGACCTAGATCATTCTTTTAAGCTTATCGCTTGAGATGGTCGCGGCAAGGCTTGAGATCTAGCACAGAAAAAAAAAGGAGAAAAAGGAAAATTGCCCAAAAAGGGCTAAGTGCTTGAGCTTTGCTTCAAAAGAATTCTCTTAATGCTCAAAATGCCTCAATTCTTGTTTTGAGTCTCTTTTTACTTATAGACATGGCTTGACTCATTTTTGGTTGCCTTGAGTGAATCTATGATATTGAGCAACCTTTCATGATTTTAATTCTGTTAATCTCAGATTGCTGCTATCTTGGTTTTAGCCTTGCAGTACATGTTTTGCCATGATTGAATATAGCGTCTACTCTTTTATATGGATTGGTATAATACTTGTACTGTCTTCATGTATAATGGTCATGGCTCCTTTTTACTAAAGTTCAAAAATAAAGTCATTCCTTCATGCTCTTTCTTTTTCATGCATCTTGATGAATTCATTGTCAAAGGGGGAGAAAGATTGTGAAGAAAATGTCATGGAGCTTTTGGTTTCATACTTAAGGTTTAATATATAAGAACTTCATAAAATAAAAAATTGAACCTTTTGAAAATTTGTGATCATAGTGAGTTAAGTCTTATGGTTCTATTGCCTTTTCCTGATTTCATTTGCATTTGAAGAAGACTCACAGTGATCAAAGGTCAAATAGAAAAATTGTCTTTCATTTGGACCTAAGTGAGATTTTTGGCTACTTTCTGGAAATTGAATCCTTTGGTGCTTTCATTGTCTTATCTCACTTGCTTATACTATTCAAGCCGACTTGGTGGTTCTAGGCTTTTTCTTGCTTATGGACCAAGTTGTGCCTTTATGCGAAAACGGCGAAGTTTTTACTTTCATTTCGAAAAACCATATTTTCTTGAAAATTGCCAATGTGTTCATCAAGGGGGAGATTGTGGATATCGTGAGGATATGTGCACGATCTCAGGATGATGAGTCAATTGGCAATGGCGTTGTTGGTTTGCAAAATCTCGTGTTTTCGGGTTTGCTCCAGGGCTGTCAGACCACAGGCGGTCTGACCGGTGGTGTCGGGCGGTCAGACCGCCCGTGGAGGAGTCCGACCGGCCATGGTGGCCGGTCCGACCGCCAAAATGAAAATAGTTTTTTGGAGCTGAGCCAAAAATAGGTTGTGTAGGCAAGTGAGGGGAGTCTCCTGGATGTGGTCCCATCATTTTTGGAGCTCCCAGTCAAAAGTTCTATTCGTTTGAATTTTCCAGAAGGTTTCGGAATTTCACGCTGGAATTTTGGCTAAGTCTTTTTGACCGGTCCGACCGCCGTTGTGGGAGCGGTCCGACCGGCCTGAAATCGGTCGGACCGGCCTTGTGGGGCGGTCAGACCGACAGTGACTTGGAGTTTAGCCAAGTTTGTATTGAGTTGATTTGATTGTATTTCATGTATGGTTATCAATGCTTTATTGATGTATATTGCATTGCGGAGCTAACGTGGGTCAAGTTGTGAAGAACTTGTTCCCGGAAACGATTTGTTTGTCTATTGCTGTGCAGGTGGCTTGCAGGTCAACGACGTCAACGGTGAGTGGATCGGGACTACGCTTGGAGAGCTGAGGTCCAGAACGATCAGGGATACCGGGTGAGGTCGTGTGACACAAGCATGGTGCAGAATGGGCAAGATGGATCGAACGGGTGGTTCGTTACAGCTGGTTGGATCAGGTGGTGCGGATATCGGTGCAAGTCTCTGGGAGGTTCCGATGGGATTCGGACAAGAGAAGCTTGGCGACGCGATGAGAACCGCTGATCAACCTACACGTGGTGAAGCAGGCGATTGCTTCAATAGTTATGTGTGTGTGGGTCCCATGTGTAAGTGACCCCAAAAGTGAAACCCTAGCTCTCTAGTATAAATAGAAAGGGGGGAGATGGAAAACCCCCTCAAGCACTCATTTGGCATTCTTCCTCATTTTCTAGGGTTTGGAGGAGAGGAGAGGAGAACTAGGGTTTGGAGTGTGCTCCTTGTGTGAGCTCTTGCCCTCCTTGTTGGAGAGGCTTTGTAAGCATCTAGTGTGATCAAACAATCTTATGATGCTTAATTGAAAGATCATTTGCTCCCTTTGTGTTCTTCTCCCTTTTTGGATGAGTTTGGTGCTTCCTAGATTCAAGGGTTTATGGTTGGTCTCTTGACCCATTTTGTCTTGCTTTGATGTGTGGGAATGCTCCTAGAATCATCTAGAATATCAATCCCCACAAGCAAGTCTTGAATCAAAGATTTTCACATTTCTAGGGTTTGTGCACTTTCTTGTTAAATCCTTGAGAGATCGATTCTGCGAAGTGGATCTGAAGGATCGTCGCTAGAAATAGGTCTCCAATATCACTAGGGAGGTGTGCTCGAAATTTGGTCAAGTTTCATTGGTTGAATCAAAAGTTGGATCAAATTTTGTTTTGGATTTGGAGTTCTTTTTCAGTACTGGACTGAACCGGTCAGACCGGTGTTTGAACGGCGGTCCGACCGCCAGATATTCAGATCATTGCTGCCGGGTCGAACTGCGCCCACCGTCCGACCGCCTTGATTAGTTGCCGGCCGATCATTGGTTGACCGTCGGTCCGACCGCCATGATAGCCGGTCGGACGCGGTGCCAGATTTGCCCGTTGAGTTTAAGTCTCCACTTTTGTGTCGTGTGGTTGTCGGGGGTTCTCGAATTCAGCACAAGGCGTCCGCTGTGTGCTTACTGATCTTCTTAGCTTTCATAGCTAAAGGAGTGAAGTTCGTGTTGAATTCGACTTAGGCGAGAAAGTTGTGAAAGCGGCTATTCACCCCCCCTAGTCGCCTTTCCGGTCCTACACGAGAACTACATAAGTTCTATATACTCAAAACATGAATATACAAAAAAATACACAAGTTTTATATATATTCGAAACATGAGTATACACGAACTACACAAGTTCTATATACTCAAAACATAAGTATACAAAGACTGCACAAGTTTTGTATACTCATACGGATAAGTTTCAAAGTAAGGATCCCAAATATATGTGGAAAACGGAATATGGATCAATACTAATGAAACCTCAAAATATAGAATGAGCTCCGCTAAATGTGTGCATACACATGTGTAAATAGAAACATATGCACATACTCAAGTTTAACTTATGATGGAGTTCAAACTATATTTTGGATCCGAGGAATGCAATATTATATAAGAGTACAAGTTGAATGCATATCTCGTTGAATTTCACATTTATATCCAAATGAGACTACACACTAGATATAGCAATAGAATTGTTAATCTCACAATTAGATTTGTCATTAATCACCAAAACACTCCATTAACTCATAATGGTGGGTCAAGATCCTTCAATCTCCCCCTTTTTGGTGATTGATGATAAATCCTTTATCAATAATAACATTTGGATATAAATAGACATAACATATGGATTTAAGCTAATGAATTATGTCTATTCATGTCAAGAGGTGAAATTTAAAGCATTAATCAATATGCATATAAGAAAAAATATGCTTGTAAAACAATGCATTCTACCATAAAAGAATTTTCCCCATTTTTGGTATAAATCAAATAATAAAGGAGAATATATAAGTCATCCAAATAAGGAGAATGTATTAATCATCCAAGTAATGGGATATTGATAGCATAAATATTCTCCCCCTTTTGGCATAACGAAGATCCAAATGTGGGGATATACATTGATAACATAAAAATTCTCCCCCTTTTGGCATTAAACACCAAAAAGACCAAAACAACTTTAAAGCCAAGAAATAAGTTTTGCAAAGCAAAGAACTTGGCAATTTAAATCATTTTCTTCTTTTGTCACCACTTGAAATATTCTCTTCTTTTGACACCACTTATAAGATCGTCAAAAATAAGGTAAGGTCAAAAGAGATATCTTTTCAATTTGAGGAGCTTGGTCACAAAGAATATGAGATAGATACTTATGACCAATGGAGATATTGTTCTCAAAAAAAGTGAGGAGGCAATTGATAGGTCACAAACCTATTGAACATAGCATATTCTCCCCCTTTTCAATCAATTAGATTGAGAACCACTTAAAACAATACTTGAAACAAATTCAAATATTCTCCAGTTTGAAATATCTCCAAAAAGATTTCAAACTCCTTATATATGGTCGAGAAAGGTAAAACATCTTGGAATGAGGCCAATATGATATTTGTTTTAAAATATAATCAAAAGCATTTGAAAATAATTAAAATACCACTTAAATTTTTTTGATTTTTCATAAACATTTTTACCTTTAAAACAAGACACCACTTGTAAAGCAAACATTGATTTTCCACAAAAAAAAACTCTAGTATTTAAAACAAGATAACACTTGTAAAATCCTTTTGACTAGAATGCTTATTTGAAAGAATATCACTTGTAAAAACCACTTATAAAATTTTTCTTTTTCACAAAGAAAAACTTATTCAAATAGATAATCTTGCATAAGATTGATAAAAACCATTTCAAGATTATCAAATGAAGCAAATGGGAATGAAACACATTCATTCACAAGATTCATAAAATATTTTGGGCAAATATGTAAAATAGTTTTCCCAATATTAATACTTTACCCAATTTTTAGTAAGGCCCAAAAATATTAATAGGTTTTTCACAAAAAAACTCTCCCTTACACAATGGTTCCTATAAAAAAATCTTCTTTTTCCTTTGACACACAAAGGTTCATCTTCCATCTTGTCATCTTTTTGAAATAGATCCATCCATAAACTCATGATGACATTTGATACACCTTGCAAAGGTAAATGATATCAAGGATAATTGATTCCTCTTGTAGAAACTTGATACCACTTATGAGAAAAAAATACTTGATACCAAGAATAGTTGATTTCATTGTAAATACTTGGTACCACTTGTAAGCATAACTAAAACTTGCAAGCTGCTTAAGCTTCTCTTCACAAAGATCTTCAATGAAAGCATCAAAAGAGAAGAGATGAATAGAAAATCCACTCATATACAAATAGTACTTGAGCTTTTAGATAAGAGAGGATTTTAATTGGCATGAGAGAATTGTAGATACCATTTTAATGAATAAGATGATATCACTAGATAAGATAAAACTCATGCCAAGATCAAGATGATCAAAAGAAGCTACCACTTTTGAAAAGAATAGCACTTGAAAGATGCAGTCGCATTTGAAATCAAGGAATAGCAGTAGTGGGTAGCTAGCAAGGATAGTAAGGATCAAATTGACCACTGGAGGCAGCCACAAAAGATTTTAGAATTGAATGGAGGAGAGAAATTCTTTTGGGCTGGAGAAAACTGAATTCTAAGTCATAACCGGTCAGACTGCTGCACTAATGGCGGTTGGACCGGTCATTGTGATCGACCACGATGGCGCCGATTCGATCAGCTTGTGTTCAAATCGACACACGTTTGAACAAAAGAGAGAAAAGAGTGATTTGTTGTATTTTACTCCAAATCTTTGCACAATCAACCAAATAAACATATTTGGAGTATTTCCAACTTATATAGCCCATGAAAATCAAACCCTCAAATAGTTTTTATAAATTAAGCGTTTGTTTTCACAAATGAAACATATTTTCATGAAGTTTCATCAAAAACATGCAAAATGAGCAAATGAAGAATTTTAAAGCATCTAATTGCATGTGTGAGTCATAAATACCATTATGAACATATTCATGTGAATAATTTTGGTTCATATAACAAAACTCACTTAAGTGCTAGAAAGTGACCACTTACGTCAAAGTAGTATTTTGGACGAATTTGAAATTCAAATATATTTTGCTGGGTTGGTCTTTTGGAAATCTTTTGAATACAAAAAATGTTTAGAATAACCAACTCTAGGATTTTCCTTTTGGCAAGATTTTCAAATTCCATTTTGAATAGATTTTACACAAAAATCTAGTTTTGGTCAAAAACAAGATACTATAATGTTGATATTTGGCTAGAAATGCATTTTCCTTCAAAATAGGTTTTTCTTGAACCAAAGCCTTTGAAAAACTTTGAAAAGCATTTATATACCTTTTGCAATTAATTTTTCAAAGAATTACTAATAGTTATGAAATTATTGACTTTTGGCTAAAAGGCTTATTTTTGAAAAACAACACTAGCACTTAATTTATTTGGGCACACATGGGGATGTGATATACATGATCATGATTTAGCACTCCCCCTTAATGTGCCACTTCCAACTTGCTCAAGATATTTAATAATAACATTATGAATCATAGAGCAAGTACACCCCCTTTTAATATGATTTTCATGAGATGCAACCTACACAAGGCATAAGGGGCTAGATACTTCAATGTAAGTACTTGTTACCAAAGGTGCATTGGTTCTTGATATGAAGTGATCATCCTCAAACTTGGCTCCAATTTGATATATGATGAAATCCATCTTTATATGAATAAGCCAAGCCTCCAATGCCTTTCTAAGTACCTATTAAGCATTAAAGCGCATTTTGGTACCCAAAACTAGGTTGAGTCCACGAATATTAGTCACAATGGATTTGGGCACCCAAATGGCCCTATCAATAACTTTATGTGAACTAACATTCCTAGCAAACACATTGCCATTAATATCCTTCCTAAGCACATAATGATCATTATAAGTAATTGGCTTAGAAGTGATACCTTTGGGACAATCCTTACTAAGATGTCCCTTTTCCCGGCAATTGTAGTAAGTTGGGCCTTTGCTTCCCCTACTTGTCTTTATTTCTTGCTTCTTGCCGACTTGCCTTAATTTTGAATGTCTTGTCTTGACATCCTTTTGATTGGGGCACACCGAGGCATATTGGCCCTTTCCGTTGCATCCATGGCACTTGACATATTTCTTCGTATGTCTTGCGTTGTGTCTTGCTTTGCTATTCTCCCTTTTCTTGGGAGTGTAGCCAATGCCACTCTTATCTTGCAAACGTCTTTGCTTGCTCAATATATTGTCGAGAGTGGTCTTTCCCTTGTAGCTTCTTTCCAAGTCAACCTTTAATTTTGTGACTTGGGCCTTGAGCTCATTATTTTCCTCTACAAGATTAGTCTCAACAAGCATAGAGGAAATAGGGGTATCTACTTTAGAGCAACAAGGCATATCAAATAAATCCTCACATGAGGTGGATATGCTAGTCTTAGATGAAACGCATGAGGTAGGAGCTATGCATGGCATATCATCTAATAAATTGCATGCAATGCCTATATCCATCTTAGAGCTATTTAGCCTATTTAGGAGGAGAGCTTCATGTTCATCTTTCAAAGCATCATAATTGTTTTGAAGTGAGACATACTCTTTCTTTAAAACTTTGAATTTCATTTTCCCCTTTCCTAAATATTCATTAAGCTCTTCTAGCATATACATCAACTCATCATAAGTGGACTCATCGTCATTTACCTCTTCATTACCTTGAGCCATGAAGCACTGAGTTGATGTGGAGGGAGTTGTGGACTCATTATTGTCGGAGCTAGAAGTTGAGCATTCTTCTCCCGACGTCCACTTATGTGTGCAATCTTCACTAGTGGAAGTGGACAATTCATATTTATCTTGAATTTGTGTCCACATCTCATGAGCGCTCTTGAGATTGCATACCTCATTGAAAATTTCTACACTCAAAGCACTAAATAAAGCATTAGTTGCTTGAGCGTCGAGATGTAGGCGTTTCTCTTCCTCAATGGTTGGAGCAAGATGATCCAATGGAGGAGAAAAGCCAACATCTACAATCCGCCATATTTTTGGACCCATGACCCTAAAATAACATATCATGCGAATTTTCCAATGTGCATAATTTGTGCCATCAAAAATAGGTGCTTCACCCAGGTGCACTAAATCTCTAGTCGCCATCCTTTACTCTCTAGACGATTAAGTCTAATAAATTAGAGACCAAGCTCTGATACCACTTGTAAGGTCGAGGTGGCCGACTAGAGGGGGGTGAATAGGCGGTTTTAAAAAATCTTTGACGCTAAAAACCAATATACAATGCGGAAGCTAATAACATATTGGTTTTGCACAATTAAAATCTAAATCAACTAGGCTTCCCTAAGTGCACCAACAATATGAATACAAAACAAGAGAGCAATCATAAAAGATATATAAATAATTAAAGCATGTAATGTAAATAGCTCAAAGTAAAGCACAATAAAAAACAAGATGGATACAATTATATTTTACCATGGTGTTTGGAGACTTGCCGGTCTCCCCTAATCCACGTTGAGGTAAACCCAACCACGTTGGACCGACTCCACTAATTAAGCCAACACCTCCGAGGTAAGTCCAAACCACTCACAACACGCCGGGCCTTCTCACAAGCTTCTTGAGATCACCGGGCACGACGCCTCCATGCCGTCTAGGTGTCGGCAAACACCAAGAGTAACAAGACTCAACTTTCAATTGAACTAATCAAGTGTCAACGCTCAAGTGGATACACAATCCACTACCTAAGGTAACACATGCACTTAGGGTTTGCTCTCAAATCTCACAAAGTGCAACACATGCACAAAAAAGAAGAAAGCCTTGCTCTTACCTCAAAGAATGAGTATAGCACTCAACAACAATCTCAACAACCTCCCCCGACCAGCCAAGGTGGCTATTTATAGCCCACACATAAAAACTAGCCATTGGGAGAAGATTCCCTCGAATCTGCACAGGGCTGGTCGGACTGCTCGTGCTCCAACGGCTATAAAACTAGCCGTTGGGGCCTTCGGCCGGTCTGACCGCCGCCAAATCGGTCAGACCGCCAAGGGTGGTCGGTTCGACCGCCCGAGGCAAAAACAGCTAAGTCCCAAAAAGGGAGTTCTCTGGAATAAACGTTCCGCACGAACCCTGGAACTTCCGAACACCGGTAGTTCCGTTTTCTCAACTGCGAAACTTCCATACAGAGAATCAACTCAAAGGTAAATTGGTCCGATCGCCCAACATATGGAGGTTCGACTGATTGGCCACCGGTCAGACCGGTGACCCCTGGCGGTCAGACCGCCAGGCTCCAGAGGCCAAACACATTGGCTCAACTCAAATGGCAAAACATATTTGCCCATTTGAGTGCAACTTCGACAATGTTTCAAGATGATATTCTCAACAGGTAGCAAAATACATTTGCCAACCTTTAGAATACTCATCACAAGGTATAAGGTACATGGACTTACACCTTTGCAAACTTAAGTCACATACTACAAGAATTCAAACATGAGCATCAACTATTTGCAAAATACATTCACAAATAACAACATCATGCCACAAGGCTAAGGTGCATGGACTTACAACCATTTGCAAAACACATTTGCAAACTATAGTCTCATGCTACAAAGATTAAATGCATGAGCATCATTCATTTGCAAAACACGTTCGTAAATAATAGCTCCATGCATAGATGAGCTAGAGCAAACACAATGGGCTATCAACACATGACTAACTCATGCTACTAGTCAAGACCCTTCTTAATAGTACGATAATCCTATACTAGCAATCCGGTCTTCCATCCAAACACCAAGACCGGTAAAAGACTAGGAACACATTCTTAGCCCTAGCTAGTCATACCTTTGCCTTGCATCTTCTTGAAGCTTGATGACGCACATCAACACTTGAAGTCCGGGTCCTTGACTTTAACAATCATCAACATATGATGATCTCTTCGCTTCGGGATCTTGCCTTGAACATCATCAGCACATGATGATTTCTTCATCCCGAGTCTTCATATGCATCAACGCATGATGCATTCCTTCTCTTGACCTCCATCAACACATGATGGGTCTTCTCTTTAAACATCATCAACACACGATGATTCCCATTTCTTCAAGCTCTTCATATGCATAAACACATGATGCATCCTTTACTTGAATCTTGACTTGATGATCAACTCATGATCATCCCAAGTCTTCATCACCCTGGAGCATAATCTATTCATCCAACTCATGAAAAATGTTAGTTCCACAATATGATTATCATTAATTATCACACTATACCATTAACTCATCATGGCGGCACAAGATACATCAATCTGTTCCCTCTTTGGTAATTGATGATAACCATTTCAATCACACATAAATTGAATTTAGATAATGGTAACACGATATGAGTATATATAAACTACACAAGTCATATATATACTCACACCACGAGTATGCGAGAACTACACAAGTTCTACATACTCAAAACTTGAGTATACGAGAACTACATAAGTTTTATATACTCGAAACATGAATATACAAAAAATACACAAGTTTTATATATATTCAAAACATGAGTACACACGAACTACACAAGTTCTATATACTCAAAACATAAGTATACAAAGACTACACAAGTTTTGTATACTCATACGGATAAGTTTCAAAGTAAGTATCCCAAATATATGTGGAAAACGGAATATGGATCAATACTAATGAAACCTCAAAATATAGAATGAGCTTCCCGTAAATGTGTGCATACACATGTGTAAATAGAAACATATGCACATACTCAAGTTTAACTTATGGTGGAGTTCAAACTATATTTTGGATCCGAGTGACACAACATTATATAAGAGTACAAGTTGAATGCATACTTCGTTGAATTTCACATTTATATCCAAATGAGACTACACACTAGATATAGCAATAGAATTGTTAATCTCACAATTAGATTTATCATTAATAACCAAAACACTCCATTAACTCATAATGGCGGGTCTAGATCCTTCACTGGTCCCTTCTCCTGAGGACCACCGCGGCTCCTCTGAGCCTACCCGGGGTCCCCACTTTTTCTACTGTATAGCCTTTGTTTGCTACGACATCATCCATGCGCTCGGTTAGATGAATGGAACGAAACTGTCCGAGATGAGATTATTCAAGTTAAGGGGGTATTCCACAAATATGTTGAACCAATTTGTTCGACAAATTCGGTTGAACCACACAATACAAGGACGGGCTCGCGTGTGCTCACCTCCCTCTCGCACTCCTTCGTCTTGCCTCCCGACGTCACCGCCTTGCCATCAAACACCCGTCGCCTCGCTTGTCGACGCTACCGCACCATGCCTTCGTCTTTCGACATTGCCTCTGGATTGACGTGGTGTGGGCAGCAATGCATAGCGACTAATTCCTCTCATCCGACAACATCCCCATTCGCTGCCGCCGTCCCCACATACCGTTCCCGCTTCCATGGTTAGACTCTCACCGCCCCCTTCCACGTCACATGATGTTCCACGACGCCACAAGCGTTTCCCCTCAACCAATTTGGTACTTCCGCCACCAAAGCACCGTATCATTGCTGTCTTCCCCACACATGGCCGAATCTACCTCCACCGCCACCATCCTCTCCCTGGTGAGTCATTCTTCAATCCCTCTCTACTGGAGCTTCACCTCACCTCCCTTTTCCTTCCCCCACCACCCACTCCCACACACCCTCCCCATGGCACCGCCCCCACGGCGAGCTACCTGTGCCGCCTCAAGCTTCCGCCGTTGGCCCACCACGGCTCCTTGTCGCCACCACCAACTCCGACGAGTCCCAAACACCTCCCTGATGTCCATGATCACTTTCCTCCCTCTCCCTCCCCGACACCATCAGCCCATCCCGTGCCCTGGTCAGGCTACAAGGAGCCACCGCCGACTGGCCGTTGTGGGTGCTCGTCCACGACATCACCACCCACGCACTCACCTCGATGCCCCAACCCATTTTTGACCTTTCCGATCGTTGACGACGATTCCCCACCAGTGCTGAGCCCCGTCCGAAGCCCTCCTATGCTCATCTATTCTGACTTATAAGACAGAGGAGCAACAACAACTTCCCACTTCTATCTTTGAACACCCTATGACAGTGGCCCCACCCAAGTGAGTGATTCCAAATGACTAGCCCGAGAAAGCAATAAGGAAGAAAATAATAGAAGAAAAAGGGAAAAGGATAAAAAAGAAGACAAAACGAAAAATAAAAAGAAAGAAAAAGGAAGGAAAAATACAATAAAGCATTAAGGAAGAAAAGAATAGAATAGAAGAAAAAGGGAAAAAAGAAGACAAAACGAAAAAAATAAAAGGAAAGAAAAAGGAAGGAAAAATACAATAGAAGTAACCAGACCCATGTAGTGAGGAGGTTACTGAACAAACCTCATCATCTCAACTAAACACAGTCTTGTACCATCCTAGGTCATCCAATACAACCAACCAAATACATTTATGTATTATCTCATACAACCATCTAACCATGCTACATGTACCATCTCATCCAAAACGATCACATCCTACTTATATCATCCCATCACATTCAACCTTATCCTACCAACCAAATACACCCTAAGTTTAGACATATTTTGCATTTCCACCTGTGTTCATTTTGCCGAGTTGCATTTTCTTTTCCGTCGTACGTTACTAATGGCGATGAAGTGTTTTTCAAAAAAAAAAAATGCTTGGCTAGTTACACCAGATTATTGACAATAGACATTTACCTTTTCATTTTCTCAACATACATTCTGATGTTGCTGTAGCTGAATAATGAATTCAGAGTCAATTGGCCTCATCAATGAAACAATCAAATAATTGATGATTAATTTGACATCGTTCACATGAATGATCATTTTGAATGGCTGACGCTTCTCATGTACAACAATTTGTTCAACTCACATTAAAGTACAATGACAGCATGCTTTTTTCTCCCCCATCAAGCTGCATTGAACTGGGAAGCAGTAAATCTGCCATCGCATAAGAACTGCTTGGATGGGTACCAAGCAAGCATAGAATCTGCAGTCATGGATCATGTTGCCGAATAACATCAGCATCGCAAATTGGCGAGCAGCTGACATTCATAAACGTTTGACAGATGTATATGGCTAGAAATGATTGAATTGACTACGCCAACTTATTGGTCAGTGATCCATTTTCAGGTCAGTGATCCTCTGGCAGGGTCTTCTATGTACCTTTTTATTTTTATTTTCCCCAACGGCCTATTCATCATCTCTAGCTGCAGAAGCTGCATACTTTTTATTCCTGGTAATTTTGCTTGCTGGAAAGTGAAGCCTTGCATACAGTGGTCTTGGTGCTCTTGATGTCCTATCAAAGCCTCTCACGCACACAAATCCTGCAGATGTTTAGAAGAAATATAAACATCTACTTTCCTGAGTGAAGATGTTACTGGTATTTTCCCAATTAAACCAAACAGACATTCCATCAATAGCATTCTACCCCATTATAGCTTCCTCCAGCAGTCGCCCTATGGATAAAACTACACTATACACAATTGACATATTTTGTTTACCTCCACATCAAATAATTGCCAAATAACACATACATATCTTATGCAATTCCTTTGCTGGGCAATGTTACATGGATACAGACACAAGCGCCGGAATCCGAGTCTTCGGCAAATTTTTTTCACACCGGAAATGTTACTCGAAAATGGACACAAGTGTCGGAATCCGACTCGGATTCGGGTGTCCGATTAAGCAAAGAAAAAAAGGACACGGGTGGCCTAGTAACATATTTGTTGGGTAGATCTTTCGGGGGTCAAATAAAATTGAGGCCCTTGTTCTTTCACATTGGCATTTTATTACCATTTCATCTTTTAAGATACTCAACCTTTTAGAGTACTCCTTCCAGCCTCTGGCTACCAAACATTGTTAATGTAGGTGCCACAAAATATTTATATATTTGAAAAATAAAATATTTTAAAATATTTATATGTCACGTAAAAATTATGAGTATATTCGCCATTTCTTTTTAAATAACCTAGTTTTTATTCCGAAACACAGAAATAATACTACCTTTTTAATTTTACAGGAATAATAATCTTTCGCTCAACCGTTGGGCGACTAGCCCAAGTCGCTCAACCATTAAGCGACTTGGGACACTTGCCGCCCAACGGTGTACAATGCATGCCCTGCTAGCTGAGCGTCCTGTACACTAGGACCAACCGTTAAGCGACAAGTGTCCAAGTCGCTAAACCGTTGAGCGACTTTGGCTAGTCACCCAACGGTTGAGAGACAGATGATTATTCTCGTAAAATAACAAGGTAGTATTATTTCTGTATTTCGAAATAAAAACTAGATTATTAAAAAAAAAATTGTATATTCGCTACGAAAATACTTCCATAATGTTGTACTTCTATGGCCTTTACAACTTTTTTTGACAAATAGTATTATACTAAAAAACAAAGATACATCCTGGATACCATGAAAACTCAAAAGACAAATGGCAATAATTTTTTACTCGAGGGTATAGTTTTTATCACTTCCGTCCACAAAATGTCATGTCACAGCATATTTTATGTCCATTTGTCACTAAATATAATATCTCTATACTTCATCTTTCTTTGTTCTGGATACCACAAACAATAACACAAACATTTAGATGATTACCTCTCCAAAAGCAATGTTGTATGTCTTCAGTTGTTAAACCTGCAACAGAAACATGTAAAGCATAGTCAGATCCTCAATATTGTCATAATAATGAAAATGTTTCTCAACTCAAGTTGTCAGTTGGATCTAACGCACACTATTTAATTATGTGTTAGCCAACAACACTTTACAGAAAGATGTCAAACTCATGCTTGTCCTATTATTAGCCCTCATCTTTCTTCAATATTTTTGTCTTGTAGAAGATAATCCACAAAACATAATTTTTTTAATTTGTTCCTTTTATGCTCGACTGTTGCATTTACTACAAAACTCCAGCATTCAAGGTTATTAAGTCAGTAAGTCGACACTACCCTCCTAGTGACCGACTTGCCGACTAATCAACTAGTCGAGAGGTACTGTTCATATAGTACACACAGCACAACACGCACAGCCAGAACCCAGAACACACATGGCACAGCACAACACACACAGCCAGAACACACATGGCACAGCACAGCACAGCACACCACACCCACACAACCACAACCACATAGCCACACACACAGCACATCACACCATAGTCACACACATCCATCACACCACATAGCCACAGGGAGAGGGAGCAGAGGAGGGTGATGGCGATGGGGAGAGGGGGCAGAGGAGAGCGATGGCGATGGCGAGAACACACATGGCACAGCACAGCACACCACACCACACCCACACAACCACATAGCCACACACAGCACATCACACCATAGTCACACACACAGCACATCACACCATAGTCACACACATCCATCACACCACACAGCCACAGGGAGAGGGAGCAGAGGAGGGTGATGGCGATGGGGAGAGGGGGCAGAGGAGAGCGATGGCGACGGCGACGGCGACGGGGTGAGGGAATAGAGGAAGGTGATGGCAATGGGGATGGCGACGGCGGCAAGGAACTCGCCGCTAGCCACATCGAGCTCGCCTCCACCTCCCAGACGCCGGATGCACGTCGCCTCCATCAACGTCGTTGGCGGGCTGGAAACTTCAGCTCCCGTCCAGGGGGGACGAAGGGCGACGCCAGCTAGGAGCTGCGGCCGAGGGCAACGATCTCCGACCACATCGAGCTCGCCTCCACCTCCCCGACGTCGCCTCCATCTCCGCCATTGGTGAGCTAGGAGACGAAGGGCGGCGCCGGCTGGAAGTGCGGCCGAGGGCGACGATGGGCTGCAATGGCAAGCTGGGAACCTAGCAAGTCGAGTCGCCGGATGAAGTCGCCTCTGCTCCACCGACTTGTCGACTAGTCGACAACTTAATAAGCATGCCAGTATTAACACAGGATAAATGGATGCGGGAATACATTCGGGTGCTTATAGTAATAAATGCAATTTCCCATATATGAATGCGAAGTAGGTAAAATTGAAAGGGTCTGGGGGCAACACTAGTTTTTTTTAACTAACTAACTCACTATTTTATCATCAAATTCTTCCCATATTGTTTGCCTAATTAGCCAATTTTCAGCAATAATTAAGGTTTTAAAGATTTTATCTACAATTGCATAAGTGCTGTCTCCAACAAAACACTATTTTTCAATTAATGAACTCGTAATGAAGCCCATCTCCCCTCTCCCTCCCTCCCTCCCTCCATGCTTACACATGGCAACATCTTGTAGTTGAAACTCGGCCATCAATGTAAGCACCGATGCCACAAGCATCGCCGTCGAATGTCTCCACATGTGGGCTCATCATGCATGCAAACATTTTGCCACATATCACAATTAAAATGAGGTTTGTTCGGGAATAACACCTCATCTATTAGTGTGCAAATAGAACATTATCACAATCAGTTTTTGGTTTCTACATCACCATTATGCCCTGCAGGCTGCAGCATCAACACAGTGATTCAGTGGCACAGTAGAAGTGGTTGACCTACCACTAATGCTAAGCAGTCTGAGACAGACTAGCATTATCATAACTTCTACTTGGAGAGCATATGTCTAGAAGGAGCATTATCGTACCTTTTAGTTTTTAGAGCCTTACTACTGAAATATATTTTATTCTAATAACATTTTTCAAGCAAATAGTAAAGTTTTTCTTTTCTCCTACTCAGATTTTGAGGGAACTTCTTGGTTCCTATTAGTTGGATTGTTAGAAGAGTTCATCTGAAGTGTGGAATATTCCTGCCTAGTGCATAAGCCTCTAATATGCTAGGCCAAACAATTAAACACCTATTTGGCCTAGCTTAGGCTGATCTTAAGACAGTTTATTGGTCTTGTATCAAATAAGCCACATTATATGATACAAGCCGCAAAAAGATGTTCGGGTAAACCTAGCTTATAGCCTTCATAAACTTATAAGCCCCAAAAGTCACTACCCATTTGAGCTCAATCTTAAATTCAAGACCAAAAGCAAGTTAGATGTTGGATTTTACTTAGTGGCGATTGTATCAAATAAGCCAACTTATATGATAGGCCATGGAAGATGTTGGACTAAACCCAGCTTATAGCTCTCATAAACTTACAAACACCAAAAGTCACCTCTACCAGTTTGAGTTTCTCATTAGAAGTGGGGGAATCTTAAATTCAAGCCCAAAAGCAAGCGAGATATTCAGGGATTTCGGACTTTGGCTTAATCATACTTTGGAAATAAGGTTAAGCTATAGACCGGCCAAACAAACTCTCATACCATCAATAAAAAAAACCAACAATTATCCGAGCAGTGGCACCAAAATAATTGTCAGCAAGCAACATGAACTGAAGTTATAGCATCAGTACTTTATTTTCTTAGACCTCCTTTTTGTTTAAAAGATAGCAGCACACTTTGGTGCTGCCAAATTATGAAACCCAGGTACTTATTTATTAGGGAAATACCTTTAAATATTGTAGGAATCGAAGTTCCAAAGTAAACTGTTCTCCTAGGGAGGTTCCATATCCAACTCCTTGGAACATCAATTGGGTTTCGACTCGAGTCATGATCGGCAAATACCTGCAGTATAGCATTTGAACCACTAACAAGTTTAATACTAGGAAGTAAGGACCTGTGCATTTCTGTTAATGGTAAAAAAATATCACTTAAACTAAGATAAACTACAACTACTTTCAGTTATTACCGTTGGAATGACCATTGATCTATTCCAATAGGCCAAAGGCCAAAATATACATGCTACAATGTAAGTAAATATGTAAAGAACACCCTATACAAGAGACATATATAACACCTCCCTCAAACTCACGGTGGATCAACAACACTGAGTTTGAAGAGGTAGAAAATGTGCTAAGCTCTAGTATGTGCCTTAGTAAAGAAATCTACTAACTGAAGCAACAAAGGCACATGTCGAATAACAATAATTTGGTTTTGCACCTGCGATCTCATGTAAGAAGCATATACTTCAATGTGCTTGGTGAGCTCACGATTCACTAGATTTCGAGCAATGCTAATCGCACTAGTACTTTCTGATAAGAGAAGTCGGTGCAGAAGCTAAAACACCGAAATCCTCAAGTAGTCTCCGAAGCCAAGCGATCTCAAATGTCAACGCCGCCATGGCTCGCAACTGAGCCTCAGCACTCAAACGGGAAACAACAGTCGGCTTCTTGGTTTTTCAGACAATCAGAGAGGAACCAAGAAAAACAAAATAGGCAGAAAGAGAATGGCGATTAGAAGGATCGTTAGCTCAGGTCACATCAGAGTACCCCTGAAGCTGCAGAGAGCTAAAGCGAGCAAAGAAAAGACGGCGACTGATAGTCCTACAAAGATATCGCAGAACACAAAGATGACTGTAGTAGAGCTGAGTGGGAGCAGAAATGAGCTAACTCAGAATGTGAACTAGGTAAGAAATGTTAGGTCGAGTTATCCCAAGGTAGACAAGGTGACGGTAACGAGTGGGGTCCTTAGAGGCTCCCCATTAGTGGGCCGAAGATGAATACTAAGCTCCATAGGAGTGTCCACCATGCGTTGATCAGTGAGACAGGAGCGAGCAAGGATATCCTGAATGTACTTCTAGGAAAGGTAATGCCCTCAGGCGTAAAAGTGTCCACAATCCCAAGGAAGTAACAAAGAGGACCCAAATCAAACATCAAGAACTGCTCACTGCTGCTACCGGCTTCTCCGTCTGTGATCACAACCCTGCCCTCTTTTGTACACACCTCTTCTCGGGGTCGAACGCTCCTCCTTCTCTATGTGAATGATATGATCATTACTGGGGATGAGTCAGTACACTGATTTTGTGAAGGACCACAACATAGAAGTGGTCAAACTAAACACGAGAGGCTTGCTTGAGCCTATAGAGAGAGCGACGAAGGCGACAAACCATACCATTAGGGACAGAATGCCCAGGGGGCGGTTGCATGTATACCTATATCTCCTCACGCGGCTCGTCATTGACAAAGGCATTCTTAAAGTCCAGCTAAGAGATGGACCACTGTCGAACCGAGGGACTCACAAAAGTGTGGTGAGTAGAATCTGTTGTCATATGAAAAAAAAAACACTAGAGTCCAAAATACACAGAGACAAGATACCGGACGAGTGAGGTGGTGGAAGCGAGGAAAACTGCTGAGAAGCAAAAGCCAGACGAGCAGAGCCCAAAATACACGGAGACAAGATACCGGACGAGGAAGGTGGTGGAGGCGAGGAAGACTGCTGAGAAGGAAGAGCCAGACGAGCAGAGCCCAAAATACACGGAGACAAGATACCGGACGAGGAAGGTGGTGGAGGCGAGGAAGACTGCTGAGAAGGAAGAGCCAGACAAGCAAGGCCTGATAATCTGACGACAACACCGGGGCACTGCAGTAGGAAGAGGAGCAGTAGACGTTAGCAAAGGGAGTCCGAGGTATGAGATCGGGGTGACGGCAACGCTAGCCAGGAACAGGGGCGGCAATGACTCAGAGCAAAGGGGCGGAGTTGGGGTAGAGGAGGCGACGTCAGGAGCCCGAGGTAGAGGTGGCGACGGCCCGAGGGGGCGGCGGCAGGACGCCGCGAGCTGAAGGCGGCGCTGCAGCTCGGAGTAGAAGGGCAAAGACGGGCAACCGAGCGGAGCAGAGGCAGTGCTAGGTGGAGCTCGGGCAACCGAGCGGAGGAGCTCAGGGCTCGGGGCGCCACAAACCGGAAGGAGCTTGAGGAGGAAGCGTCTGGAGAAGGGGAGCCGGACCTCAAAGAGCAAGCCCACAGGAGGAGGGGAGCCGAAGAGGGGGTAGGCGGCCTAACTAGAGGACGGCTCGGGGCAACCGGAGGCAAGAGCTCCAAGGCAAGGGCGGCGGGATCCGGAGCTAGTCGGGCGGCAGCGGCGTCACACGAGGCTGGGGCGACGCTAGATCCAAGCAGGGGCGACCGGATCCACGGACACTGCTGTATTCGAGTGGCAGTGGGCCGAGGCAGAGGCGGCTCGGGTCGAAGGTAGCTCAGGGCGGAGGCGACCGGATCCGAGCGGCAGTAGGCGAGGGGCGGCCCGAGTAGAAGACGTCTCAAGGTCACCGGGGGCAGGAGCTCTGAGGCAGGGCGGCGGTGTCACACTGAGGTAGGAGTAACGCCGAATCCGAGCAGGGGCGGCCAGATCCGAGGTGTCGCCGGATCCGAGCGGCGGCAAGCCGCGGCACGGGAGGCGAAGCAACTCAGCGAGGCGGTAGCTCGAGGCGGAAGTAGAGCAATGTTGGGTGGATCAGAGGAGGATCCCAACGGCGGGGAGGTGAGCAAAGGGACGTCGGCAGCGACGACAACGGTCACATGGGAGGAAGGAGAGGTGAGGGGTTAGGATTTCCATGTGCTCTGATACCATATTGGAATGAACCCTTGGTCTATTCCAATAGGCCAAATGCCAAATATATATGTTACAAGTGTAGATAAATATGCAAAGAACACCCTATACAAGAGACATATCTAACAATTACCTCATTTACTTGAAAATATGTCCCATTAAGTGGAAAGCTTCCTCTCATAGCCGTTCGACATGGTATCTGCATGTATTTAATCAACCAAAAAAATGGTTTGTCAATAAGAATTCAGCATCTATAAGGGATTCAGGCTTTTAAAGACTGTTTAAGAATAATTTCCCAGTCACTAGTTCGTACCAAACTGGAACCGTTTTAGCCTGGGCAGTTGGGGCAGCCAATTTTAAGTTTGAATATGAAACTAGGAGCCAGCTGGTTCCCGGTTGTTGGGAATTCAACAAGAAACTTGAGTAGCACATCTTATTTCAAACAACATAAATCCTCGATAAGAAATATGCAATGCAAACTACAAGGCATGAAACTTCGATAGCACATCTTATTTGATAAAAATGTCTAGCCCGGATAAAACAAAAATATTGAAGGTAAAGGTGGGTTCAACTTACTAAAAGAAAGACAAAGACTCAGCTTGCTATCACATCTTTTAAGTTCACTTACACGATAAACAAACACGGATGATCTAAAGTCTTTCCAATGAATACTTCAACTCAAAAATTCAAATTCGATTTAAACTATTTCTGGCAGTTTTTAATTTCCCATTTGGGTTTTGAACTTTTGATTCTTAAAACTAGTGGGATTCTAGGCCCAGGCCAGTTCCAGGATTTTCCTAGTTTGTGTTTTTTTTCTGCATTGTTTTCGAGTTTAAACAGTCACAATAAATTCAATGAGTACTAATATGATGGGCAAACTAGCCCTAAATAGGGATCATCTCCAGGCTAAACTGGCCGTACATGATTAATTCCCACTGGTTTCCTGAATCCCAGATCCAACCAGGATTTCTGGTTACCGTCGGAATTTTTAACCCTGGCATATATTACATAAATTAGGTAACATACCAAAAGTGTTCCTCTGACTTTCTGGGCCTGCACTTCTCGTATACTGTTGCAACAAAAGCATGTGTTGCTCTCACATAGTTTACCACTCTCTTGGGAGTTGCAAAATGTCTTAGGTGCATCGGTTGATTGAGCTGTTTCACCTATTTTATATTTGAACAAACATCAGTAAACCTCGACAATCAGAAAGTTTGAACCCCATAATACCTCAAATGATATGCGCTTCTTGCCTGGGGTCCATATAGAGAGTAGATACGGGCAAGGATCATCAGGCTCTCTTAGGTCAAACTGCACATAATAAGCAAATAATCATCATTATATTCATAATGCGTGATTAATAGTGTAAATTTTTTTATAATTTGCTATGAACTTACGCCTTCCAGAAGTGGATGCGAGTCCGGCAGTTCATAGCTGCAGCCATGTAGAAAATACAGAGGTCAAATAACAATTAACATTGTCATGTCTACTTCCTCGATGCTACAGGACTATAGTTATTATCAATAATACTGATTTTGTGGAGAAAAGACCATACACTTGGTGCTCAGTCCTTAGGCGACTAACATTCTTGAGCTTAGTAGTTGGGATAGAAGCAGCTTCAGGAGTTATAGCAACCAAGGCCTTTGACATATCAGCATCTTCAATCTCAATGTTATTTGCTTGCATATAGTTCTTCAGGTTCTGTGTAAACTCCTCAAAATTAAGCTTGATAATGGGAATTTCTTCAGGATCATCTATGAAAACATCCTCTATTGCACCCTCTTTTATCTCTGCAGTCTCCGGTTCTGGTTCTGGGCTTGCTGGCTCCTCAATGATTGGCTGGCGATTATCCAAAACATGGTGATGGGCATGTGCATTCCACTCAAGTTGATTTACAGGCCTAGTACCTATATATGTCTGGTGACAGCTCCCTGCAGCAATTGGAGTTTCAGATGTAACCAAACTCCTCTCTTCAGGTCCAGGAAGAGCAAGCCTTGCACTGTATCATAGCATAGACAAACTTATTACCAATGGACAGTCATCCAGGAAAATATTAGATCAATTCCGCGTGCCCCTAAGTTTAAAAAAACACTTAAAACAATAGTCTACCTCTTCAAATGGTATAAATGTTAAGGTGGCATTAAAACAAAAACGGCCATTACCACTTCATTTCTTCTTTCGGAAAAACTAATAGTTCCACTACATTTGTCGAGTCTATTGGACTGAAAAGAAATTATTATCCAACAATACAACTTTTTACAGGGAAAATATATCATAGTCACTGCCATCCAGAAAATAGATAGTTAAATTGTAGTCTAGAAGGATTAAATTGTAGTATAGAAGGGAAGTGCTTTGGCTAACATTATAACACATTGCAATATGCGGTTACACACCAATAGGTCCCACAAATATGATGTTTAAATTTAAAATAGTCAGTGTTCCCCTAGATGCTAGTTGGACAGCAGACCAGCGCCTAATCGCCACCTAGGCGGGACTAGGTGGGATAAATCGGCTAGACAGGAGGGCTGCGCCTAGCGTCTAGGTGGCGCCTAGGGAACACTGAAAATAGTAGTGCAGCATGCATCATTGAATTAGCCTAGTAGAACACATATCAATATAGATGTATCTTGAGAAATTACCTAGCAAATGCACTCGCAAAGTGCTTGCACTCAGCTCTCATTGGGCATGCATTACAATTTGGCTTACTTTTTGTACAAAACACCTAAAAAGGAAAACACAGCGCAACAATTCATCAACATAATAAGTCAGTTGAATGTCAGCTTTATTAAATTTGCTATCTTGTGTTTACCTTTCCAAAAGTTATCATTTGATAGTGAAGCTCGTACCTGCACATCGTAAATTGTCATTAAATACACCCAATAAAGACCTGTTCTGAAGTAAATGATTAACTGGGTTTCCAAAACTCACAATGTCCGTTCATCAAGCTTGCATAATCGAGGCCAGAGGTATTTCTGTATGTTCTCCAGCATTGGATACCTTCAATAGCGGATGATCAAACTCCAGTCATTTGTGTATATCTCAGTCATGCCAACCATTGGGATTGAAGATACTTACAGCTCCAACAGGTGCAACTGAAGAGACTCAGGTAGGGGTTGAAGTGGCACCCATCCAAGCCTCACACA
The DNA here is from genome assembly GCA_036346395.1 of Hsuehochloa calcarea. NCBI lineage: Eukaryota > Viridiplantae > Streptophyta > Magnoliopsida > Poales > Poaceae > Hsuehochloa > Hsuehochloa calcarea. The sequence continues at coordinate 49,254,062 of CM070609.1, read as the reverse complement.
TATCCTACCAACGTTTGTGTCCACCTACATAATCAACAGATACAGATAAAAGCTCCAGAATTAAAGAAACAAAGAATACTTGACAAAAAGTTAGGAAAGGAACAACATACAGGGAAAGCCATGTGACGGAGTGTCAAAAGACGCACACACTCCACACTTTTGAGTCCAAGCCCTCTGATGCTTAAGAGGTAGTCCCTAAAAGAGAGACAAAAAGAATGTTTTTTACATGTCAAAACCATTGCAATAACAAAATAGTATATGCATTTAGCCATACCCGTAGTACAAAAGATGGTGCTAGGGCCGTGGGCCCAGCCAAGCAGCAGCCTGGAGTGCACAGAGGGTGCACACCTGGCCGGCCGGCCAATCAAACCTAGCAGCCATAGTTATCTATTAGATTTGGTTGTTCATTTTAATTAGCAGATAAGACCTCATTGTGGTTAGAATTTGAGAGAGGTTTTGCTATTCACAAGTCACAACTATGCATCTTATTTATTTTTCAGATGGTATATATAGACATGGGTTACATGGGCCTCATGAGCTACATAGGCCAAGAGACAGAGAGAGAATGTACAACTCGTAACACCCACTTCAAACTTAAGGTGGATCAGGAGAATCTGATGCACTGAGTTTAAATAGATGAAGCCGATGTTGTTCTCGAGTCTAAGCCTTAGTGAAAAATCTGCAACTTGAAACTCTGATGGTACATACTTGAAGTCGATGGTCGACTACTGACAATGAGATCGTATGAAGGATGTATCAACACCAATGTGTTTTGTCAACTCATGCTTGACCAGATCACTAGCAATCTAAATGTCACTAGTATTATCACAAAATAGAGGTGTACGAGTATCACAATGGACATTGAAGCCAAATGATCTCTGAGGTGGTAGCGGCAAGAGCTCAAAGCTCATCCTCTGCACTAGAGCGTGACACCGTAGTCTGTTTTTCAAACTTCTAGGAAATGAGCGAAGTACCAAGAGAGATACAATAGTCAATGATAGATCGGCAATCATCATGATCACTCGCCCAAGTGGAGTCAGAGTAAGCATAGAGTTGGAGCCGACTCAAACTGGCATAGAACAGACGTCTCATGCAGTCCCTCTCAAGTATCTTAGCACACGAAGAACACGACCATAGTGGACTGTTGTGGAAGCACTAACAAACTGGCTGAGCACATGAACATCATGAACAATGTCTAGCCTGGTGACAGTAAGACAAACAAGACTCCCAGCGAGCTGACGATATTGGGAAGGATGTCAGTGGTACACCGTCTGTAGGTCGAAGCAGCAAGTGAAGCTCTGTGGGTGTAGCAGCATTGCGAGTATCAATCATCCCAGAGCGAGCAAGCAGATCCTGAACGTAGCAATGCTGATAGAAGTAGTAGCCATCACCATCAGAATGAATCTTAATCCTCATAAAATAGCTCCATTGTCCCAAATATCATAAATTGTTTACTCAATTTCTTCACAAAAGCCACATAGTCTATGTTATCTCCTGTGATCAGCATATCATCTACATATAGTAGAAGTAAAGTACAACCTCACTGAGAAGTGTGAATAAATAAGGCAAACCCATGCTCACTTGGAGTGAAACAAGCAGCTCACATCACAGAACAGAAACACTCGAACCAAGCACGAGGAGCCTACTTGAGACCATATATAGCACGCCTAAGATGGAAACATAGCCTATAGGAACACCGAGGGGCGGCTGCATATAGACCTCATGTAGATCACCATGAAGAAAGACATTCTTCACATCCATCTGAGATATAGTCCATAAGCGTACTGCCGCAACATAATGAGTACAGACTGTAGTCATATGAGCAACTAGAGCAAAAGTCTCATCATAATCTCGACTATAAACCTACTGAAAATCTCTTGCAACAAGACGAGCCTTGTCTCCACTGAATCATATGACTTGGTCTCTACTTTGTACACCCATTTGCAAGTTATAGGAAGAGCTCCATATGGAAGCGTAACAAGATCCCAAATGCATGTAGACTCTAATGCTATAAACTCCTTAGTCGTAACCAACTGTCACTCAGGTATACTGGCTACCTCCTGATGGGTACTCAGCTCAAATACTGTACAAGCATAAGAAAAACCCCATCTCTCTGGTGCTTGAAGAGAGGAACGATCACGTAGGGCATACTATAGTAGACTGATAGTCAAAGTCTGTGGTACTGGCTGGAGGGTCAAGTAGAGGAGAGGACTGAGGATCAGAAGGTTCAAGAGGAATGGAAATATGAGGATCAAAAAGAACTCTCCGTCGACGACTATAGTGAAAGGGAATGGTGGAAGTGTTAGAAACTGGTGGAGTTGCGGGAGGAGATGCACTAGAAGGTGAAAATGGTGGAGTAAGTATCTGGAGAAGGCAAGTCTGGTGAAGGAATAGGAGGTAGATTCAAAAAAGTAGTGGAATCTATGGAAGGAGTGCGATGTGTAGAAGGATGATAAAAGAAGAGTCGACCCTCATCAAAGGTCACATCGCGAGAGATGCGAATGACGTGCTGATTGATCGTAGCAACGATAGCCTTTATACTCAGAACTATAACCCAAGAAGACACTCAACCGACTGAGGGCCCAGCTTTGTGCGCTCGCGTGGTGCTAAAAGGACATAGCAGACACAACCAAAGACACGAAGATGAGCATAGTGAGCAGGTGCTCTGTATAGGATGTCACCAGGACAGTTGCCCTGAAGCTTGGAAGAAAGTTGATGGTTGACGAGATAGACTACCTGTAGAGACCGCTTCCCACCAGAAGTGAGGGAACAAATGAGAAAATGAGAAGAGTACGAGCAGTCTCAATGATGTGACGATGCTTGCGCTCAGCAGCACTATTCTAAGCATAAGCACCAGAACACAAGAGCTGAGAAAGAGTACCATTAAAAGAAAGAAATTGACGAAAGGCTAATGAAAGATACTCTCAGATGGACCATATGAGCAAAAGACTAACAAATGGAAATCAACTGCAAACGGTGTTTCATGAAGCAGATCGAAGTGTATCGAGTGTGGTCATCAATGAAGGGCATAGTAACTTTGTCTGTGACCACCCTTCGAAGCAAAAGGAGAAAGACCCTAAACATCCGAATGAATAAAAATTAAAGGGACGATCAGATCTAGAAAGGCTGGAGGGATATGGGAGTTGTGCTTGCTTGCCAAGTCTACGACGCTTGCACTGAAAATTGGTATCGACAGAAACAGGGCCAAGAACAGCTTGATGAATCAAGATAGAGAGGCGTGAGCCACATAAGTGCCCCAAGAGATGATGCCTTTGAGGAAAAGACTTGCAAACAGTGGTAGATGCAGAAGGACATAGAGTAGATGGATCAAATAGCAGGGGCAATACTAGAAGTGGAGGAGAAAGGGAGACTTAGACGATCAAGAACATAGAGCCCTGCAGAACCTTTCTTACCATGGGCTATACCTACGTTACGCGGATACTTCCGAAAACTAGCGTACTGGTATCCAATACTGGCTCGGATACAGATACAGCCCTGATACACCCGGATACATATCGAGGACGTATCGGTTAATTTTCCTAGTTTTTTTAAAAGAAACTAATTACAATACTTCTTGGATACCTTCCCGATACTTTTGAACCCTAACCCAACTAAAACACCTATTTTCTCTCTTCTGCTTGACCCCGACACCCTACCCCTTCCGATCCACCCTAGCACCCAGCCGCCGCCCCACACCCATCCCTCCACCCCTACACCACCACACACACCCCGCCGCCTTGCCATCCCCCAATGAGTCCTCACTTTTCTTCTACCCTTATTTTTCCCTTCCCCTAGTTAGTAATTTCTTATTTCCTTTCTCCCCCTTTTTCAGATCCGATGGCTACTGCATTAGGAAGCTCAAGTGCATCCAACCGTGCTAGTACAACTTCTGTACGAGCAACCAGAGGAGCTGCCATGACAAGCAACCAGTGATTGAACTATTATCAGAACATGCACTACTACTAATTTATGCACTGCTAATTCTGTTATTTGCTTTTCTATTCTGCTGTTTGGACTTTGGAGAAATGGAATGATGGACTATCAGAGTACTCGAGCTACACTTATAATGTAAGCATGATGTATCTATCTATGATTATGTTATTTATTTGTATCTATGTACTCATTTATTCTCTCAATACTTGGCAGCTGGATCATTATGTTAGTTTTGTCTACTTGTATAAGGCTAACAGACAGGAGGGCGAACTAGAGAAAAAAAGCACATGGCTACATCAATATTAAGGTATTCTCAGTTTCTCATTTCCTTATAAGAACTCATTAATTTCTGTAGTTTTTTATTTTTATTATATATATACACATGTATCGTCGTATCGGTGTTTTTGGGAAAATGATGTATCGCAGTATCGGCGTATCACATATCTGTATCCGTATCGGGTATCCAGGCAACATAGGCCTATACCAATGACAGCTCTTGTTTGACGATTTTGCACAAAGCAGGAGTTATCATCAAACCCAACAAAGTAGTTCATATCTGCGAGCTGGCCGACAGAGATGATATTTATGGAGAGCGTAGGGAAAAGTGAAACATCCGAAACTGCAAAGTGAGAGGCGGAAAGAGTCCCCTAATGAGTGACCGTGCAAGGTGTGCTATCAGCTGTCTGAATCTTGATACCTTTTGCAGCAGGATGACATGATACGAGCTGAGATGCATCAGATGTCAACATAGAAAGAGACCCCTGAGTCCAACACCCAAGGGAGAGTAGTACCCGGCCAGGACATAACATTGGACCAGAATGGCTAGTGGATCCAGTAGAAGATGCTTGCAACTGACACAACTGAGCCCGATGGTTGCTCATCGGAGCCTGAATTTGACCAAACTGAGTTACACAAGACTCCAAAGCACTAACGTGAACAAAACAAACAATAGCAACAACATCTCGATGAGACGAAACACACAATGGCAACCTCAGCTCACGATGTAACTTGAAACACCGATCTTCTAGATGACCATAATCTCTTGCGATGAGAACAGATACGCTGATGCTGAATAGGACCAGAACCAAGAATATCTTCAAACGCCATGACAGTAGCAAAGCAACGGTAGAGTAACAACAGAGTAAAGAGCAAAGTAGTACTGAGCACTGGCTTCAAGGAGGTCGGTGTAATGACGGAGGTGTCGCGCTGCACCCGCACTGGAGCAAAGGAGGCTACCGAGCGAGCTGAGGAGGTTGCCGAACCAGAGCAAAGGTCGCCACAGGTGAAACTAAGCAGAGACGCTACTGGTGTAGGGAAAAAGCAGGTGGCAACCATGACTCCAAAAGTACAGTAGGCAAGGGTGTAGCAACGCTGGGACGTAGAGGACTCGTGCGAGCAATGACACAACGAACCAACAGCAGGCAGGGGTGTAGCAACGCTGGGACGTAGAGGACTCGTGCGAGCAACGACGCAGAGGACCCACAGGCAGCTGAGAGCAAAGCAGAGGGACCCACAGGCGACCGAGAGCAGAGGATCAATAGCCATAGAGTACCCACGGGTGGCGTCACTGGAGGCCCGGTCGAGAGGAGCTCTAGCCGGGGGAGGCATTGTCGAGGCTCGCGTCGCTCGAATCAAGCAACAGAGCAGAGGTCTGAGCGGCGACCTAGAGGACAACTGCGGCCGAGGGAGGCGTCACTAGAGGCCCATCCGGGAGTTCTGGCCGGGGATCTTCGGGGTCGTCCTTGACCGGGGGAGCCGCATGAGGGAGGTGGAGGCGGAGACGAAGCAGAGCAGGCAAAGTAGAGGTACACGCGGAGGACGCCGGATCAAGACAAGCCACAGGAGAGGGAGAGGAAAGGAGGTATCATGCCAGTGGTGGCTCGCCGGTGACAGCGAAGATGGCGGCGGCCGGACTGGGGTCAATCCCTAACCCAAGGCTCTGATGCCATGTTAGAATTTGAGAGAGGTTTTCCTATGCACAACTATACATCTTATTCATTATTGAGATGGTATATATAGACATGGGTTACATATGCCTCATGGGCTACATGGGCCAAGAGAGAGAGAAGGTACAACTCTTAACAATTGTTAGGCATATCTTATCCTTAAGTTAGATTTGTTAGATGGGATTGTTAAGAGCCCTATAAGTGGGCATTCAGCTGGTTCATTACGTTAACGGTACAAGTGTAGTATCATGTATAGGCAACGGGTATATGTGGTATTGTAGTCTGGTCTAGGGTTTAGTCTCTTGTATTCTATATATACACCCAATGGGCTCTTGCAATACAGCTGACAATTGAGCCTCCATATCTCACTTCTATCTAAAATTTACAGCACTGACTGTGACTAATCACCTAGCACAATATGTGAAGTGTATTACTGCATTAGTGACTACGACAGATAAGCTCATGAGGAGCATGGCCCCAAGTCCACAACTACTGAAGAACTAGGAGCGTGAGAAATATACTCGGCCAATGGTCACTGCATTGCACCACCAAGCAGCTCTGCCAACAAGTGGAGTGGAAAGATGAAAACTGGAAAGTTAACATGATGCTCATCAGCACATGGTGACTAACCAGCCCCAACATGGCGACGGCAGTTGACGCAAGCAGCTTGAGTTGGCCAACTTAGTTGACCTACAGAAGCTGGTATTGCATATGCATGGCACCACCATCACACCTATGCGGTTGTTTTGCTAAACATGCTAACTGAGTTTATCACAACCGTATAAATTGGCCAGAATAGTTCAGGTGTTGATCATTTCTGTTATCAATGAACTAGCCAGTCGCTATAGTTGCCACTTGCCACAACAACGCTGGTGTAGTTGATTGACGGGCAAGGCAGTCACATGAAAATTGACCGAATGGCTAATGCGGATAACTCTTTGTGTTGTATATCAGCAAAAGGGATCAAACAACGAAAACTAGGTTAAAGTAGTGATTGAACAAAACGGTATTGTAAACTGGCCATGGATCAATTAAACAAAAATTAGGTTGAAGTAACCTGATTGAACAAAACCATATGGGAAACTGCCCATGTAACAGAATGGACAAATTCCATTGAACTACCAGAACCAGAACAAATCAGAGTAATGAAGATTGTTGAAAAAAAAACAGTAGAGAAGTTTCTTGTGTAATTTTGCCTCAAATAATGATAATGGAGGACAATATATAGAACGAGCAAGTAAGTGCAGTTATGAGCATTTACTCATATATATGTATCTAGCTTACTTTGCTTTCTCTGGATCGACATAGCGCAACCATTCAAGATCAATGCTCCCATGGTCTCTCACCAATCGGTTTAGAAAATCCTACAGGAGAAATTGCTAAAGATCAGTATACATGAAACCTTGGAATTCCAACAAATAAGCAAACCTATATTGAATTGTATGCATATTCGTATGACTAGAGTTTTGCCATACTTCAATTAAAAAAAACTAGTTTACGCCATACTTACTTTTATCCCTAAAAAAACTAGTTTACGCCATACTTACTTTTATCCGTTCTGCCAGCATGTTATTCATGCCACGCTCTCTAATTGTGTCAGATATTTCCTTCATATCTGCTTGCCTTATTGTTTCCCAATCAATCGAGTCTTTTGCATTCTGACCTCTTTCTTTATCTCCATGATTGCAAAGCACTTCTTTTCTTAAAATATCCCAATCATAACTTCTCCTTTTACCAGTCCCAACTCTTGTCTTCTTTGCTTTTGATCCATCAGCAGGAACTTCAGGGGGTGCCTTTTTAGCATCTTTTGATTTCTCTATCAAGTCTGAAGCAACTCCCTGTAGGACTTCGGAATTTGCTTTCTGGTTTTGACATAAGTTTGAAGAAAAACGATTCCCAACCTTCACTGTTTGAATTCCAACATTGTCATCCTGTTGGCTGCATCCTGACTGAAGATTTTCACCTCCAATTTGCTTTGCCCTGGGAGTACATTCCTCTTGAAAATTCAAAGTTTCTTTCTGTTTCACAAATGAAGCTTCAGCTACATTCCTTGAAAGATCTTTTTCACAATATAACTGCTCCCTAGCAAATGACACCGTCTCTGAATTTAATGGCTGAAAGTATTTATCGATTATTGGTGAAATCAAGTCAGCTACTTGTGTAGGCTCAGAATGAAAAGGAGTCTTATCTTGACTTGATGATCCATCTATACCATATAACAAGGTGCTTAAAGAGTCAGCCATTTTAGTTTTACTTTTACTAGCAATTCCAGGAGAAGATGAAGGATAATTAAAGCTCGTCTGTGTTTGTGTGACGTTGGAATCATTCATTCTATTAAGGCCAGTGTATACTGATCCCTCCAAATCACTGGCATATGTTATATCTGGGAGATGTGTTCGACCATTCTGGTGATAAGTGACAGAAGTATGTAGAGATTGATGCTTGCTTCTGAGACTGGGTACTTCATTGTTCGTAAATGGGATAGGAACTCTGTGATATTCCGATGATCCAATTTTTTCATTAGACTTGCTCTTTAGCTCTTGCATCCTTAGAAGTTCTGTATACGTAGTTGAAATGCTTGTACCTTTGGGCATATTTCTGGTGACGAAGTCCTCTGGTGTAAAATTTAGTAATGTGCTACAAAACATATGATCAGTCATATGAAACAGATAATCTGGTGAACTTTGAGATGAAATAGTAGAGTTTTGTGATGAAACAACATCATCCAGTGACCCATCTTCAGCTTCAACAACGCTTCCAGTCCCAACTGCTGGTGGTTTGCTCTCATGCAGTCTAGCTGGCAGCTTCCCATAAGAATTATAATAAACTCCTGCTGCACAGTCCACTCCATCTCCAGGAGAACTTCCAAACAATCCAATACTGTTACTTCCTTCCTTTTCTTCTGTTGTAATTAAGGAGCCTGCTGTGTTACTTGCCTCTTCAACAAGGATCTCACCCTGCAGTTTGACAGAATCACCCAACAATCCAGAACAACCACCATTCTCTTCTGAAGTTGTATGAAACATCCTATCTGCAGGTTTTTGAGAGACTTCTGGCTTTGCAGGAAATTTTGCAGCAAGAGCCATAAATGCAGAGCTGAAAAAAAAATTAGAAGACGACAGTCAGATGAACAACATAACCTCAGAATGCTAGTCAGAAACAGCTTCCTTATTTCAAATAGGCTGTAAGCTTTATTTCACCTGGAAAGATGGTCTGAAACATTCTGAGTAAGAAAAACCCCCACTACTGAATCCACAACTGATCCTTTCCAAGGAGAGAAACGACGATCTCCTGCAAACATGATAATCCTAAAGTTTAAGGTGCTGTTCTGCAGATCCTGAAAGACAACCCACAGTGCAACCCCAATGCACCCATGCCAGTGCATGCACACACTACGAAAAATCTGCTCTTGTTTCAACATGAAACACACAGGCAAGAAGAAACAGAACATGCACACATTAAATATTGAAGATCTGTGATCATCTCATTAACATGAACTCAGGAATTATAACATCAGACCATGTAAGGTTATGGAATCCTATTTACATGCACTCAAATATACTAAAAACATACAAAAGGCCCTGTTAGGAGTACAGTATTACCTTGAACTAGATGCATGCGAGCAATGAATGAATCAACACGTCCTTGGAATGTTTTTCTTTCTTCATCTAACCACTTCTCTTTATCCTTATCCATCCCTTCAGCACCATCACACATATCTGGTCCCATTAATAACTTCCACATTAAAGTGCTTACTGGATCAAGGTTTACTTTGGCCCTAGGACGTTTTCTTTTCACTTTACCCTCAAATGGAACAATTACACCAAATTCTCCTTTATAAGGGACAAGAGCACCATGTGGTTCAGCTGCCAAAGTGTCATGTGATAAGTTTATGTCTAAGACCTTTATCTTTCGAATAATGAGATCCAAAGGATCCACCAAGGGTGCTATAGATCCAGAAAAGCTTTCTCCATTTCGTTCCAAATTAACCGCTGTTGCACCAGGGGTCACTCCTGTGTGAGGTCCAGAGAGACAAGAAATATCATCATTTTGTAATGGATCAGTATGGCTACCTTTTGACTTAAGCTCTGCACCGACCAACTTTTCCTTCCTTGGACGACCTCTAGGTTTTGGCTTGTCACCAGGTTTTACCTCTTTCCTGGGACGTCCTGGTTTTCGCTTCTCACTGGGTTTAGCTGCACTGGTTTCTCCAGAAACCTCTACTTGATGATTCTCAGTTCTCTGAACATCATTACCTGTTGATGGATTTATTGGATTGCTAGGGGACCTAATAACTTCTCCAGGACCCTCCAGTTGGCAGCTCAAAGTTTTCAGCGTGTCGTTACCTGTTGATGGGTTTGTTGGAGTGATAGGGAACCTAAAATGTTCCCCACTGACGCCTCTGCCAAGCTCATCAGAAGGACCAACGCAAAAGCTGTTCCGAGTATCATCTTGAGAGGAAGTGATAGGCTTATGCGGTTCAGCCTGCATGTCTGACCCTTTAACCATGTTGCCTTCCAAAGACTGAAGCTGATGACTTCCAATTCTCGGAATATAGTTTTCTCTTTGTAGGTTGTTTGGATTACTAGGCAATTGTGTGAATTCTTCTGTTATAAGCCTGAACTGTTTGTCAGGTACTTCAATAGAATCCCTGTATGCAGTGCCATGCAGGGCAGGTCTGTGATGTTGGACCATTTCTGGTCTTTTAACCTCATTGTTTCCTGATGATCCAAAACTAATCATTCCTTGGGAGGCTCGTGATTTCTCACGGGCAATCAATCTTTGTGCATCAGCTAAGGTAAACACACTATTGTTGATTGCTGAAACCACATTCCCATTCCGATTGTTCGACAAATATGTAGATGGGGTTGAAAAATTGCCCACAGCTCCATTCAGACAGTTATTATGATTATTCGTTCTCATTCTTTTGCAAGTTCCAGGAAAATATGATGCCTGAGAGGTTGCAGCATGGCAAGCATCTACAGACGCCCATCCATTCATTTGGTCGTTGAAATTCATATCTAATGAAATCTGAGCACCATTGGAAGCATTATGTGCTCTTCTGGTATCCATTGCATGTATATGTGAGGAGTCACGAGAATCATGTAGCCCAAGCGCACCTCCAGTTTGCCTGTAAAGACTGGTAGTAAAATTTAAGTAGTCATTTGTCATAACAGGCTCATTCAAATTTTGCATCACTGAATGCCCTACAATATGCTTAGGAGTTGAAATGGGGTTTTGCGTCAATTGGTCACCGTGGAGCATTTGGTCAATTACCACTGCTTCTCTTGAACAAGGATTAGGATTCAAATTTCCCGCCATTGCAACCCTTTCAAAACACTGAGGTGTAATTGGATTTTCTGGCATTCTATGACCATTAAGCATCTGGTTGGCCATTTGTGTTTCTCTTACAGAAGCTTGCGAAGATGAAAGCAAGTATTCAGTAAAATTAGTTGGCACGCTCTGCATTAGACTGATTGTGCTGTTGAGATCAAGTACATTTTTATCTGGCATGCCAGCACAGAGCTCTAGTGAAGGAATTGTTTCTAATGTCTCCCTTATTCCGTACTGAAAAAATTGTGTGGGCCTGTCCACAAACTTGGCATGCTCATTTTGTATCTGATTCGTAGAACTATTGAGGTCAAGCAATACTCCTTTTTCCATGTCATCTGCAGGCAATAACTGTGAATTAGCCATTTTATTGACTGAACTGTAAATTGAGCTGGTGGTAGAACCCGCATGGCATGCCAACTGGTTTTGAACATTTCTTTGACTGATACAAGATACTGATAGTTGATCATCCTTGGGATCAGTAGGTATTTCTGTCAGCTGAGCTTGAGATTCAGGATGTGCATTCTCTTGCAGAACTTCCCCATCAAAGTTCAAACATCGTCTAACTGGTGTCAGCCCAGCTCTGCAGTTTGAATCAGCAGCCTTTTCTGGGGGAGGTTGGCCTGCTGGTATCTTCCTACGGACATACTTTCTCTTACCAGATGGTTTCTCTTCCTTTGCCTTGGAAGGTTTTGGAGTTGCAGACTTACGAGTCTTTGATGCTTTTTCTTCTTTCAAGACCTTTGGCCTGTGCTTTTTCCTCTTAGGCTTCTGTGCTGGAGTCTTGTTCAAGTCAATGCCTTCAGTTGGTCCAGCACCATTTTCAATGCCTTCAGTTGGTCCGGCATCATTTCTAATGCCTTCAGTTGGCCCCGCGTCATTTCTAATGCCTTCAATTGGCCCAGCACCATTCCTAATGCCAAACAAATTAGCGGATTCTTTCTCCAATGGTACAACCGCACTAGTTCTAGTCTGCGTCTCTATGGAAGTATCCAACTGAGATGGCATCAAAATACTTGAGAAATATAGATCGGCAGTGTTCTGTGACTGAGGCAGCCATCGTCCAAAATCCTGCATATTTCCTTTGTCTACTCCATCTCCGACGTTTAGACAAATAGCTGGTGTGTCATATATTGCTATGTAGTTTCCTGTCACGAGTAGCTACGTTGGATCAGGCAGGGCCCCCTATTTGATGTCTCAGACTCAGTCTCCACCTACAAAATATCAAGGCACACTGTACCAACATCAAATACACACAGCCAATGAAGCAATTGTCAAATATACACTGCCAACATTATGTTCAGCCAAACTATACTATAAAAAAAGCAATAAGCCAATTACCAGTGGCCAAGACAACACTCCTTAAGACACGTATCAAAACAACAAAACAAAAAAAACAAAAAGAAAGTATGCCATGGTGTAATCATAATTTCCTTCGTTAGGTCCTTTACACATTAAATATTTCACCGGGCGTCCTTTCTCAAAATCAAGCGAGCACATTTGTCCTTTTGTGCAAAAGTATTGTACTTAAAGTGCCCTTGTGCAAAAAATTCAGTGGGACCCATGTGCCGCAACCACTGCCCCTAAATGACCAGATCACTTTAAACCCATTTAAGCAATATTTTCTAAACCCATGTAAACAAGACAAACCGCCCCTAAACTGCATCTTTTGCATAAAAACAGCATTTCTCCTTTTTACTCTCTTTTATATAAAAACCGCATCTCCCATTGATAGGCATGCCATCAATTATCAGGTGAAACGCCCATGGCCACCAATAGGCATCACGACACGCTGATAAAAAAGACCGTTTTCCCGCGAGCCATCGACGGGTCGACACCAAGAGCAATCAAGCATAGCCGCGGTCCACAGACAGGCTCCCATGCACTCATGAATGAATACATACAATCAGCACACTATCTCATCTCCCCGAGAAGAATTTGATCAACAAACCTGTTATCCTGACCATATCAAACTCTTAATCCCCGACAAACAAATTACATTCTAGCCCCGAAATCGGACGTCTGCCCGTACGACTCCGAATCACCTATCCCGCACCACACAATCGGACAATTCAAAATAATAGCAAACAGGCCGAAGCATCTGGCCAAGGCGGCGCAAGGGAATTGCCGTAGAGATGGCCGCCGGCCGGATCTGCGACGGCGGATCCCACGGCCCTCGTCAAATCCGCCACGAGGAATCTGAGAGAGAGAGAGAGAGTCGAGGGTAGGGGCAGTGGGAGTTTAGGAATTTGGTGGGATTCGAGTAGGGAGGCGTGCCGAGGTGGGAGGAGAGAGAGAATGGGAAATGGGGAGAGGGGGAGGTTCTGCGCCTGCGTTTGTATGATTAGGGAATGGAATTGGGTTAGGTTGTGAGATGAGTCGACCTAACCCAATTCCATTCCCTAATCATACACGCGCAGGCACAGAACCTCCCCCTCTCTCCCATTTCTTATTCTCTCTCTCTCCTCCCAAAATCTCTACACGCCTCCCCATTCGAATCCCACCAAATTCCTAAACCCTTACTTCCCCTACCCTCGACTCATCTCACAACCTAACCCAATTCCATTCCCTAATCATACACGCGTAGGCGCAGAACCTCCCCCTCTTCCCATTTCCCATTCTCTCTCTCTCCTCCCAAAATCTCTGCACATCTCCCCACTCGAATCCCACCAAATTCCTAAACCCCTACTGCCCCCACCCTCTACTCTCTCTCTCTCAAATTACTCGCGGCAGATCTGATGAGGGCCGTGGGATCCGGCGGCGACCTCTACGGTAAAATTCCCTTGCGCCGCCTCGGCCAACTGATTCAGCCTGTTTGCTATTTAGGGCTGGAAACGAGCCGACTCGAGCCAAACTCGTCCAAGCTCGGTTTGAATTGCGGCTCGGCTCGTTTTGAAAACGAGCTAGAAACCTGGCTCGGCTTGAAAACTGGCACGAGCCGGCTCGTGGCGGCTTGCAAGCCAAGCTGAACCAGTACATACATAAGAATTGTCCTAGACTCCTAGTACTGCTTGCCAAATTTGCTCAGTGCAGACTTCTGTAATTCTGTGCAACATTTAGCAGTACAAGATTAATGTAGGGTTAAGTGGCATCAGCACGAGCTTAAAAACAATCAAATCTAATATTGCTAAAATTAGATAATGGAATTAAAGTAAATGAATGACGAGACCTAAGGTCAATGGTTATGACTTATGACTTATGAACATAAATCACAAAAAATGGATGGCAATTTGTAATTTTCAGACACTGTACTTCCCTTGTAAGGTGACATTTTCAGTAAACAAGAGCATGCTCAAAATTAAATTGCTGTCATAGTATCCAACAGAATATATTGGATATGCAACATGCCACAACTACAAGCCTAACAAGACAAACAGACGAAACAGTAGCTCAAACACAATCAATATTCCTTTCGATCACAAGGATTGCATGGCCACAACATATTCAGGTGAACATCAAGAAGAGCTAATGCTTTGACTGGATTCCTCCATATGAAAATCTAGATATGAGAGAGCGAGTTATTTGAACTGCTCCCACGACTCTGAAGATTGTCAAAGAGTAAAAGCAGAAAAAACTGTGAATAGGATTCTACATACATGATCAAGAAACAGAAAGTACACCTACAATTTGTTATCCACAAATTAAATGACCAAACTTTGACACATAGTACTAATATCTACATACAAGTTATAGACGGACAAATTCCAAATCTGAATGGAACATTATATGTAAATCAACTTCCATAGGATGACAGATTATACTATACTGGTATATGCAATGACAAACAACTGAATGAAGAAAACCAAACATGCGTTCTACCTTCAATGGCTATTCGCTACGGGTACAAGCTCAAAAATGAGGCCACTACCGTGTAAAGTAGTGAAAAAGAATCATCAGAACTAACCTCCCAACTGTGCAGTGCAAGGACCAAGCAGGCAAGGCCTCTCTTCCTATGCAGCTTCGCCGACGTGCCCTCGCCCGCAGGGTACCTCGTCGATGCCAGAGAGGTGAACTATCGCCGCATTAGCGAGACCCTCTCCCGTGGCCGCAAGCCCGCAACCCCATGCTAGTTGGTGTAGGGCCACCTCCGCCGTCGCCGACTTTGCCGTGGCATCCCCATATCGTATCCTCCCCGTCGGCCCCACGGAGGCTGAGGCGAAGGCGGTGGCGGAGGCAGCGAAAGGAGGAAGGCGGTGGCGAAGGAGGCGGGGTGGACGGCGCAGCGGGTGGAGCAAGGGGCGGCTGAGGAGGACGGGGCGGCGGCGCAGAGGACGGGGGAGCACGGGGCGGGGTGGAGAGGGGGCGGGGTGGATGGGCGGCGGCGCGCAGGACAGGGAGAGGAAGGGGGATCGCCGGACTGGATCAGGAGGAATGGGGATCGGGAGTAGGGCTGGAAGGGGATCGGGGGAGGAATGGGGATCGGGAGTAGGGGACTGGGAGGCACTGGGCCTTCGTGGGCCGCACGAGCCTCGAGCTCGGTTCGGTTTTTTTGTAAGCTGAGGAAGGGATTCGTTCGGTACGAAAATTCACGAGTTCGAGGAAGGGATTCGGTTCGGTACGAAAATTCACGAGTTCAAGGGGCCGAAGTATGTTATAAATCGAGTTGGATCGTGAGCTTCAAACTATTTTTTCAGGTGAACAGGTGATTGACCAGCAGGATAGGATCCCGTGCGGTGTCCTTCAATAGCTGACCAACTATATGGTCTTTTTTTTCAGCTAACTTTTTGCTTGGCAGTACGGAACTACCTTTTTTCGGTTAGGAAGAATAGTATTATTTCTGTACAACTTAGCCGCAGTTCATCTGAGTCCCCTCCTAAACTATTTGGTGAAACATACTAGTCAGTAGGCACGTGTATTATCTGGGAAGGTTTTCTCGTATATTCGCGATCATTGTAGGTCCAACGGTCAATTATCTAGCTATTTTTCCTCGATCGTTGGAATACAATCGATAAGGCGTTCAGCTTACCATGGTAAAAACTATTGCTTACATTTCAACAACTACGTTGTACAAGTTATATGCCCACCAAGAAGATTATACCTCAACAAGGAACTGATCGTATGTATTTGCTTTAAATAATTGTTTCTGATTTTGAGTGTTGACAATGTTGGTTATTTATAAGCATCTACTAGCTTTGGTTTGGATTGAGAAAAATATTAGTTAAATTTATTACTTGTACCAACTATTACTTCACTTAAATGTCTTTAAACAAAAGGACCAGCTACAGGGACTTTCGTTTGGTTAGTTTTGGCATAAAAAATGCCACTTGTTGTGCTTCAGTGAGATAAACAGTAAAAGTTATTTCTCATATAGTTTAGCCATATTTGATGCGATGTCTCTTTCAAACTATTTGGTCTAAAGCACTAGTCATAGCATATGTGTATTATTTATGAAGGTTTTCTTTTTAAATTTGTTATCCACCTGGATTAGATAACTATTTTTTTCAACCATTGGAATTCAATCGACAAGGTATCTATGTCAACACAGTAATTATCAACGGTTTAAAAGTTTAATCTCACAAACTTAAATGTAAGTGACATAAAAATTCACTAACTACACCTAGTGTTATTATCAACGGTTTAAAAGTTTAATCTCACAAACTTAAATGTAAGTGACATACTTACGAAGAACACTATACATCAATACGGAACTATACATCTGTTAGAAATTTGTTTCGGCTGAGGAGAATATTAGTAAAGTTGTTCCCTACACCAACTATTGTACTTAGCCGCACTTGACACAACATCACTTTCAAACCATTTGGTCAAATAAACCAATCGCGGTGTATTCGTAACTTTTCCAGAGTTTTTATCTTTTACATATGTCATTCATTTGTAGCTCTGATTGTTGACTACTTAGTTATTTTTTCTTACAATTGTTAATCTAATCAATGTATGACTTTCTATTTTAAAAATCAATATTCAGATTTTAGTACATTGTTTTACGTATTATGTGTTACAACTATTTGTTTTGAAGTTGATCCAATAACACTGCATGTTGTTGGTTTATTGGAGTGTTAAATCACATCACTCTATACATATTTTTAACATGCCATCGTTATTATTTAAGTTGAAGAGAGAGTTAATATTGTTGCTCGTGTCAATGTTTAATTTAGTTACTTTGTTATATCTATTTGACATATATATATATGCGCATCTAATATTTTTGTATCTAAATAATTTATTTTAACTGATGGGATTCCAATAAATAAGACATTATAAAAATCAGTATTCAAGGACTGGGGATTTGATCTAGTAAACTCCTAATTTAAACTATCATTTAGATGCAAACATGGAAAATAGGTTAATTTAAGTATAAAATCAATATATAAAATTCTGAAGAAAAAAATTGTCATGATACTAATTTAGCATAACTCCATTCAACATTTCAAGTTCAATCAATTTGTGTTCTAAGAAAAAAGACCCTTTACAAATTATAAGACAAAATAAAATGTAAGTAGAAAAGGGCAAGAAATTGCTATTAGCAATACTCAATAGACAATGTCCAAAAATTTTGAATTTTTTATATTGATTTGGTGCTCAAATCCATGTGATTTATATGTTTTCACTTAAGCACTACATGTGCTCCTGTATTGTAATACAAGATTTTTCTTAGGCATCTGTAACACCCCAGCCAAACACTGAGCCTGAAATGCCACCAAACTACCCTTAAATGTCTAATAATCATCAACACACTAGAAAATTTTAGCAAGCAAAACAATAATAGAACCCGTCCACGGGTCTCAACAAAACTTGAGTAAAGATTGATCAAGCATGAACAACTAAGCAAAGGAAACATAACCAAGTAAGCAATCCAAAACAGCACCAAACTAATGAATTCGAAGCATTGAAACAAAATAGACTAGTCCAGAACATTGACCTACATTTTATTCAATGTCTAACAAGTCCCAGAGTAATCCAGGAATAAGGAATAAAATGTTCTCGTGGAAATTAATCATGTATCTGAAGTAGGAAACTATCTCATGTGCCCTATTCGCTCTCAAATATGACGCCCTCGAAGATCACCTAAAAACAACACAAGAGCAAGGGTGAGTCCACAACTAAGCAAATAAATCAATATACAACGAACAATAATGAATCAACGTGATGAGGATATCCCGACTACTTATGATGCTATTTATGAAGCAAGAGCTACACGTCTCAAACAACATGTGCAATTGTTTCTTAACAAGTTTCTTTGTGTTTTCTGTGAGAATTGGACACTACGTAAAAGCAATACTTTGTGCATTCTCATGTTCGACAAGTTTAAAATCTTTGGAACCGAGAGAGAGGTCGGAGCCAAAGCAATAGAGGAGCACAGGGAGGAGGATAACCATATTTGTTGCATAGTGATGAAGAACAAGAAGGTCAAAGCGGTTGGGAAGGAGAAAGCTAAGCAGCCCATGCAGCTGATTAAGGAGGAAAGAAGCCCATGTGATGGGAGAGCAAAAGGGGAAGAAGCCCAAGAACTTAAAGCTCAAGTTTTGGATAAGATTTTCAAATCCAATTCAGATCTCCCACAACTCCAACCGAAATTAAATTCGGAATCAATTTAGAATCAAATTCGGATTCGGAATCAGCATCAAATTCGGATTCGGAATCAGCAGGACAGTCCGGAGTAAAACGGTCATAACTTTCACAAACGGAGTCCGATTTGGGTGTTCTTGGGCTTGTTGGAAAGATAACTTCAAGCACTATCCAATGGATCCTCTCTCACTCCGAAATTCCTACTGTGTCAAAAGATATGACCGAAACAATATGATGGTTGTAAAATTAGAGTTTCCTTTTTGCTTTAGATTTAGTCGGAATTGGAGTAGGAGTTCTAATTCCGAATTAGAGTAGGAGTAGGGCCTCTTGGCCAGCCATGAGGAGGAGAAGGACACTATATATTAAGAGTTAGACCCCCATTGTAACCTCAGACCAGTTTATGCATAAGAATAGAACATAGCTATTGTTTGTTCTTTCGAAACTAGAGTTCATGCGAGGACTTTGAGAGAGCACTAGGCGATCTATTGGTTCGTTCTGCAATTTAAGGTCAAGCCATCGTTTCATTGGGAATTGGGGACTTGGCGATCGTCGTTCGTGGTCTCGCGACGATCAACTATCTGGTGTGTTTTGGGCGTATTCCAAAGAGTTGAGGGTTCGTACATTGGCGCAAGTGTTCAGCTAGCGACATCGTCTACTTCGCATCATTTATCCACGGTTCCTCACCGAGAAGATCGGGCATTCCCCGTATCACAACGGTATTCAATAACTTCATTATCATCACATGCACTTCTATTAATATTCTCATGTTGTTCTCTTCACTTTGTTTTCACATCCATTCATCTCATATCAATACAACTCTACTCTACATGTCTACATACACTTCTTTTCGCGTATATCGGTATAGCATGAGTGAATCCTCACGACAACATTCACTCTCAAGGCCGTTCCTCCTCAAGGATTGGGGACCTTCTCCACTCCCGTGGAGTTGTGATCAATCATGATCACCTTCTCATATGCAAAAATGCTTATGAATGCAAAAATATAAAACTTCATCATATTCACAGTGATCATCATATTCGTCAACAAGATAAAATCATACCATTTCATTGCTTGCAATTAAATAAAAATAAAACACAACAATAATGGTACTGAAAGATAAAGAATCACAGTGATCATCATTTATCACTGTCTACCATGCACTTACCTTTACTAGTTGCAACACACGATTTGGCTAGAAGAATGCAACAAACACGACGTCTCTCCTACAATAAATACTCAAATTTCAATACAACCTACAGCAACAAAAGAATATTCATCAATCGACATCGCTCCTACACGTCTCCAAGTCTACCACGCTTCCCCAGTACTGAACAGTTACCCCTTTGCTGCTCTGGTACTAAAACGAGCGCAACCTGTGACTCAAAAGTTCGATCATGGAAAACCGCCCAGTTTTGGATTCTTCATGAAATTCTCCATATTTTCTTAAATTACTAAGACTTCTAATAAAACCACCTAACCCTCCGTTTTTAACCCAGCAGACCGATCTGTCCCCTCAACAGATAGTCGTACTAAAAAAATTCATAACTTATTGATCAGAAGTCCAAATGAGGTGTTCTTAGACCCTCTGGAAAGCTTATCAAATTCCCCACCTAAACCTAGTTGGTGAGATTTCTAGATTTTGTCATCTTCTATTCTTACCAAACTGATTAACAGAACAGATAATTCTCGTCAGGATTTCTGGACAGCGGCACTAAACCCAATGTAACTTTCAGTTCACAAGGCTAACTATTATGATCTTTAGCTTTATGGAAAGATTGTAAAAATATCTACAACATTCGTTATGGTGAGATCCCATAATTCTTTCATTAACTAATCGCTAACGACCGATTACCAATATCTGTCAGAATTAAAATAGAACTCAAGGCATCATCTCCTTGTCCTTCCGCCGATGCTCTTCACCGGTGACTATTTAGCATATCTATCATTGGAAAAGAGAGACGACAATGGAGAAAAATAATTTTACACAAATTAAATGAATGATGAGGTAAGGATCAAATGCTAGGATGGGTAAGAAAGAAAAGAATTATATCACTTGTATTTTTGTCAAATCTTTGCTAGCTTGAAAAATACTCTTTGCAAAACATAAATCCTAACAACGTACATTGCTATGGCTTAACCTACTGTCAGCATGGCTCTGATACCAACCTTTATGAGACCCCGGAGTATTTAGCTCGTAATGCTTAGCCATCCACTTGACTCTAACATCACGAACCAAATATTCCGCGCCTCGGTGCATTATGTACCTCCCAGGAGAGGTACACATACACCCTCACAGAATATCAATATCAATCCATACACAAGTTATTACAACACCAAAAACATTATAGTTTACAACATATGAACATACAAGGTTCAAATTCATACAAAAGGGCTGGCCGGCCAAATAACAAGATAAAAATCAAGTACGCGGCAGAAAACAGTAAATAAACTGAAATAAAATCATAAATTAACCATTACTAAAGTCCCAATGGCTTGCCATAACCCGCAGCGCAACCGACTGGGTTGAAACCATAGCAAATCGACGTTCCTGCGCAAATTTCCTTACCGATTCGATCTCGATACCTGCTGTCCATATTAGTAAATAAAAACAAATAGTGAGTACAAAAATGTACTCGCAAGACTTACGTGTAGGGTAACAGATCTATACATAGCTACATGTAAGCTTATTTAAGTGGATGAGGCTCTAGACTTATTTTCAGCATAAAGCAAGTTTTCATTTGCAATAATGTAATA
Organism: Hsuehochloa calcarea; assembly: GCA_036346395.1. NCBI lineage: Eukaryota > Viridiplantae > Streptophyta > Magnoliopsida > Poales > Poaceae > Hsuehochloa > Hsuehochloa calcarea. The sequence goes on along the minus strand of CM070609.1, from coordinate 49,232,574 downwards.
GATTCAAAGCCATTTTACAATCTGATTTTATTTGACAAAAACCACGATAAGTGAGTAACAATAATAAAAAGACATCTTAAAAGTGGCTAACCCAATAGCCATCACAACAAATAGCATGAATTCCCCATTCATACCACCCGCATCAAGTTTTAATTAAGAATTCCAAATTGTTGAGTCTATCTCCTACAAATCCAATTCCAAGTGTGTCCATAACCTTGGACGAGGCTATTCGAATAGTTTATACCCTGCAGGGGTTTACCAATGTACCCACACGTCATACCGCCTTTTTGCCACATGATTTAGCACACTTCCTTTGGTATGCTGGCACCGCTAAGTCCTACGAGACATTTCCAATATTATGTATTAACTACGAGCCGCCCGTATGGATAGAAACCCATACGTTGTGTCGGAGTCATCGTAAAGCCTCGGTCAACTATCCCTCACGGGTAAATCCTTGGACAACTACGATGCCCATCGAGGTGGAGAACCTACCCGGAACTCCACCGCCGCACACCCAACAACAACACACAGTTCCTTTTTCACACAACACAGAAACCACCTCCTGCGACCCAGATCTAACACACGCCAAAGTACTAAGTCAAGAGAGATTACATACCCCTCTCATGTGGTTAGCACGCAAAAATGCTTAATTTTGGTGAAACAAGATGTTCGGTTCTTGTTGACCTGGGCAAGACATTCACACACCCAATATCCCACCATCCAACCACTTGCCCCAATCTATATCATTTCATTTGCACTTTTAGTTTCCAAAGTAATTTAGCACAAGGTGCTGATCATAGTGTAATAAAATGATTTGTATGATCAAGGTTACCGACTAAGTCGATAACCGCCCAATTCTACCGGTAGCTAAGTAATTCTAAGCATGACTCGAAAAGACAATAAAAGAGCATAAATAAATCACCGGACTCTAATTCACCAGCGATATTAATAGCTTATGTTTTGTGGCAGGGGATAACAATTTAAGGGCAACCATGCAATAGGAATAGCTACATTTAATCGGGAAAATTAATTTGACACAAAAGCATGCATACATACGATTTGTAAACAAGGTATTAGATTTGAAAGTAATGTGACATTTATGATCAAACTGCTTGCCTTTATTTGCAGTCACTCCCGAATCATCGTCATCTAACGATAAGTACTGATAAAGCGAAAACACCGAATAAACACCAAAATTCCAAAGACTCCAAAACTTATTAAATTAATAAATAAGATATATTATGATTTAATATAAATTTAGAAACAGAAATTATTCAATTTGCTAAATACATTTAAACATGCATGACTAATAAAAAGACACGCTTAACATGATTATGCACATGCATAAGTAATATCGGATGCAGTAACGCAATTTAACTAAAGATTTTACCACCGCACGCGCTAGGCGTGCGACTACCACCAGACATCGCATTCTCGGTGCTCACCCACCGTAGTCGTTGCCGACAAGTCGCAGTGCCGCGCTAAGCTTCTCGCCCGCGTCCACGTCCGTGGACCGACACACGCGCCGTGCCCTCGGTGCCGCGTGCGCGACGCTATCCGCTCGGATTTGGCCACGCCGCACGCATGCATGTGCTGCGCAAGCCACTGCCACATGCACGGCTCCGGCCGTTGCATGCCAAGCCGGCCACGTCGCGTCTCGAGCCGTAGCTCCACCGGCCGGTCGCCACGCCGCAATGAGCCACCGACATACACGACGGGCCTCCTCCGACCATTCCTCCTAAACTCGGCCATGTCCACTGCCAACGAACACATCGCCGCCCAGTCGATGCCGTCGAGCCCGGCCGCATACACCACCTCCGCATGCATGGCTCCGGCACCAGCCTCGACGTCGCCGCCTTGCTATTGGCCTTCAAGCGCCACTGTCGGCCGCTCCTCCTCACCTCGCCGAGCTGCCTCTACTGGGCCGCCACCTCGCCTCGGCCACTGCCGCTGCAGCGCCGTTCGCCCGGCCGCCTTGATGCCTGCTGCTCTCGGCCACTCGCCTCCTGCTAGCTATGCTGGCCGCCGTCGCTGCGCATGGCCAAGCTGCTGCCTTCTGCTTGCACTGGAACCGCATGATGCACCCGGTGCCACCGAACTGCTCGCCTGGCCGCCGCGCGCCTGCTCCACCGGCCGCTCCACCTGCGCACTTGCCCCGGCCGCTCGCCTCCTGTGCGCTGCTGCAGTTTAGTGGCTGCCGAGAGCTGCTGCATGTGCTGCCCCTGCCCGGCCGGCTGCATGCTGCTGTGCTGCCGAGTACACTGGGACTGCATGCATGTGCACTGCCAACAGAGCATAGCTCAAGCTACAGTGCGTGCTTCTTCTCTCTCTTCTTGTAAAACATCGAAGTCAACTCGTATGCGAAAACGAATTGGATGAATGGGTTGCTAGAGTGATGGGGAATGCAATGGTGTGACATGCAGGAGCTAAAGTGATGGGGAATGCAATGGTGTGACATGCAGGAGCTAATTCTCAGATTTTAGGGGGCAATGAGAGGAGAGAAGCGGGGGAGATGGACTAGTGTTCATGAGAAGAAGAATAGTAGAGCTTGTTCTGTTTGGGGAAGAAGAGGAGATAGCATGGATAGGAAATGAGTCACAGTGGGAAGGGAGTGGGAGATTAAAGAAATGAATGGATGGGAGGTGCTCTGTCCGGGAAGGAAGATGGCAGTGGGGGGAAATGAGTGGCTACAGGTTGCTTTGGTGGTGGACAAGAAATGGCAGGGGGAGTGCTCGGTTGGAAATGGCAATGAGCTGAACTTGGAATTGACAGGAGTTGTTCGGCTGGACTAAAATTTTCGAATGAACAGAATTTCGGAATTTGCAAAATGGCTGAGGTGATCATGTAATTTTTAGATATATTTTCTTAGCTCCAAAAATTACAAAATTTTTAGGGGAGGCTCTCGACATAATGTCGATGCTTAGGTAAAAATTTCATAAATTTAACAAGAGCATGATGCTCTCTAAAAATCAATAAATTTTCTGTTTGTTTGGAAGATGAATAACAATAAAGTTTTTCTTTTCTCCTTCTTTTAAGTCGTCCAAACGACCTTGCATGCGTAAACCGATTAAAGAAACGGAATGCCCTCGAGACAACGATAGCAATGGTATAACATGCGTCGCATGACTTTTGGTTTTGAAATTGTGGATAAGATTTGAAGGAGAGAAGCGAAAGTAGTTAGTAGGACGGCAGACGGAAAAGATGACTGGAAAAGACGGAATACACATACGTTTCGCATGTGGTCGGTCGAGCCAGAAAGGAAAGCGAAGATACTGATGCATGCATAATGATATGAATTTTGTGATGCATGCGAATCAAGAAATAAAAATAATTAATTTTAATTACAGTCTTTCAGACCTTCGATATAATATCGATAATTATTACTTGATGAGAGAAAATTACAAAACAAGCTTGAATGCCTCAATTTATATTTAAAATAATTATGCACAGTTTAGATTGTTAATTATAAATTTTCAATCCCATTCGTTTTATTTATCTATCAGGTTTGCATTTTAAAATTCCATTTCAAATTGACCAAGCAAAATTAATAGAGAACCAATAACCACTAAAAGTTCCAGAAAATTCCAAGCAAGCATATCAGAGAATATATAATCCAACTAAAATATTCCCACAATTTAAATCCTTTTAATTTTTCTCCGACTTCAAATGAAGCTTTTGAGTGGGAGACGATGTATTGGAGTACTAGGTTTTAAATTCTAGTCTTCACATAACACAGGATTATCAACATAAGGGTTACATAAAAAGTTTTAAAAAGTTCAAAATTTCATAAATACACATTAGATGCTTAACTAATCCAACTTTCGGATTTGGGCTGTTACATCCCACTTGGCGCAAGAGGGGGTTTTCGGTGGGTGCTTAACCCAATGGAAGTGAAATCTTAGCGGGTATGACTAATTTGGAATGACGCATTGTAAAAGTCTCGTGATAATCACTTAGTCGCAGACCTAAGGAAGTGTGTCAGACGGACATTAAAAGTTGATTATCTCTTGCGGGTAAAGTTGTACCCCCTCTGTAGAGTGTAAAACTATTCAAATAGCCGTGTCCACGGTCATGGACATGCTGAGCAAAGCCACTTTTAGTTAGACTTTATTTTTTTTGTTTTAAAAATGATTTTGTACATATTTTTAGGATGGTTAATCCTTGTGTAAAATTGGGCGGTTAGCCATGTGATAGGAGGATATCTATCACCATGGTTCATATGGAGGTTATCAACTATAAAATTATCAATTTAAAATCTAATTTTAAGCTATGGATTAAAACTATGCCTTGAAACTTAGTATGATTATTTAAAATTAAAAATACTTATTTATGCAAATAAATCCTTACAACCTTCCTTGGCTTACTTATGCATCCATTCTAAATTCTGTATTGGGTGTAATTTGCGAGCACGGTAGTTGTGCTCATCCTTGCTGAATATTATTATTCAGGAGAAGATTACTATCCAGACGGTGAGGATCCAGACGTTTAGGCTACGCCTCCAGACGGTTGCCTGTGGCGCATCGTGTGACCTACTACCTATTTGCTTCCGCTATGTTTTGTTATTTGGCCTCATACCCATTTAGTAATAAACTCTGTTTCTTATTAATAAAGCGCTTGATATGATTGTGATAACACTATTTGTGAGACTGTGTACACTAGAAATCTTGGACTAGTGTGTAAACGCAGTGAATTCGGAATCCTTCGTTCTCGGGTTCAATAGTATTCGTATTCGATATTATTCGTATCCGTATTCGTATTCGGATCTGGAAAAAATATGAAAATAAATATAGCAAAGCCATTATCCATCTGTATCCGATCCGTTTTCACCCCTATCGTCAAGGGGTTGCTGATTGTCCTGCTGTGATAGAACTGAAAAGGCACAAGCTTGATGTCAATGTTCCTCCTTTCATGGAAGAGCAAAACATGGAGCTTGATCTCAACGTTCGTGTGAGCCTATGCTGGGTGTTGTTTCGAACTGATGAGATTTATTGATGCACTGGTCTTTAGCAGGGGCGTAGCCAGCGCTGGGCCAGGTCTCAGGCCGACCCAGCACATTTTGGCCTAAAACTCAAATTTCCACTGTTTTTTTCAATTTTCATTAGGACTTTTAGCTGGTTTTTTAGCTGGGCCTCGGGCCATTGCCCCGAGGGCCCGAGGCCCAGCTCCGCCCCTGGTCTTTAGGTTCATCAGTCTGAAATGAACTCCAATTTTCTCTACCGGTAGATAGTTACAGGTTATGATACTGGTACGATCTTTTTGTTTCACAAGCAGCATATTTTGCTGAATGGCGAAGGCTATGATTTCTTATTCATTGCGTGTTTGCTTCCACGTGAAGCAGTTTTGTCAGTTATATGCAATGGATGAACTGTCATTTTAGTACTAATGGTCTGAAGTTGTAGTGGCTTTTTCTTTGGCTTTACACTTCTTTGTTTATGTAAATATCAATTATCTTGATGACAGGATTGGTTGGGTAAATAGATGCCGGTTAAAATTTGTGCAATTTGGTTGTTGCTTGGATTCATACCGCTTTCATGAGTGAATAGTGAATATGATGTGATTTTGATCATGAGTTAGCCTCTTTTAAGTTGGTCTGATTTTTCTGCTGCATCGATTCTTAAATATGGGTGTGGCAAATTTGGCGGCATTTTGCATGTTTGGAAGATTATGAATTTATGGATTGCTCTCTTTTCCTCTTCAAGGCTTTCAGTACTTAACAAACCACTAAACTCGCCGAGGTTTGCTTATTTGAAGTTGTTAGTTTAACCTGTTTGGAAACAAAGTAACAAAAAGAAGTTCTAATAGTCTAATACTATAATTGTCTTCGAAATTTCCTAATTACTGGTTGCAATTGACAGAGAAAAAAAAGATGAAAATACAACAAAATGGCTTGCCTTATCATTCTTGTACACTACTCAAAGATTCAATCAAGCAGTTGTTCTGTTGATTGCCAATGCAGGAAAAGCATGCAGCTTAGTTCCTAAATTCAGAAAGAAATGCATGCACATTGCACAAGTAACTTAGTCGCCATATAAAACTTAGTCTCCATATGTGTCGAGGCAAGTGTTAGGTTCACATCTTTTCCACCATAGGATAGATTCAGGTATCCAGAGCAAAAGCAATTTGTGAAGATCATGCAGCCATTTCAGTGTCTGTTGACACCACATTTCAATGTTTGTTGTCTTGATCACACACATGCGGCCAAATTGACATTACATTTCAGTAATTCTAGAAATACATTTTTCTACATGTCACAACAATCACATTGCACAAACACTATTCACATTCCAACAAGGAAATTTTATCTGCTACTTCTGATCGTCTGCTACTGCTTCTACTCGACCAGAGCGGTGACGCAGACGGGGAAGATGCAGCCGCACCTAGTCTTGGTGGCGAGTCAAGGGGCCCGAGTGTTGGACCGTAAAGGCGACTAGAGGGGGGGGGTGAATAGGAGCACGCTCACTTTTTCACAAATTATGAACTCAATACAATTTCACTCAAAGAGCTATTAGAAAGCTATGAAGATCAATATACCAAGACAAATGAAGACTAGTATTGAATCCAATTAAACCCTAAGCAATGTGACAATAATCAAGCAAGAATCAAAGCAACACAAGTATCGCGGTCGACCTCAGATCGAACCGGTCGGACCGATTGCCGGGCGGTCGGACCGTTGTTATATCGGCGATCGGACCGCCCAAATCAAATCGGTCGGACCGGCGATCTACGTAACCGATCTAAAACAAGAAAATCACCGATGACGAAGATGCAATTAGGTCTAACTTTTGATTCTCAACTCCAAACTTCACGAAACTTTGCACACACCTTCTCTATGCTATTGAGGACCTATTCCAATCGAATATTATGATAATTCTTGGAACGATCTTGAGCAATTGTCAATTGATTAATGAAGGTCTAAAACCGCAAGAACGAAAACTTGATCCTAAAGCTTGTTCGTGAGAGATTGATGATCAAGATGATGCTAGATAGATTCACACATATCACAGCAAGCTAATTCACGTGAAAGACTCAATCACAAACTCGCGGATCAAAGAAAGCCCTAAAAACACGAAATTGAAAGCAAGAACGAAAAGAGACTTATCTCAAGCAAACCTTGCATAGATTGATTTCGTGATTGATGCTGGATTACATCCACACCATCATGGATCAGTAGACAATCAAGGATCACGAAATTCACCACAAACCATCAAGAGCCCTAGCCTCCACCTCAACTCCCCTAAAGACAATTAGGTTTTGAAACATAAAAGGCGAGAGAGAGAGGGGTGCAGCCACCACCTCCTCCTATTTATAGTGGAGGCCTAAAACTCTTAGGGTTTGACTCTCTTGGGCTCCCGTTAAGGCCCACTAACAAACGGATCACACACGCACGCTTCGCAAAGCGCCGTCTTTAACCTTTTGACCTAAACCGCTTCACCATGCGCCATGGATTTGCCAATAGGTCACCCTTGTCCATCTTGTGTCACGCTTGAGTCGTTGACCTCACCCGCATCGCCAATCGCTCGACCTCAACTCTCCAAGTCTAGTCCCGATCTTCCTCGCCGTTGACCGTCGTTGACCACCAAGCAACCTGCACAACCATAGACAAGCAAACACGAATTCGGGAACAAGTTCTTCACAACTTGACCCATGTTAGTCAAAACATGCATCATGCAAAACATATGCCATGGAACCCATGTACTTGACCTAACAAAACAAAGATCGCCACGGTTGGCCGATGATCAAGTGAATACGGCTCGACCGCCCAGTGAGCCGGTCCGATCGCCTTGGCCGGTCGGACCGCCTCCTCGTGAGCGGGCGGACCGCCTTGGGACTTAGCCAAATTCAAGCCCTCAAATTCAAACCTTTGGAAACTTTAAACCAATAGAACTTCTTATCGAGACTCCAAAATTATGAGACCAAGTGCATTGGGATCCTCACTTGCCTACAACACCTATTTTTGGCCCATTTATTCGAGAAATTTTAGGTCATTGCCGGTCCGATCGCCCCATATGGCCGGCCCGACCGATTTGGGACCGCGGATCACGGCAAGGACCGGTCGGACCGCCCGCCCAAGAAGCTCAGAACTTTGTCGAAAACACGTGAAACGACAAACCGTAAACGCCATTGCCAATTGTCACATCATCCTAAGATCCGAACATATCCCCATGAAATCCACAATCTCCCCTTGATGAACACATTGGCAATTATCCGTAAAATGTAAGTAAGAGGTTTGAAAACGAGTTTACTCGCAGCTGCGACAAAGGCACAACTTGGTCCATAAGCAAGAAAAAGCAATGAAAATGACCAAGCCGGCATCGTAATAGTATAGGCATGTGAGACAAGGCAAAAGAAAGCATAAAACTTTGATTTTAAAAGGGTCAAAATTCTCACATGAGGTCCATATGAAAGAACAATTGTTCAATTGACCTATGATCATTGTGAGTATAAAAGAATGCAATTCAAGTTCGTAATATTCAATAAGACAATAAGAATGCAACTCAAGAACTCCCCCTCACTATGATCCTCAAATTTCAAATTTTCAGTTTCTCCCCCAACAACTTCTCCCCCAGCAAAGAAATATATTCTCATTAACACATCTTCTCTTCTCATTTAACACATCTTCTCCCCCTTTGACAATGGATTCATCAAGGAATCACACCTTCCTCTCATCCGAGATGATAAATATAGAATAAAGGAAGAAGCGTAAACAAAAGAAGCATAAAGAGGAATATGCATGAAATGCAATGGAGTGGCTTCAATTTTTGTATTTTTCAATTTTTGATTACAAGAAGCTTTGGAGATTACCCAAAAGAACAAGCTAGTATCTCTAATATTGCACAAACAGCATATCAAGCCCGACAAATGCTTAGCAAGATCATGGTAAGACATATATATCAAAGCTAAGCACAAAGGCTCAAAAGTAAAGCAAGAGATTTGATCAATTTAAGCAACGCTCAAATTCAAAGAAGTTCATCAACAGGATCCTAAAGTGAAATTGGCCATGTCAAAATGTCAAAGTGAGATCAAAAATCTAACAAAGACCACATTAAGAGTCAATCAAGTCCCGTATTGAATCATTTTGCTCAATATTTTGTAAACGCCCATTTGTCAACATTTTTCTCATTTGCATTGAATATTGAAGTTGACTAATGATCTAACTTAGTGACAAGATCCTCGGACTAGAGCCATCCACAAACTCATCCTAAGCTTCACCAAAAGTTGATTAAAGGTATATCTTAGTAAAGAAGATCCCGGACTAGGAGCCATCCACAAACTCTTTCTAAGCTTCTACCGGGCGACAAATCTTGAGGTTCATGTCATTTCGACAAGCAATCCCCATGAGATCGTTCGTTCATCAAACTATCTCCAAGTTCATGTCATTTGACAAGGCCTCGTAAGAATAGTTTGGCACAATTTAAGCATAAGACAATCTTGATTTTCATTTTTCACATGAGCAGCTTTAGAATCTCAAGAACACAAAAGCTCAAGTAATGGTCAATTTTAGATCAAAGAGCTAACAAAGCAATTCGACAGGCCAATGTCACAAGAGGAGCACTAATTGCGCAACTCGCTAAAACATCCACAAATTGCAATTTCTTAGTTTGAGTTGTTTAAAAGGTTCTAGCTCATATAGCAAAGACTTAGCTACACATGTAAAAGCATGATAATTCTAGCAAGTCAAAGAACTAGACATGACATTGAGCAAGAATTGAAATACAACAGCTCTAAAGGGTAATAGGCAAAGCTTCATCAATTTTAAAGATAAGGTAAAAACTTATATTACAATGCATTTTTTTGGATTTTTCATACCATTTGTTGTAACCACTTGTTGGAGTTTTCATATGAATGCAATATGACACAATGAGATGCAATTAAAAAGCCTAAAACCTAAAAAGTTCAAAAGATCACTAAGTTCGTAAAAAGAACAATAAAAGATCAAAAGAACAAGGAAAGATAAGAAAAGATCAAACTCCCCTCAAACCAACCCATAAGGATAAATTACCCTAACTCGCTTCTTAAGGAGGAAAATCTGGTTTGATCTAAAGGCTTGGTAAGAATATCTGCCAATTGAGCTTCGGACTCTATGAAGTGCATCACAATATCACCTTTTTCAACATGATCTTTAAGGAAGTGAAAGCGAATGTCTATGTGCTTAGTCCTAGAATGTTGCATCGGGTTTTAGCAATATTAATAGCGTATGTTATCACGTAAAAGAGGAACACTAGCAAAGTTTAACCCATAATCTTTCAAAGTGGACGCCATCCACAAAATCAGCTACAAAGAACTAGCGCAGCCTACATACTCCGCCTCAAAGAAGTGGATTGTGCCACGTAAGACCGCTTAGAAGACCAAGATACAAGAGAAGTGCCTAGGAAGTGACAGTGCTCGAGGTACTCTTCCTATCTAACCGACACCGCAAAATCGAATCAAAACCTCTAATGGACAAAGTCAAGAGCAGAATACCAAATGCCATATAAGAGGGTAGAGTGTAAATACCGAATATGCGCTTAACGGATTGGCGATGGGAAGTTCTCGAGACGCTCAAATCTTGCACAAAGACATACCGTGAAGTGAATGTCCGGTCTCGAGGCCACGATATGTAAGGAGCCGATCATGTCATGCAGATTGCGTTGATCCACGACTTCTCCTTCCTCATCCGATCCAAAACAATGGTTGCCATGGGAGTGGAAATTGGCTTGCAACACCCATGTTGAAGCGCTTGAGTAGATCTTTAGTGTACTTCGTCTCGATGGATGAAAGTTCCTTCCTTGCATTGCTTGATTTGAAGTCCCAAAAGTAATTAAGCTCTCCCATCATACTCATCTCAAATTCCTCGACATAGTGTCGTAAAAGTGGAAACAAGAGCATTAGAGGAACCACCAAAGATAATATCATCCACATAAATTTGAGCAAGCAGAAGTCATTGTCACGCCTAAGAATAAATAGAGTTTTATCCACTTTACCCATCTCAAAATTATTTTTAAGCAAGAAGGTCTTAAGTCTATCATACTGTGCTCTAGGGGCTTGTTTAAGACCATACAATGCTTTAGATAGCTTGAAAACACGATTTGGATATTTAGGATCCTCAAAACCAGGGGTTGCTTAACATACACTTCCTCATCTATGAAACCATTTAAAAGGCACTTTTAACATCCATCCGATATAATTTAAAACCTTTTGATGCAAAGAAATGCAAGGTAATGCGAATGGCTTCTAGTCTAGCAACAGAGCAAATGTCTCATCAAAATCTAACCCTCAACTTGGTCAAACCCCGAGCTACTAATCTGCCTTATTTCTAACCACGTAACCATCCTCACCTTGTTTATTCTTAAACACCCAACGGGTTCCTATAACATTATGACCACTAGGAGGTTCTACTAGGTTCCAAACTTTGTTTCTTTCAAAATTCTCTAACTCCTCATGCATGGCATTTACCCAACTAGAATCGATAAAGCATGTGATATATCGCGGGTTCAAAAGAAGCAACAAAAGCCGAATGAGAGTAGAGATTTGGATCATTATACCGAGCGAGTGACTCGCCATGTAGATTACCTATTATCTGCTCCGAGGATGCCGTCTTTGAATGCGGCGGAGCGCCGGGTGAGATACCGCTTTTTCGACCTCCGCAGTATCGCTGATGATGAAGATGCAAGCAGAGCCTCAATCAAGGTGAAGTAGACGAAAGGTGTTCTTGTATCAAGATGGGCGCTTCAAGAGCAAAGCAGATGAAGGAATGATATTAGCTTCGTCCTCATCTTCCTCCACAAAATGCTCTGTCACACCAGAATCATCTCAGAGTAATAGATCTAGCCTGTGGCTAGTCTCATCAAAAGTGACATTACAAGTCTCCGAATAATGTTAGTCTCAGATTAAAACCCGAAACCCTCGAATGAGCAGATAACCTGTAAATATCCCATCAAAAGTTCTTGATTCAAATTTATCTAAATTGCTGTCTTAAGAATAAAACATTTTGATCCAAAACTCAAAATGCGAAACAGAGGGTTTTCTACCAAAACGAAGCTCATAAGGAGTCTTGCCTAAAGAAGGTCTCAAAAGACACGATTTGCAATATGGCAAGCAAGAGTAATAGCTTCGCCCAAAATCTCCTCGGTGTGCTATACTCATCTAGCATCGTTCTAGCCATTTCGACTAAGGTCCTATTCTTCCTTTCCACCACGCCATTTTGTTGAGGGACGGTGGAGAGGAGAACTGATGCTCAATACCACGCCAAAGACAAAAAGAAGCAAAGAAGCATTTTTGAACTCCGTGCCATTATCATCGCGAATCGCTCTCAAAGCACCAGAAGCTCAAGCCAAACGAAGAACAAGGTCATGAAAATAACCAAAAGCTTCATCTTTTGAAGTAAGAAAGAACACCCAAGTATATCTAGAAAGATCATCGACTATGACAAGAATATACCATTTTCCACCGATCGATCGGACTCTGGCAGACCAACAAGATCCATATGAAGCAACCGCCCCGTCCGCTACCATAACCATAGTCACGTATGGGTGTGAGGCGGCAACTTGTTTGCCATGCCTACTGTGGCGCACATACAAAGATCCTTGACACTTTGAGTTTGGGCAAACCTCTCATGAGATCAAGGTTGCTAACTCGTGTCGATGATCAAAACCAATGTGCCCCAAACGCCGATGCCAAAGCCGTAAATCAAGAAGATGTAAGCAAACATTTAAGAGATCCAAAGAAGAGATTCTCAAAAATCACCCAAAAATTCTACCAACTCTAGAGATTCCAAACACAAGCTCACCAAGAGAATCAAGCACACGACAAGCATTTTTCTTAAAAACAGCCTCATAGCCATCATCAAGAAGTCGAGATACGGAAAGGAGATTATACCTAAGCTTGTCCACAAGAGCGACATCCTTTAGAATGAATTTATTGTTTACCCTAATTGATCCTATTCCTTCAATTCGCCTTGTGTATCATCTCCAAAGGTGATGAAGTCACCACCGCTGTTCGCGTGAAAGAGGTGAACCATTTTGAGTTTTCGGTCATGTGGCGTGAACATCCGAGTCAACGAACCACGTGTTCTTCCCTTTCCGCAGTAATCCCGAAAATCAAGGAACAAAGAACGATGTGTCTCAACATCAAGTTAGATAAACAAGATTTAGGAATCCAAAGATCGAGACACACGCCCGCAAGGAGTATACAAACCGTAAGTACTATCCTTGATTTCATCTAACATTCGGTTATGAGCAATGTTTAAATTAACATGAGACTTAAATCGTCCATGGGCGGCCCCTCGACGGCAGTCAGTCAAGGTCGATCGGCGACCAAAACGGTCGATCGGTGATCACTCAATGGGTCGACCGCCATCGATAAACATTAGAATTAGGATATCTAGAAACATAATGATTTGCATGAGAGAAAATCCTAATCCGTGTTTATTCTTTTCAGTGATACCATGTCTCATAGAAGCTCTAGGTTGCATGAATGAAATTCTATCAAAATTTTTTCTATCATTTTTCAACCTACGCCAACATAATTCAATCAAGTGCCCACCTTTCTTGCAATAAGTGCAATGGTATTTGGTACCACTAGAAGAAGCACCATTTGAATTAATACAAGGTTGAGCAAAGCCCGCAGATTTAAAAGATGTTTTTGCAAAGTTGGGTTTTGAATTCAATTAAACCTTTTCCAAGACTTGAATGACTTTTGGGTTTGAATTGTCTTGAAAAGAATTGAATCCTAAACCTTGCTTCTTATAAGGAGTTTTAGACTTGTCAAGAATCATGTTTAATTGTTTCTTACCTTTAGAAAATTTCTCTAATGTATCATGAAGGTAAGCATTTTCTTTTCTCAAGTTAACACAAGCATCACAAGTTTTATTCATAGATTTCTCCTTATACAAAGCAATTTCAAGCTTAAGAGCGGAACATGAAGCACAAGTAGTATTTTCAATATTGTCCTTAAGCTTAGCATATTTGACTCTAGCAACTTCTAAGATATCTTTGATTTCACGCTCTTTTCTAAACATGAAGTGCAAGGGCTAGATTCAAATACATCAAAAGCAATCAATTTACTAGATTCTAAACATTTTTCACAAGGAGCACTTTTAATTTCATTTAGTTCAGATCTAGCATTCTCAAGTTGTTGTACGTAAATATTATGAGCAGATTGTAACTTGGTAATTTCAATGCATAGCATGACAAGATAAACATTCATCAGGTTCAAGAGTCTTAGCATTTTTAAGCTCTACTTTTAGTTTGTTAATCTTTGACTCTAATTTCTTATTCTTTGTCATGACAAATTCTAGCGCTTCATCTTGACTAAGCAATTGCTCAACTATAGAATCATATTTAGCAGAAAGCTCATCATAAGAAAAAGATACCTCATTATCATCAATGTCGTCCGTGTCACCATGAAGCACATGCCATGAAGTCTTTGGCCTTCCTTTCTTTTGCCTTGAGGGATCTCCTCCTCCTTGTCCTCCTCACTCCCTGTGATCCACATCGCTCAAGGATTGATCCTCAAAAGCTGCAAGGACCCGGTGAGCAGCCTTCACAAGCTTATTAGCCTCATACCTTGATTTGTTGAAAGGAGGCTTCTTCCAAGCTGGCTTTCCTTCCTTATGATTGCTCTTACCTTTCAGCTTGGGGCAATTTGTCTTGATATGATTGAGCTCACCACATTCATAGCATGTCACCGACCACCTCTCTTTTGTTTCTCACATTATTGTAGGCCCTGTGAATTTTTTAGCTAGAAGAGCTAACTCGCTTCAGAATACTTTCAAGCTCCTCTTCATGAATAGCAGATAAACAAGCAAATGAAAATCCGTAAGAAGATTCAAAAGAGTCATCAAAAGCCTTTTGAGAGGATCTGCTACCAAAGCTAAATTATCTTTCTTGGGATGATCAACTCTTTTAATTTCATGAGTCTTGAGTTTACTATAAAGCAATTCTAAAGTAAGACTTGAAAGATCAACATTTTCCTCTATAGCAGAGCCTTCATCTCCCACTCCTTGGTGTTGATTGCACCAAGAGATGGGTAGCATTTTCAGATTGAGAATATTCAATATCAACAATTTTCATTTGATTAATTACTTTATTAAAGCGATCGAAATGTCATCGATGCTCTCTCCAGACGATCTCGAATTTATTGTATTCACGCTTGTAAACTGCTTACGACCTTTTGATTTGGGACGAACCTCATGATATGTTTCGAGAGTGTTCCAAATTTCATGCGCAGATTGAAAGATTGCAAATTCTATCATATTCTTGTCTACCAAGTGCACCATATAAAAGATTCTTAGCCTTATTGTTGTTAGCCAAAAGAATTACGTATGTGTAGCAATTTCAGAATAACAAGCGGGCTCTAACAACATCCCAAATAGCTTGTCCTCGCTCAAGAAAGACTCAGATACGATTCTTCCAATAGGCATAGTCGTGCCCATCAAGATATGCGTTTAGTAGAAAACTTATCCATCGCTAAAGTTCAAAGGACCTGTTAAGATCAAGATTGAACTAACCGGCTCGATACCACTTGTTGGACCGTAAAGGCGACTAGAGGGGGTGAATAGGAGCACGCCACTTTTTCACAAATTATGAACTCAATACAATTTCACCCAAGAGCTATTAGAAAGCTATGAAGATCAATATACCAAGACAAATGAAGACTAGTATTGAATCCAATTAAACCCCTAAGCAATGTGACAATAATCGCAAGAATCAAAGCAACACAAGCATCGGGCGGTCCGACTTCAGATCGAACCGGTCGGACCGATTGTCGGGCGGTCGGACCATTGTTATCTTGGCGGTCGGATCGCCCAAATCGGTCGGACCGGTGGTGACGGCGGTCGGACCGGCAATACGTAACCGATCTCAAACAAGAAAATCACCGATGACGAAGATGCAATTAGGTCTAACTTTTGATTCTCAACTCCAAACTTCACGAAACTTTGCACACACCTTCTCTATGCTATTGAGGACCTATTCCAATCGAATATTATGATAATTCTTGAACGATCTTGAGCAATTGTCAATTGATTAATGAAGGTCTAAAACCGCAAGAACGAAAACTTGATCCTAAAGCTTGTTCGTGAGAGATTGATGATCAAGATGATGCTAGATAGATTCACACATATCACAGCAAGCTAATTCACGGAAAGACTCAATCACAAACTCGCGGATCAAAGAAAGCCCTAAAAACACGAAATTGAAAGCAAGAACGAAAAGAGACTTATCTCAAGCAAACCTTGCATAGATTGATTTCGTGATTGATGCCGGATTACATCCACACCATCATGGATCAAGAGACAATCAAGGATCACGAAATTCACCACAAACCATCAAGAGCCCTAGCCTCCACCTCAACTCCCTAAAGACAATTAGGGTTTTGAAACATAAAAGGCGAGAGAGAGAGGGTGCAGCCACCACCTCCTCCTATTTATAGTGGAGGCCTAAAACTCTTAGGGTTTGACTCTCTTGGGCCCCTAAGGCCCACTAACAAACGGATCACACACGCACGCTTCGCAGCGCCGTCTTTAACCTTTTGACCTAAACCGCTTCACCATGCGCCATGGATTTGCCAATAGGTCACCCTTGTCCATCTTGTGTCACGCTTGAGTCGTTGACCTCACCCGCATCGCCAATCGCTCGACCTCAACTCTCCAAGTCTAGTCCCGATCTTCCTCGCCGCTGACCGTCGCTGACCACCAAGCAACCTCGCACAACCATAGACAAGCAAACACGATTCGGGAACAAGTTCTTCACAACTTGACCCATGTTAGTCAAAACATGCATCATGCAAAACATATGCCATGGAACCCATGTACTTGACCTAACAAAACAAAGATCGCCACGGTTGGCCGATGATCAAGTGAATACCGGTCCGACCGCCCAGTGAGCCGGCCGATCGCCATGGCCGGCCGGACCGCTTCCTCGTGGCCGGCCGGACCGCCTTGGGACTTAGCCAAATTCAAGCCCTCAAATTCAAACCTTCCGAAACTTTAAACCAATAGAACTTTTATCGAGACTCCAAAATTATGAGACCAAGTGCATTGGGATCCCTCACTTGCCTACAACACCTATTTTTGGCCCACCATTCTCGAGAACTTTTAGGTCATTGCCGGTCCGATCGCCCCATATGGCCGGTCCGACCGATTTGGGACCTGATCGATCATTGCAAGGACCGGCCGGACCGCCTCGCCCAAGAAGCTCAGAACTTTGTCGAAAACACGTGAAACGACAAACCGTAAACGCCATTGCCAATTGTCACATCATCCTAAGATCTCGAACATATCCCCATGAAATCCACACGGAGACACGGTGGCAAGTGGGGTGCCCGAGAAGCTGTGGCTTGGTGGGGCAGAGCCGGAGAAGTTGTGGCCGGCTGGCTAGGGGCGGCCCGATGAGGAGATCGGCGGAGGCAGGCCTGGCCTCACATGGAGCTCGCTCGGGGGAGGCGGGGAAGGACCGGAGGGTAGTTCGGCGGAGGCGTGACTGGGGGGGGGGGGGGTGACGAAACCGGTGGCGCGGCTCGGATGCGACGGCCGACTGGGGGCGGTACCGGTGGGGTGCTCGCGGGAGGCGGCTCGGGTCTTGACTGGGCTCGCTCGGGAGTCCACGGAGCTGCAGACATTAGGTCGTAGGGCCAAACGTGGGTGCACCACTCCAGATGTACGCCACCTCAGTAAGGAACGCCATCCGCTCCTTTGCCCCATCCGCTCCAATCCTTACTTCCCACCTTCCTCATCTCCTCTAGCTTTGCAGCGTTATTTTCTTCCTCACATCAAGGAGCAAAATACCTAGTGAAAAATGCAGATTTAGTGATCATAGAGGTGGTATGTGCTCTTCCGCTCTAGGTGTGATGCGATCCCCCCTTCCTCTACTGCTAGATTTAATGTTTTTGTTTTCGGTACGTGCTGTGGACCTACTTGATCTAGCATGGGGCATTGAGTCTGCGGTGCCTCCCCGTGGTCCACATGGTTCCATCAGCGGGCTACATTTTCAATGAGGGACCCACTGTTGTCTTACATCACAGGCCGTGAAGGCCAAATATAGATTAAGTATTCGGCAGAAAGGATAAATAGCTGTGGTGATCCTTAGGATTTTCTCATTGGCAATCAACTAGGATAAGAGACCTTGTACTTGGTGTCATCCTGGACTCCCAATATGTAGAGGTAACTGTTAACCGGTTCATATCTTCGGGTAACCATAAGTACAAAAGTACTCAACAAGTCCTTATGCCAAATGCATATAGATGCTTAGCTTGACAAAGGAGGGGTCTTATGGTTATTTTAGCACAAAGCAAGTTTTGTTTACCAATACCATACCATAATTACTTTTCAAACCTAGGACCTAGCCAGTTTTAACTTTAAAACCAAAGTGTTGCTTGTATAAGCAAGTTTCATCATGTAGCAAGGTTCCATCCCATATTTTATCAAAACTAACCAAGTGTGGCTTTGTTCATAATGCACATAACTGGGGGTACGACTATTCAAATAGATTATATACATCTGAAAAGGTTGTACAACTTTACCCATAAGATATGATCAACTCATAATGTTGGTCAGTGACACACTTCCTTAGGCGTGCGATGAAAATGATCACAACAATGCTTTTCTACAACCCAACTACTATGCGTGGTGGGTGAACCCCTCAACACTGGGACAATGATTGTTACAGGGCACACCCATAATGCTCCCATCAGTGAGCTACATTCTCAATGAGGGACGCATCGTTGTGAGGGAAATCTGCCGAAACTAAGCAAAGTACTTGGCTAGTTTCTGCCCTTTTCGACAATAGAAATCCAACCTACTACTATGTGTGGGAGTTATGCCAAAACTAAGAAAAGTACTTGGCCAGGTCACGCCCATACTTGACTTGTAGTTGCAATATTATTAGTTTCGAAATACGACACATGATTCAGTCCTTAATCGACTCAGGAGAGAGAATCCACAACCCAACGCTCGTGTAGCCCTTGCATCGGTCTCATACCATACCATCCACTCGCCCAAGTCTCCACTATTTTATAAAGGGGAATTTGATAATTTGCCACAACAGTTGATGTGCAATTGATAATTTGCCACTGCATGTCTCACTAACATGTGGGTCCCGGGTCTCACTAACATGTGACCCCGTGACCCACATGTTAGTGAGACATGGAGTGGCAAATTATTAATTGCACATAACTTAGTGGCAAATAATCGATAATCTCTCTTATAAAAAACCCTTTTTTCTACTTCCAGTGGTAAACCATGTTACCATACTACTAATCATATTATGTCCCAAGTATTTTAAGGGCAATGTTTGTGTCATATTCCAACTAACCACTAAGCATCTCTAGGCATGGCCATTATCCATTTTTTTTAATTAACCAAAGATAGGCTTATTATGATAATCAGACTAGGGTGACAAGGTAGTAACAATATAAACAATCAATGAGGGGAATAGTAAGTAACAAACATATGGAGTAACTATTCATCAATATTTAACATAACAGTTAATGAATAATAATAAGCGTGCAAGTAATACTTTAAAGCAAAGTATTTTGCATTTGAAAAATAAGTTTAACAATATCAATTATAAGGACTTGCCTTGCTCAAGGGTTTCTTGAAATCTATTTAAGAGTAAAACGACGACTTCGAATAAATATATATGAACTCAGATAATTTTGAATAAAATTAAAATGAAATCCATAAATCATGCTTTTGGTTCTGATAGAAATATATTGAATTTAGAAATATAAATCAAGTGATTTGGATTTAAGACAAGGGAGAACGAGCTCCCTAAAGTTTGATGCAAGTGGAAATTCCAGAAATCCTGATAGGTGGGGTCCGGCTAGGATTTTTCATTTCTTTTGCATTTATTTTTCGTAAGGAAAAACCGTTGTGGCTGACAGGTGGGACCTCGGGGTTTTTCTTCTTTTCTGATTAAATTTATTCAGAAAACCCCGAGAGGTTGGTAGGTGGACCCACGGTCCATATGGACTCGCTCCATGCGACAGTTTATGGGGTTGGGGGACACACATCAATGGCTGAATGTTTCTAGTTGTAGGTCCCTCATTTCATACTCTCAAACTTTAATCTAGCATGTAATTAGTTTTTCTAATTACCGCAGGCCTACGTGTGATACTAACACTAACTAACAAAAATGCTAATACTGGATGTGTAACAGCCCAAATTTTAAAGTTTCAGTTGAAAATAAAACTTTAAATATTTTTGTAGATTTTCTGAAAATTTTAAAAACATTTCTGTGAATTTTCTCCTAATTTATGGATTTTATTTGCTAGTTTCTAAAGCCTATTTGAATTTATGGAATTAAATTAATTAGAAAAAGAATTAAAATCTCTCGCACAGTGCATGGACCAAATTCCGGCCCACCACTCATTTTGACCTCAATTTCACCAAGACGCGCTGCGCCAACCCCACCTCCACGCTGTCACAAGATCCGCGTCACGCGCCGCCCATCTCACCATCCCGCGCTCTACGCCTACCGTCCGATCAAGATCCAATCGACGCTACTACTCTCGACTGGGCCATTGTCGTCGCCTCGAGATCGTCCGATCAAGATACAACCTACGTCACTACTCCTGACTAGTTTCGCTCGCGCGTCGTCGCCTCAGATCGTCCGATCAAGATCCAACAGATGTCACTACTCCCGACCAGATTCGCTCGCGCGTCGTCGCCTCAGATCGTCCAATCAAGATCCAACCGTCATCACTCCTCCCGACCAGTTCCTCCCACCGCCATGCGGGTCCCACCAGAGCCGCGTCATCATCCCCTACCTCGCCATCGTCTCCGTTACGAACGCGGACACCTCCGCCATTACCGCACACGGGAGATTTCCAAACCCGGCCAAATCCGATCGTCCCTCCCAAATTTTGGTGCGCATTGAATTCGTAGCATCAAATCGCGTCCATCATGACCTTGTCCCTTCCATTTCTGGCCACAAATCACCATAATCTCGCCGACGATCTCGCACGACCTTCGTGCTCTCCACGCCGCCTCGCCTCTTGTCCTATAAAGCCAACCCTACCGCGCTCTTCTCCACTCAACCAAATGCCTCAGCTCTCCTCGCCTCAAGCACTCTAGTTCGTCCGCAATTCGAGTTTTCTCCCCGGCGGCTGAAGTTCAGAAAAGCTTGGTTTCCAGCGCCGGCAGTGTTCCATCGGTGACATCGACAACTTCCTCGGCACCGCCTTGTCACCGCCTACCTCGTGCGCGCTCTCTCTCCGCAGGAGAACCCCGGGAGCTCCATCTCCGCCGTCGACCCAAAACCGCCACCGCCAAACCTCGTCGCCGGCAGTCAAAACCCAACTCTCCGCTGCAATTTTGGTAAGCACCAGTTTCGCCTCGACCTCCTCGTTCTGTTGCGCCCACCCCCGTGCCTCGCCGCGGCATGTAGCTGATGAGTAAACGGCGGCCCGATCTTCCGATAGGTTCGATTTGTTTCGTCGTGAGGACGTTGACGCTTTGAGGCTTCCGACTCGCAAATCATCACTTCGAAATTCGCTACACCCGCACAACTGTCGTCATCAACCACGCTCGCACGCGATCGACCTTACCACGAGGGTTATGGTTCCTGCAAGAAATCGAAGCAACTCACAAGAAGAAGATAGATGCAACCTGAAATATATTACGGATTTGAATGAAGTTCACAAAGTGGGGTTTCTCAAACCGTAAACGACGAAACTACAAAGGCAGAATAATCTAAGAAAAAACCCAACCCTAAACTGTGGCGGCTGCATTCAATATATAGGGGGGAGAACATGAGGAGGTCGACCAAGGGTTGTGCTGCCATGTGGAGAGGCGTACACATCTTGGGCTTTGAACTCGCCACGGTTACAAGGCCTTATTAGGCCCAAAACGGTGACGCAACATGTGAGACCCCGGTTTATCGGGCTTGTAATGCTTAACCACCCATTCGGTCCTAGCATCACAAATCAGATAATCCGAGACTCGAGACATGTATACTTCCCAGAAATGCAGTATACACACCTCTTTACAAAGTTCATGCATCAATTCCATTCATTCACATAGAACCGAAGCAAAAACAACAATCCAGAAGATAACATAAATAGAAGATAGTTATTACAAAAGAGAGGCCGACCGGCCAAATGACAAATACATAGAGAAAATTGAACAGCGGAAGAAAAAGTGCTATAAGATGGCTATAAACAAAAGAGCCGACCAGTGTGCCCTTAACCCACAAGGCAACCGACCGGACCGCCAAGCTAGTCGTCGAATCCACAGCACATTTCACAAAAGTGAGGCCCTAGGGGCTCACCTTCCTCCCATGCAACAAAGAGCCCAGCAAAGCTGGGTGAGTACTTTGAATGTACTCGCAAGACTTACGTGTAGAGTAACAGACCTGTACATATGCTAAATGCAAGCTTTTTGAGTGGAGGCTGTATGTTTCATTTTCAGCGCAAAGCAATCCTTATTTGCAATAATGTAATACATTTAAAAGTTAGTTACCAAATCAGTTTTTAATGTTCAAATAATCGTAAAGGACAACAATATAACAGTAGATAAGGAACAACAACAATCCTCGAAGTGACTAACCCATTAGCCACCACAACAATAGCATGAATTACCCATTCATGCCAACCATGTCAAATTTTAGTTTAAAAGGTTGTAGTCTAACTCTTGGAAGACCTCCCAAGCGTGTCCATAACCTAGGACGAGGCTATTCAATAGTTTTATCCTCGGGGGTGTACCACTGCACTCCACACGCTGCATCGCCTTTTTGCCAAGCTATTAAGCACACTTCAAGGTATGCGCACGGCTAAGTCTTACGAGACGTTTCCAATATTGTGAATTATTCACGAGCCGCCTGTATGGATATAAACCCATACGCTGTGTCTGAGAAATCAGAAACCTCTGGTCAACTACCCTTCCGGGTAAAGCCTTGGACAACTACGACGCTCCTCGAGGTGGAGAGCCTACCCTAATCTCCACCACCGCACACCCAACACAAGAACACGACCACATATCATGTTTCACACAACACACACAACCCCTCCCGCGACTGGAGATAACCCACGCTAAAGTACTAAGTCAAGAGAGGTCCCATATCCTCTCAAGCGTGGTTAGTACGCAAAAATGCTTGGTTTAGTGTAACAAGATGTTCGGTCCTTGTTGACTTAGGCAAGACAACCACAAACCCAATAACCCACCATCCGACCACTTGCCCAAGTCCAAATCAGTTTTCCATTTTTAGATTTTGACTTTACAAAATAACAAAGCACAAGTCTTTGGTCGAATGACATAATACTTAAGGGTGTGATCAAGATCATCGACTACAATGATGATCGCCAAAGACTACCAAACTATGCATCTCTAAGCAATTTCAAGTCGGAAGCTACTAAGTGACAAGAGTCCCTCCATCGGACTCCGACCACAGCAAATAACCTAAGCTTATGGTAGTAGAGGATAAAGAAGTCCTACAGATTATGCAACTATAGGATACTAACCATATTTTAACAACAAAATAGCAATGCCTACATACGAGTTGAAATCAATATAGTAGACTTGAAAAATAATGGGATGAACATGATCAAACCGCTTGCTCTGCTTGTCATGGGTCAAGATATCACGAGGATCAACAATATTGTCAATGTGCTCTTCTGATCCTAACGAAAGCTTAAAAGCAACCGATAAGAACGAATAAAACGCAAAGACTCAACAACAAACTTTCTCCAAAAATTCTGAAAATTTTACAGTAACAGGAGCATAATCTATAAAGAATTTAGCAACAAGAACCAATTGATTTGGATTCTTAATGCCAAGGATACGACCGAAAGAAGGTCTTACGACCAGTTAGTGGTCGTAGAAAAACCTACGACTATAACGTAGTCGTAGCAAGTCTTACGACTAAGTTCAAGTCGTAGAGGAACTTACGACCAGTTAAGGGTCGTAAGAGAACTTACGACTAGGTATAAGCCGTAATAGAACTTACGACTGGGTACTAGTCGTAGAAGGACTTATGCCCAGGGCATAGTCGTAGTAAGACCTACGACTAGGTACAAGTCGTAGTAGAACTTACGACTAAGCTATGGTGACTGGTCGGAAGTCCGACCACTAGGCTGCGCCTCCCGCACGCTTTGCCAGTGGCTCGGCGGCGTTCTCCGACCACAGCGGCGCCAGCCAAGGGCAGGGATGAGTGTCTAAAAGTTCAATGGTCCTACCGGCGGTCAATACCGGCCTGAGTATGGTCGATTTCGGCAGACGACCACGGAGTGCGGCCGAGTAGGTATAGCTCGGGAGGACTCCCGAACGAACAATACCAAAAGGAAAAAATGAAAACACACCTAAGCTCCTACAGGGTAAGGTGAAATTACCTGAGCTGAAGAAACGACCAGAGACCCACGGAGTGGCTCCGGCGACGAGTATCCGAACGGTGGCGGTAAGGTTCTCGCTAGGCCACAGCGACCTGGCACAGAGAGAACCAAACCGAGTGAGAGTTAAGCTCCAAAGAGTAAAGGGGGAGCAGAGGGGACAAGGATTTGAAGAAGAAAACCCCCGCTGCACCGCCTCCACCGAAGCTCCACACTCAACAATGGAGGTCGAGGGGATTACGAGGAACTGCAGCTTAAGCAAGCTGGTGAGTGCTAGCTGGAGTTGCGGAAATGCTAAAGGAAGCTAAGGGTGAAGTAATGGAGTTTAAATAGAGCAATGGCAGAGAGCAACGGCCGAGTTTTTTCAGTCGGGTCAACACTGCCATGAGAGCACTTGGGAGCGATGGGAGCAGTTGAGTCATGGCCCTCTGAGGGATGAGCGCGACAGGCATTTAATGCGCGCAGAGCTAGCCGTTTAAAGGTGGACATAGAGTGGATCGACGCCATCGCTTTCCTCTACGACGCCATGGCGGGGCTCACGCGCAAGCAGACAGAGGAAGGAGACGACTCGCTGGTCGCCGATTGAAATCGAACTACCGGGCTAGATCGAGCGGATTGAAACGATCCGGCGTTTGGTCGGTCGAAGATCGTTCGATGCCGATCCAACTACCGAGTCGACGGGTGGTTTACAACGACTCCATCGTTCGGCTGGTCAAGACCGTTCGATACCGATCCAACGGCTCACGACCCTAGCGCCCGAACGGCCGAGTTGGCACAGCTAGTGGACTGGACCGAGTCAAGTGGCTCGAGCCCGAGCCCGATTCAAACCTACGGAACAGTGTAAACCAGTTAGGGTTTGAACCATAACATCTGATTTTTGAGGAATTATTTAAGGTAGCAAACAAACTCTAAAATCTATGAAATTTTAACTGGAGCTTGCTGACAGCAGGAGGAGCCTCCCATAGAATTTCCAGAGATTTTAAGATACTGAATTTTCTTCCAGAAATTCCAGAAGGTGAGAGCTATGGTTTGACCAAGCTTTGACTCGCCTCCAAGAATTATCAAACAATTTCTAAAAATTATGAGATAATTCAGGGGTGTTGCCAAGCCTTCCAAGAACTCAGGGAAAAGTTTTCCCAGGGTTTGGCACAAGATCTACGACAAGGAGGTTTTTGATTGGAGTCAAATGGAGATTGAATTTTGATTTTCCATAATTCGTTTTGAAAGAATTACAGAAATGATCAAGGGCTTAAGGATGCAAGAAAAGTTTTAATTTCCTCTAATTTTCTTACATTTGAAACACAAATCCATTTTTGGGATGTTACAAAACCTCCCCCCTTACAAAAATCTCGTCCCGAGATTTGGCTCACTCGGTAAAGAAAGATGGATAGTCTGCACGGAGACGATCTTCCCTTTCCCAAGTGGCCTCATCCTTGGAATAGATGAGAATATCATCGATGAAGACCACGATAAACTTATCCAAATACTCCATGAATACCGAATTCATGAGGTTCATGAACAAGGCAGGAGCATTGGTTAAGCCAAATGACATGACGGTGTATTCATACAAGCCATAGCGAGTAGAGAACGCTGTCTTTGGAATATCCCCAGGTCGTATCCGAACTTGATGATATCCCATTCTCAAATCAATCTTGGAGAATACTCGAGCTCCAGTTAATTGATCAAAGAGATCATCAATGCGGGGCAATGGATACTTGTTCTTTACCGTTACCTCATTAAGCGGACGGTAATCCACGCACATGCGCAAAGTATTGTCCTTCTTCTTTACGAAGATTGCAGGACAACCCCACGGAGATGAGCTAGAGCGAATGAAACCTTTTTCTTGCAGCTCATTAAGTTGCTCCTTCAACTCCACCAACTCGTTCGGTGGCATCCGATAGTGCCTCTTTGAAATTGGGGTAGTACCGGGAACCAACTCAATGACAAACTCGAGGTCCCGAACTGGTGGCATCCCTGGAAGATCTTCAGGAAAGACATCAATGAAGTCACAAACTGTTGGGACTTCACTAATATCTAGAGCGGGCTTCGCTTCAAGCGCGAAGAGATGTGGACCTAGCCTCTTTGGCGAAAAGAGAACCTGCTCGCCGGAAGGACTAGATAGAGAGACACACTTCTTGGCGCAATCAATTTGTCCCTTATGCTGAGATAACCAATTCATGCCAAGAATTATGTCTAGGCTTGCTGAATGGAGGAGGATAAGATTCGCGAAGAATCTCACTCCCTCGATCTCAATTGGAACATCCCTACACTCAGATTCAGCTCTTAGCTCCAAACTAGGAGAGCGAATGAGCAATGGGATCAACAATGGAGTAAAAAGGAGCTCACTATTAGCGGCAAAAGACTCAGAAACAAAAGAATGAGATACTCCTGAATCAAACAAAACAGTAGCAGAATGAGAGTTAACAGAAAGTGTACCCAACACGACGTCAGGTGCCTCCTGTGCCTCCTCTGCTGAGATGAGGTTGACGCGTCCACTACCCATGCCTTGGGTAGCAGGGACTCTCTTCAGGTCCTGAGAAGAACCACCTCCTTGCCCGCGTCCTCCATTAGGACGAGGGGCTGCTCCTGCCTTCTTAGGGCATTGGTTCGCATAATGCCCCTTCTGGTTGCAGGCGAAGCAAGTGACTCCGGCAGCCGGGTTGCGGGGGCCACCCTGCTGACTCGCAGGTGCACGTGATTGGGGCACGGCCTGCGAAGGACGAAGGACAGGTGTTGACGGCCTCGAGGGTGCCGGGTCACGACGCAACCCCGAGACCGATCAAGCGGGATAGCCGGCCCCGGATGACTTGCGGGCCTCCCACTTACG
Organism: Hsuehochloa calcarea; assembly: GCA_036346395.1. Classification (NCBI taxonomy): domain Eukaryota; kingdom Viridiplantae; phylum Streptophyta; class Magnoliopsida; order Poales; family Poaceae; genus Hsuehochloa; species Hsuehochloa calcarea. The sequence goes on along the minus strand of CM070609.1, from coordinate 49,205,447 downwards.
CTATGGAACTGCAAGTGCTCTCCCGAGGGCTCATGACGATGGCCTTGTCCACCAAGGCCTGGAAATCAGGGAAGTCGATGATGGATAGCTTGTCCTGAAGCTCCTCAGACAAACCATCCTTGAACTTCTCTTGCTTGGCCTCATCAGTGGCCACCTCCTCCGTAGCATAACGAGCCAAATGGTTGAACTCGCATGTGTACTCAGTGGCGAGAAACGCCCTTGTCCGAGCGACAAGAACTCCTTCTTCTTCACCTCATCAGCCGAAGGAATGTGACTACGGAAGGCGGTGCGGAACTCCTCCTGTGTGACGGTGTGACCGTCAGCCGCATGGCAGAAAGCTCTCCCACCAAGACAAAGCCGCACCTCCGGTGGTGCGGCTTAAAAGCGCCTTTTCGTGCTCCCGCACTGCGCTATCGCGAGTTTTCGCCAACCGACGGCCAATCGTATGCGTCAAGCGGGTCCTCAGACCTGGAGAATGTGGGGGGCTGGGTGCGAAGAAACTCCGCGAGTCCCCCACGCGGCTGGTGTCGACTCCCTGGCCTGGATCCTGAAGCACCGGTAAGGGCGGAGGTGTTGCACGCGATAACGTCCGGAAGAACCCTCCTGTCCTCTGCACGGTTGCGCTCGATCTCAAGAAGGACCTCGGCCATGGTCGGAGGAGGAGGAAGATCCTCGTCCATATCAGCTGACTGGCCTTGGCCGCTGCGAGTGCGTCCGGCCATCCTGTTACAAGAAACTTTGGTTAAAACTAGACTCCTAAATCAAAGCCAAAAGAAAGCGAAAAGCTAACGACTAGGGGAATGGAATATCACCCTAACCGAAAGCCAAAAACATTAAGTGTATAAACTTAAACATGCTCATAAAAAGACTCCAAAAACAGCAAGGAGTTACCAAACCAAAGCTCAACTTCCCAATGCAACTAACCCGTATTGAAGGAACGAGTAATTGATTGAGAAGATAAAAATCAGAAGATTAAGGTAAGATCTAATACCACTAAAGAGCAAGGTTCAATCAGCGAAAATAGTGTTAGATACATAGCTAACTAGTATCACATCTTACCCTTCTATTCCCACCAGTTCTAGTTGGTTAACCTTTCATTTCCTACCCATTTGGAACCTTTGAGCCTGCTGTCCGGAAATTGAAAGATCGCTGTCCAGGTTTCGCATCCAAGCTTCTAGTCGCAATTTATCCATTCCAGAAGCTTCAAAACCTTGTAGAGGGCAACCACCACTTCAATTTACCAAGCTCATTAGTTCCCAAAAACCCAACAACTATCTTTGAAGGAAGAAGAGTTAAACAATTTCCAAAACTCAAATTAGAGTAAGATAAGAGGAGAAAGCTAAGATAGGTAAGGAATAAAATCTGAGAATTCCTTAAACTTTCATAAATCATTTGATACTTTGAAAATAAGGTTTTCCAAAATATCCTAAAGACGACCAAACTTGGGTTACTACGGTCAGTATGGCTCTGATACCAAAACCCTGTGAGACCCCGGTTTATCGGGCTTGTAATGCTTAACCACCCATTCGGTCCTAGCATCACAAATCAGATAATCCGAGACTCGAGACATGTATACTTCCCAGAAATGCAGTATACACACCTCTTTACAAAGTTCATGCATCAATTCCATTCATTCACATAGAACCGAAGCAAAAACAACAATCCAGAAGATAACATAAATAGAAGATAGTTATTACAAAAGAGAGGCCGACCGGCCAAATGACAAATACATAGAGAAAATTGAACAGCGGAAGCAAAAGTGCCATAAGATGGCTATAAACAAAAGAGCCGACCAGTGTGCCCTTAACCCACAAGGCAACCGACCGGACCGCCAAGCTAGTCGTCGAATCCACAGCACATTTCACAAAAGTGAGGCCCTAGGGGCTCACCTTCCTCCCCTACAACAAAGAGCCCAGGAAAGCCGGGTGAGTACTTTGAATGTACTCGCAAGACTTACGTGTAGAGTAACAGACCTGTACATATGCTACATGCAAGCTTTTTGAGTGGAGGCTGTATGTTTCATTTTCAGCGCAAAGCAATCCTTATTTGCAATAATGTAATACATTTAAAAGCAAGTTACCAAATCAGTTTTTAATGTTCAAATAATCGTAAAGGACAACAATATAACAGTAGATAAGGAACAACAACAATCCTGGAAGTGACTAACCCATTAGCCACCACAACAATAGCATGAATTACCCATTCATGCCAACCATGTCAAATTTTAGTTTAAAAGGTTGTAGTCTAACTCTTGGAAGACCTCCCCAAGCGTGTCCATAACCTAGGACGAGGCTATTCGAATAGTTTTATCCTCGCAGGGTGTACCCACTGCACTCCACACGCCTGCACCGCCTTTTTGCCAAGCTATTAAGCACACTTCCAAGGTATGCTGCAAGACGGCTAAGTCTTACGAGACGTTTCCAATATTGTGAATTATTCACGAGCCGCCTGTATGGATAGAAACCCATACGCTGTGCCTGAGTCATCGTAAAGCCTCGGTCAACTACCCTTCCTGGGTAAAGCCTTGGACAACTACGACGCTCCTCGAGGTGGAGAGCCTACCCGGAATCTCCACCACCGCACACCCAACACAAGAACACGACCACATATCATGTTTCACACAACACACACAACCCCCTCCTGCGACTCGGAGATAACCCACGCCAAAGTACTAAGTCAAGAGAGGTCCTATATCCCTCTCGCGTGGTTAGCACGCAAAAATGCTTGGTTTAGTGTAACAAGATGTTCGGTCCTTGTTGACTTAGGCAAGACAACCACAAACCCAATAACCCACCATCCGACCACTTGCCCAAGTCCAAATCAGTTTTCCATTTTCAGATTTTGACTTTACAAAATAACAAAGCACAAGTGCTAGTTGTAATGACATAATACTTAAGGGTGATCATCGACTACAGTCGATGATCGCCCAGTACTACCGAAACTATGCATCTCTAAGCAATTTCAAGTCGGAAGCTACTAAGTGACAAGAGTCCCTCCATCGGACTCCGTCCACAGCAAATAACCTAAGCTTATGGTAGTAGAGGATAAACAAGTCCTACAGATTATGCAACTATAGGATACTAACCATATTTTAACAACAAAATAGCAATGCCTACATACGAGTTGAAATCAATATAGTAGACTTGAAAAATAATGGGATGAACATGATCAAACTGCTTGCCTGTTTGCTGCGGGTCAAGATACTGCTGAGGATCAACAATATTGTCAATGTGCTCTTCGGATCCTAACGAGAAGGCGAAAAGCAACCGATAAGAACGAATAAAACGCAAAGACTCAACAACAAACTTTCTCCAAAAATTCTGAAAATGTTACAGTAACAGGAGCATAATCTATAAAGAATTTAGCAACAAGAACCAATTGATTTGGATTCTTAATGCCGAGGATACGACCGAAAGAAGGTCTTACGACCAGTTAGTGGTCGTAGAAAAACCTACGACTATAACGTAGTCGTAGCAAGTCTTACGACTATGTTCAAGTCGTAGAGGAACTTACGACCAGTTAAGGGTCGTAAGAGAACTTACGACTAGGTACAAGCCGTAATAGAACTTACGACTGGGTACTAGTCGTAGAAGGACTTATGCCCAGGGAATAGTCGTAGTAAGACCTACGACTAGGTACAAGTCGTAGTAGAACTTACGGCTAAGCTACGGTGGATCGGGTGGAAGTCCGACCACGGAGGCGCCTCCCCGCACGCTTTGCTAGTGGCTCGTGGCGTTCTCCCACTGCAGGCGGCACCGGCCGGCGTGGATGAGTGTCTAAAAGTTCAATGGTCCTACCGGCGGTCAATACTGGTCGGAGTATGGCTGCGACGGCGGTACGACCACGGAGTGCGGCCGAGTAGGTATAGCTCGGGAGGACTCCCGAATGAACAATACCAAAAGGAAAAACGAAAACACACCTAAGCTCCTACAGGGTAAGGTGAAATTACCTGAGCTGAAGAAACGACCAGAGACCCACGGAGTGGCTCCGGCGACGAGTATCCGAACGGTGGCGGTAAGGTTCTCGCTAGGCCACAGCGACCTGGGCACAGAGAGAACCAAACCGAGTGAGAGTTAAGCTCCAAAGAGTAAAGGGGGAGCAGAGGGGCAAGGACATGAAGAAGAAAATCCCCGCTGCACCGCCTCCACCGAAGCTCCACACTCAACAATGGAGGTCGAGGGGATTGCAAGGAACTGCAGCTCAAGCAAGCTGGTGAGTGCTAGCTGGAGTTGCGGAAATGCTAAAGGAAGCTAAGGGTGAAGCAATGGAGTTTAAATAGAGCAATGGCAGAGAGCAATGGCCGGGTTTTTCCAGTCGGGTCAACACTGCCATGAGAGCACTTGAGAGCGATGGGAGCAGTTGAGTCATGGCCCTCTGAGGGATGAGCGCGACAGGCATTTAATGCGCGCAGAGCTAGCCGTTTAAAGGTGGACATAGAGTGGACTGCACGCCACTGCTTTTCTCCTCTGCGCACGCCATGGCAGGGCTCACGCGCGCGCAGATAGAGGAAGGAGACGACTCGTTGGTCGTCGGATTGAAATCGAACGGCTGGGCTAGATCGAGCGGATTGAAACGATCCCAGCGTTTGGCTGGTCGAAGACCGTTCGATGCCGATCCAACGGCTGAGTCAGATCGGGTGGTTTACAACGACTCCATCGTTCGGCTGGTCGAAGATCGTTCGATACCGATCCAACGGCTCACGACCCTAGCGCCCGAACGGCCGAGTTGGCACAGCTAGTGGACTGGACCGAGTCAAGTGGCTCGATCCCGAGCCCGATTCGAACCTATGGAACAGTGTAAACCAGTTAGGGTTTGAACCCTAACATCTGATTTTTGAAGAATTATTTGAGGTAGCAAACAAACTCCAAAATCTATGAAATTTTAACTGGAGCTTGCTGACAGCAGGAGGAGCCTCCCATAGAATTTCCAGAGATTTTAAGGTACTGAATTTTCTTCCAAAAATTCCAGAAGGTGAGAGCTATGGTTTGACCAAGCTTTGACTCGCCTCCAAGAATTATCAAACAATTTCTAAAAATCATGAGATAATTCAGGGGTGTTGCCAAGGCTTCCAAGAACTCAGGGAAAAGTTTTCCTAGGGTTTGGCACAAGATCTATGACAAGGAGGTTTTTGATTGGAGTCAAATGGAGATTGAATTTTGATTTTCCATAATTCGTTTTGAAAGAATTACATAAATGACCAAGGGCTTCAAGATGCAAGAAAAGTTTTAATTTCCTCTAATTTTCTTACATTTGAAACACAAATCCATTTTTGGGATGTTACACAACACCTTATTTCAATGTCTCTGACTAACTCCCAACGTGGTCGTCACTAGTCGTGGGCCTGGTCGTAGGGTTGGTCGTAGGGTTGGTGGTAGATCTGGTAGCCTAGTCGTAGGACTGGTCATAGAGCTTGAGACTTGGTCGTAGATCTAGCAGATCTGATCGTAGAGCTTGCAGATCATAGAGAACTAGTCGTAGACGGTTTGGATCCTCTCCATCATTCCTAAGTAATAGAAGATCATAATTTTTAGGTAGCATACCATTCTGCATAGATAAATTATTAGCGCCAAGAAACGAGCTCATCTCATAATTTAAGTGATGTGCACGAGCTTTTGTCATAGGGCCTTGTAGTTTAGCAACCGGATCTGGAGGATTTTGTGTAGTGCGTGTATCCGAAGGAGTGATATCCTCATCAGTAGCGCCCGCGAGGCCATCACCGGAGTGCCGCCGCTCCACGGGCCGACTGCCCGCCACGTCCTCGCCACCTCAGTGCCTCGTGTACCCTAGATGCCGAGTCAGCGCCCACGTGGCTGTCCACGTAGCACTCGCGTCAGCCCTCTCTCACACCCCACACTGTAGCATGCACCGAGTCCACGGTGGACTCTAATCGAGCCGTGGACCCAGTCTATTGAACCTGGGCCCACATGTCAGTGACTCAAAGCCTTTTTCTATAGAAAAATACTTCGGCTGAAAATCAAAAATTCCATACGGCTGACTTCAGCTTGCGTAATATCTCGAATTTCCTTTAGAAAAATAATTCGGGAAATTTGGAATTTCTGATTTTGGATTTAAACTTCCAGGAGCTCGTATTTCTTCATACGAAATCTGATTTAGGTGATTCAAATATCTAAATTTGTATAAAATGAAGATCTAGCTAACTAAACCAAAATTATTTCATTTTGAGTTAATTAGAATTAATTTGTGTTCATTTGAATTCTATTTGAATTTGGATTATTTTCGCGTATAGATTTTGACAACTCCGGAGAGCTTGATCCTGTTGAAGAGGTAGAATATCAAGAGTTTGAGAAAGGCAAGTTACACCATTGATCATTTTGATCCTAGTATTTTTAAATTATTTAATTCTGTTTTTAAATTACTATTGCATGCATAATTTTATTCAATTATTTTAAATTCCTGTTTTAAATTCTTAGTTAATCCAATTCCTTTGGATAGCCAATTTTGAATATTGGATCCTCATTCCCTTGTTACCTTAGTCAAATAAAATTTAAAAATAAAGATATGCTTGAAACTGCTTAGACCACAAATATTGAATTTTGGGGAGAATTTAGCCAAAATAGCAAAATGTGATTAAGAGCCTATGACAATGTTTTGTCATGGTGGAATTTTGCAATTGTCTTTGGAAAATAAAAATGAAAAATGGTTTTGTACTTGGGCATGATGGACCGTTGGTGGGTGCAGGTTTATGCACGGGATTAATCTGCTTAGGATTGAGCCCCAGAGTTTGTTATTGAAAGTTGCCCAAGTTAGTTAAGTACCGGCCTTTGAGCCGCATCTTGCAAAGCTCCACCGTAGTACCACATATTCTGTATGGGCAGAACTAGGCTTATTAATTTGTCACACCTCACTATTGTTTGTGCTATTTTTGTTGTGTGGGTGTCGGTTAGACATCATTCCCACTTGACGCAAGAGGGGACTTCCGACAGGTGGTTAGCCTAATGGAAATGAAACCTTAGCGGGCATATTAGTAGTGAGATAGAACATTAGAAACACCTTGTGATAATGGCCAAGTCACACGCCTAAGGAAGCGTGCATTGGCCAACATAACGGGCAAATTATCTCTTGTGGGAAAAGTTGTACCCCCTCTGCAGAGTTTAAAACTATTCGAATAGCCGTGTCGCGGTCATGGACATGCTGAGCAAAGCCACTCTAAGTTAGACTTTGTTTTTTTTTGGTTTTAAAAATAATTCTAGTACAGTATTTCAGGATGGTTAATCCTTGTGGTAAAATTGGGTGGTTATCCATGTGATAGGAGGGTATCCATCACCACGTTTCATATGGAGGATATCCACTATAAAATTATTATTTTTAAAATCTGATTTTAAGTTAAAGTTTAAAAGTGTGCCTTGAAACTTAGTATGATTATTTAAACATGAAAATGCTGATTTGTGCAAATAAACCCGTTCGACCTTCCTTTGTTTACTTATGCATGCATTCTAAATTCTGTATTGGGTGTAATTTGCGAGCACGGTAGTTGTGCTCATACTTGCTGAATATTATTATTCAGGAGAAGATTATTATTGAGAAGGTGAGGATCCAGACATTTAGGCTACGACTCCAGACGATTGCCTGTGGCGCATCGTGTGGTCTACTACCTATTTTGCTTCTGCTATGTTTTGTTACCGGCCCATTTTGTAATAAACTTTGTTTCTCATTAATAAAGTGCTTGATATGATTGTGATAACCCTTTGTGAGACTGTGTACACTAGAAATCCTGGACTAGTGTATAAACGCTGTGAATTCGGGATCCTTCGTTCCCTGGTTCGACAAGAGTGGTATCAGACCCATATCGACTGTAGGTCATAACCTAGAAGGAAACCCAACCCTTGGGAATTTATTTTTGAAAATTTAAAAATAACTTGGTCTTCTAGAGTCATTCTCAACTTTTCTCTTTAAAAATATTTACTAACTCATCTCCTTCTAAAAAATTTGTAGATGGCTGAAGTTCTGAATGCCATTTCCCATGGTGTTTTTGCTGGTCATTGGGCCGCAGTTCTCTGGAAGATCATGCAGTACTTGGACTTTGAAGAAAGACCTACGTATCAAGGATATAAGTACAAGGTGGGAAATCAGGATCAGTGGAGGGTAGAAGTGATCCTCTACTCCAACCTATCGCCGAACACAGACTTCCATATCTTCGACGCCCCAATGCGACGAGACACCTTCGCCGAAGGCATCCAGATCGACCAGGAAGCGCCCACCAACCGCTACATCTCGATCACCGCCTCAACTAAGACTGGTTCCGCTTATTACGGATGCACATCCCAACCCGGCATGACAGTACCTTCCGCTCAGCTAGAGATGAAGACTGTCCCGATCTTACGCATAAGGTGGATCTGGCCAGAGCAATGGATTATGCCTATGGGAATACCGTAGATGAGTTGTCTCTCATTCAGGGGAAATTACAAGACACAGAAGAAAAGTTGAAGGCTGCAGAAAAAGAATTGGCCTACTACAAGGCAGGCGAAGCTAGTTCTAGTGAGCCGGATTATACCCCAGTAACCCCATAGATATGTCCTTAAATTGTCCTTTAGTTGCGAATTATGAGCTACCAATACCTTTGTGGTAGTCATAATGAATCAACAAAATAAAATAATGTATTTTGGTTGATTCGCTCTTTGTCTTGTGTTTGATGGTTTTTGGGCTATTCTAGAACCATTTCCCTTAGAATTTTCCTTCTATCTCTTTTCTAATATTTGGAAGTCAAGCAGATGGTGACTACCCGTACTGGAAGTGGCAGCGCCAGAGGACAAGGAAATGAGAATGCGGATTACCAAGAAAACCCAGTTCAGCAACCACCTCATCCTCCTACTGGAGCCCCAGATTGGCAGCAGATGATGGCCAATCAGACCCATCTGATCGAGCTGTTAGCCCAATCTCTCGATAGTAACCAAAGCACACAAGCCTCAGCAGCACATCATGCTCCTCCGCCTCCAGCAAGAGTGACACTGTCAAAGTTCATGAGGACGCGTCTGCCGATGTTTTCTAGCAGCACGAAACCTATGGACGCAGATGATTGGCTCAGGGCCATTGGCAAGAAGCTGGATATTGCTCAATGCACAGATCGTGAGAGAATCTTGTTTGCCTCTCATCAGTTGAATGGTCCCACATCAGAATGGTGGGATAACTTCAGCATGTCCCATGCTAATGCTCAGGCAATCTCTTAGAATGAGTTCGTGCAAGCTTTCCGCCGATCTCATATCCCATCGGGCATAACGACTCTGAAGAAGAAGGAGTTTCGCTCGCTCCGCTAGGGAAACCGCTCAGTCAGCGAGTACTTGCACAAGTTTAATAAACTTGCTCGCTATGCCCCAGATGTCGTAGCCAGAGATGAAGACAGGCAGGAACGATTTTTGGAAGGACTGAACGATGAACATTCCGTTCGCCTAATTTCTCAAGACTTCATTGACTTTCAGCAGTTAGTGAATAAAGCTATTCGCCAAGAAGGAAAACACCAAGAGCTGGAAAATCGCAAGCGAAGAATGGCCGTTCAGAAGTTTTACTCTGGAGGACTACCCAAGCCTAGTTTCACTCAACCTCAGCCACCGCCGCGTGGAAGGTTCCAATCTACAACACCCAGAACTCCAGCACCAGCCCAGCGCCCCAATACTCCTGGTTTTCGTAGCAGTTCATCTGGGAGTCAATTCCAGCAGAAGACAGCCCCCTCAGCAGTAGGAATAACCTGTTTCCATTTCAATGAGTTGGGACATTATGCAAACAAATGTCCAAAGAAGCAGCAAACCGCAACTCTGGCTTGCCAAATGCAGGAGCACCAGTTTCCGGCGGTCCCTTAAGACCAGCTGGTTAATTCGTGAAGGGACGTGAATCACGTCACCGTAGAGGAGGCTTATTCAGCACCAGATGTTGTTTTCGGTACGTTCCTTGTCAATTCAGTACCAGCTTAAGTTCTATTTGATTCCGGAGCTTCACATTCTTTCGTGTCAAATAAGTTTATGGGAAAGTATGAGTTATCTATCTCCCCCTTAGTTAACACTATGTTAATCCATTCTCCGGGCTCGGAAATGAGAGCTAGTTTCTTTTGCCCAAATCTCACCTTGGAAATCTCTGGAGTAATATTCTCAGCAGACTTAATAGTCTTGCGCTCACAAGGATTGGATGTAATTCTTGGAATGGACTGGCTTGCCAAAAATCAAGGAAGGATAGATTGTACCAATAGATCTATCACCCTCACCAATGAGCAAGGGATTTCAGTAGAGTTCAGACCCGAGACTTATACAGGAAGAAGATCTATCTTGACCAGCTTGAAGGAAGAAAAACTGGAAGCTCTACCCGTGGTACAGGAATATCCAGATGTTTTTCTTGAGAAATTACCCGGTATGCCACCGGACAGGGACATAATGTTTTTAATTGACTTAGTCCCAGGGACTGCTCCGATTTCGAAGCGACCCTACAGAATGCCAGCCAACGATCTAGCAGAATTAAAGAAGCAGATCGAAGAATTGCAAAGCAAAGGTTACATTAAACCAAGTTCCTCGCTTTGGGGAGCTCCAGTGCTATTTGTCCAGAAGAAAGACAGTAGTATGAGAATGTGTGTGGACTATAGATCACTCAACGAAGTAACAATCAAAAACAAGTACCCACTACCCAGAATAGATGATTTATTTGATCAGCTTAAAGGAGCCAGTGTTTTCTCGAAGATTGACTTAAGGTCAGGCTATCATCAGCTAAAAATCCGACCGGAAGATATTCCAAAGATAGCCTTCACCACCAGATATGGACTGTATGAGTTTACAGTGATGTCATTTGGACTAACAAATGCCCCTGCTTACTTCATGAATATGATGAACAAAGTGTTCATGGAATTCTTCGATAAGTTTGTGGTAGTATTCATAGATGATATTCTCATCTACTCGAAAGATGAAGAAGAGCATGAAAAGCATCTCAGAATTATTTTGGACAAGCTCCGAGAGCATCAGCTTGATGCTAAATTCAACAAGAGTGAATTTTGGCTCAAACAAGTGCCTTTCCTTGGACATATTGTGTCAGCAGGAGGAGTTGCAGTAGACCCCTCAAAAGTTGAAGCTGTAATGGATTGGAAGCAACCCAAGCCGTCACAGAAGTCAGAAGTTTTCTCGGATTAGCTGGGTACTACCGCAGATTCATCGAAACTTTCTCCAAGATCGCCAAACCCATGACTCAACTTCTGAAGAAGGAAAAGAAATTTGAATGGACAGATGCATGTGAACATTGTTTCCATGAACTAAAGAAAAGACTAGTTTCTGCACCAGTGTTAGTCTTACTAGATATTCATAAGGACTTTGAAGTTTTCTGTGACGCATCTTGTCAGGGACTCGGATGTGTACTGATGCAGGAAGGAAAAGTCGTGGCTTATGCATCACGTCAGTTGAGGCCACACGAAGGAAATTATCCGACCCATGATTTGGAGTTAGCAGCAATAGTGCATGCTTTAAAAATCTGGTGGCATTATCTCATTGGTAACCGCTGTGAGATTTTCACAGATCATAAAAGTCTAAAATATATTTTCACTCAGTCCAAACTAAATCTCAGGCAAAGAAGATGGTTAGAACTGATAAAGGATTATGACCTTGGAATTCATTATCACCCGAGAAAAGCAAACGTGGTAGCAGATGCTCTGAGTAGGAAGGCATACTGCAACACCTTGATAGTTCAGGAAAATCAACCAGAGTTGTATCAAGAACTGAAGCACCTGAACCTGGAAATTGTTAGTCAATGCTGTATCAACACAGTGGAAGTCCAACCAACCATACAAGGTCATATCAGAGAGAAACAGCTAGAAGACGAAGACATCAAAGAAATCAAGAAGAACATGAGAAGAGGCAAAGCCCCAGGATTTTCGGAGGATGAGCAAGGCACAATATGGTTTGGCAACCACATATGTGTACCTAATCATTAGAAAACAATACAACTGATTATGAAAGAAGCTCATGAATCACCTTACTCTATCAATTGGGAGTACCAAGATGTACCAAGATCTGAAGGAAAAGTATTGGTGGGTCAGTATGAAGCGAGAGATCGCTGAGTTTATTGCACGTTGTGATGTATGTCAGCGTGTTAAGGCAGAACATCAGAGACCTGCCAAATTGTTGCAACCATTACCAATCCCTCAGTGGAAATGGGAGGAAAATGTTATTGATTTTATCACCGGACTACCTAGGACTGTCGGGACCCAAATTTGCAAATCTGGACCCTCTGTGTATTCTGCACTAGTCCAAGATCACGTTAGTGCACACAGTGTCAACATCGATGAAATATCACATCCATACAACGAATATAAGAATAAACGAGTACCTTTAAATAGCAAATAACTGTTGGGACCTTACTTTCGAGTTTTACATTTATTAAGCCATGCAAGGCTGACAATAAAGAATAAACTGCAGCGGAAATGAAATAAACTCTAGTGGACTCCTATCAATTTACCACAGGCAACTGACTGGGATCAAGACCCTAACGATCAACCTTCGTAGAACTCTTCTTCAAAAGCAGGCGACGACTCCTCCACTTCTGTTGATTTGTTTAGCAAGAGTGAGCACACACCGTACTCGCAAGTCATACCACAGAATGCATTTATACATGATGGCTTATTCCAAAGAAATGGCTTCTGTGGTTATTTTGCAGAAATGCAACATTTGCAATTGAATACAAATAATAGATTGAAAACATAATTGAAAATAATTAAAGGATATTAATTTAACAATTGGTTTCACAAAGGACACACAGTCTAAACAAATTATTCACACAGCTGTACAAGTTATCTCACACAGCCGACCCTTCCCAAATGTTTCATGAAAATCTAACCCTCGTGTGAAATTCCCGAGCATGTCCATAACTGAGGATGCGGCTATTCGAATAGATTGATTTAAACACTCTGCAGAGGTTGTACACTTTACCCACACGATATAATCAGTGTAGCTAGCACTGACCATAACAAAACCTTTCAGAGACTTCATCTCAAGCAATGACACTCCCGATGTGCTTTCCTGCCGGCCAACCGATACACACAACGTTTTGTTACGACACACATCGTTGGATAGGGATGCAGCGAACCGTCCCGCGATGTGACATATCACACCTCCAGCCCATCACACAGCTTAAATACAACCTGAGTTGTCAATGTCAAGAGTCCATAACTTACTAAGTTAGGCCCAGCCCATACTAGGCATGTAGTCGTACAGTAAGGCCCAGTTCAATGGCACACAAAGTTAAGTCCTTAATTGACCAAGGCAAGACTTTCAGTTTTTCCCAAATCACAAAGTTTATATCACACAGCTCCACCATTCACACAGATCCACCACTTGCCTCAGTCCAAATCTTTTCCCACCCTGTTGATTAAGTGCAACACATGCCATCATGAGTAACAGCACACAACACACACAGTTTCATCACACAGTTCCATAATCAGTTAGTCAAGTTTATATTTGCATCTCACATGAAGTGATGACTCGTGGCATGGCTAAGCAGTCTAATCGTATCTAACCAACCCACGTTGGTGCTACGATAATACCAACTAATAATGAACCAACCTAGGGTGATAAAAGATCATGATATAACAATAGACAAGATGGATATAACAATTTGGATTAATAACTAAACCCAAAAGCATTTAAATAAATACTTGAAATAGAATGCAATACATTGAAACAAAGTATTTTGAAATATGATCAAAGGTATAACTTGCCTTGGAATAGATCTAGATATTGGTCTTGGTCTTGATCTTGAGGAGGTGCTACTTCTTCAGCAAAATTTCCTGAAGTATCGACGTCTACTCGCAAACGAGACAAAAGAAACAAAAACAGATAAATAACAGAGGCAAAACAAACTCTAAAATTCAAATAAAATTCACCATTAAATAGATCTTGATTTTATATGAATTTACAAATTTGAATGGGCTCAATCGGAGTTCGGATGCAAAAGATATGGGCTTTGGAAGTTTGAAAATCAAATAAAACCCTAATTTGGATTTTATTGAATTTCCCGAATTATTTTTATAAAGGAAAATTGGATTATTGTGCAATACTTGAGTCAGCCGAGAATTTCGGAAAAGAAAATAGATTTAAAAGAAATTTGACATGTGGGCCCCACATGTCAGTCTCGGGGCTCACGGTGGACCGAGTGCACCGAGTCGAGAGAGATCTGGCGCGGTGGACTGAGCCACGCACGCGTGTGCTGGCGCTGATTTGGTGCCATGTGCGTCGCCACACCAAAGAAAGTGTGTGTGCGAGTTTGCCGACGACAACTTGCGGCGGTGGCGCTCGGGACCCGATGGTCACCGGCGAACGGCGGCGACTCGCCGGTGGTGGAGGGTACTAGATTGTTCCCCGTGCTACTGCGCGCTCAGGGGTGCCCTTACCGGTAGCTGGCAACGACGGTGGCGACCGGCGGCGAGGAAGAAGCGGTGGTGGAGCTTCGGGTTTTGTCGGAATGGTGCTCTGGCGATGCTCCGGCGACGAGGAGGGGCGCACGAGGTAGCCTCAGACTTGCTGATCATGGTGGTGCAGTCGGTGGAGCAAGGGCGACAACGACGGTGGCGCAATTCATCGGAAAAGAAGCTCGACCGAAAACTCTAAAACTTGGATTGCGGCGGCGCTAGGGTGATCGGGGAGACGAGGGTGGCGGCTCTGGGTTGCGGCGGACTAGGCGATCCTAAGGGGGGGTATTTATAGGCTCGGGGATGCCGGAATTGGAAATCCCCAATTCGGGTCTGAAACGGCCGGGTTTTGAAATCCTTGATTCTCGGAGATTGAGAGGGATTCGGGGTTTGATTCTGTTTGGAAAAGATACGGAATAAACAGAGGTACGATTTGGTGGGGTCGACGCGAAGAATCAGCAACCGAATCGGTTTTGTTGGACGAAGCTTCAAACTCCAGCAATGGCGGGCGAAGCGCGGGCGCGAGGAAGAAGACTCCGCGGAGACGACGACCCTGTGGCGGTCCCACCTGTCAGCGGCAGCGAGGCGCGGGCGAGCGAGATCAGCGGGCGAAGCCACGCGGCAGCAATCCAACGGAGGAAGGCGGGGTTTAGCGCGTGCGTCCGATCGAAAACGAGGGGCACGCGTCGCACATCCAACGGACGTGCGGCGGCGGGAGATGGAGATGGTCAAGGTGGAATAGTGTTGGGCTTCGGCCCAATACTATTCTGAGGAATTTAAATAGATTTTTCTTTTTAATAAATCCAGAAAATGCAAATAGCAATTAGAAAATAGCAAGTGATCTTGGAAAAATTCTATAAAATTCTATAAAATATGTCTAAGCAAATAGAATATAAATAAAATAGTTTTGACACTTATTGATGTTGGGATTAAGCACATTAAATCAGTTTGTCCTTAAAGTCCATATTAAGCTTTTAAATTAATATTCAAATAAATCCAAATGGTGAATTTTCTCACTACCACTATTTAAAGGATTTTTAAAGCTCTGAAAATTGGGATGTTACAAACCTCCCCCCTTAAACGAATCTCGACCCCGAGATTCAGGCTAGCTAGAGAAAAGGCTGGGAAACTCGGCTTTCAACTCTTCTTCACGTTCCCACGTTGCTTCTCCTTCTGAGTTGTTACTCCACTGGACTTTGCAGAAACGAACGGTCTTGCTTCTGGTGTGGCGCTCCGCGACATCCAAAATCTGTCGGTACATTTGTTCTTTGTGCGTGAGATCTTCCTTGATTCAATTGATCGCAACGGGTGCGCTTTCGGCACACGAAGACACTTTTTCACCGAGAGACATGAAAGACATCATGCACTCCACGCTACGATCGTGGTAGTTCCAAGCTGATGCATAACTTCTCCTCGGCGTTCCAAAATCTTGAGCGGACCCACATACCTTGGGGCAAGCTTCCTTTGTGTGGAATCTCTTAACACCTCCGGCGGAGTAACTCGAAGATACACAAAATCCTCTGGTTCAAAGCTGAGGTCACGGCGACGATTATCGGCATAACTCTTACATGCGGGTGGGCTATCTTTAACCTCTCTCTGATCATAGCAACTTGTTCTTGACTTCGAGTAATATCGGCCCGAACACTACACGCTCATGTCGACCAATTTAATGGAGTTCTCGCACACGACCATACAAAGCTTCAAATGGTGACATCGCAAGCGGCTTGATAACTGTTGTTGTACGAGAATTCTGCATACGGTAAACTCTTATCCCAACTGGTAGCATTTGCTAAGGCACAGGCTCTCAACATATCTTCCAATACCTAGTTGACTCTTTCAGTCTGTCCATTTGTCTGTGGATGATAAGTAGTACTGAAATTCAGATGAGTTCCCCGGGCTTCATGTAGACTTTGCCAGAAACGAGAGGTGAACTGAGATCCTCGATCTGACACTATCTTCTTAGGCACACCATGCAGACTGACGATCTTTGACATATACAACTCTTCAAGGCGATCCCCTGAGTAAGTGGTTTTGAACGGCAAGAAATGGGCAACCTTGGTCAAACGATCCACTATTACCCAAATCGAATCATAACCTGATTGAGTCTTGGGTAAACCGGTAATAAAATCCATATCGATCTTTTTCCACTTCCATTCTGGTATCTTCAGCGATTGTAGCAAACCTGCTGGTCTCTGATGCTCTGCCTTTACTTTCTGACACACGTCGCATAAGGCTACGAACTCTGCGACATCTCGCTTTAAGTTTGGCCACCAAAACTTATTCTTAACATCCTGATACATCTTAGTACTTCCAGGGTGAATCGAATACTTTGAGTCATGGGCTTCCTTCAGAATCAGCTGTCTTAATCCATCAATATCCTTTACACAGATACGTCCATTGATCCACAGTATATCCTGATCATCCACGGTAAAGTCTTTAAATTTTCCTTCTGCCATCTTCTTCTTGAGGTCGGCAAACTCAGAATCTTTGGGTTGAGCTTCACGAATCTGTTTCTCCAGAGTAGACTACACTGCTAGACTGGCCACAATTCCTTCAGAAACAACTTCTAGCTGTAGCTTCTGGAATTCCTCCTGAAGTTCTGAACACAACTCTTTTGCTTCCAGAGTATTGTAGTAGCTCTTACAACTCAGTGCATCTACAACTACATTGGCCTTACCAGGATGGTAATGGATTCCAAGATTATAATCCTTTATCAATTCCAGCCATCTTCTCTGTCTCATATTCAAATCAGACTGAGTGAATATGTACTTCAGGCTCTTATGATCGGTGTAGACTTCACAGCGATTACCGATGACATAATGATGCCAAATCTTCAAAGCATGCACTACGGCAGCTAATTCCAAATCATGGGTAGGATAATTCTCCTCATGGGGCCTTAATTGCCTTGACGCATAAGCGACAACTTTTCCTTCTTGCATAAGGACACATCCTAATCCTTGACGCGAAGCGTCACAATAGATATCAAAATCCTTGCGGATATCTGGCAAAAGTAGCACTGGGGCTGAAGTCAAACGTTTCTTCAATTCTTGAAAACTTTCTTCACAAGCTGGGGTCCAAATGAACTTCTTCTCTGAAGGACCGAAATGGCAACAGAGGGGGGGTGAATGGTGCCTTAAAATTAAGAGCTCCCCTTTTAATGTATTTAAACAAGATCTACAAAACCCTCTTAAGATGAGTAACACAAAATCAGAGAACTAAAACAGGTTTCATTCTGTTCTGTCAAAAATCGGAAGATCCGATTCTACCCGGCGGTAGTTCCGCACTCCGGTAGTTCCGGGGTAAGTGCGGAAGTTCCGCTGCTGATGATTCCGCCTTGGACAATCGGAAGTTCGATTGTCACGACCAAGAAACGAGGCGCTCGGGTTTTTCCCAAAAATCCAAAGTGCTAAATCTTGAATGCTCTTCTCTGGTCAAGTTTCACAGGACATCATCCTAAGCAACATCTTGACCTCATGGAGAAGAATCGCAAACAAAGATTTAACAAACAAGCCAAAATCGGATTTCTTGAAGAAGGGGCAAGAAAGACAAAAACCCACGATAGACAAGATTCTCTGATTCTTAGTGCATGAAACTTTGAGGATGCATTAGCAATATTAAAACGACTCTAGATATCAAGTTTCAAGCTATTTCATAGGACGAATCAAAAGATGCATCAAAACCTAAATATTCAACAAGAGCAGGAGGGAATAAGAGAGGCATAAGCGAGTAATCAAAACTTGAGTTTCATTGATAGAATCAAGAGATTACGGAGGAAACACGGAGGAATGATTACAAAGATTTTGATTCATCCTCTCAACTCAACACACTCTCAAAAAGCAAACCAAACCCTTTTTCTAAGGCTAACCCTAATTTTCTCTCTCAAAGTCTAACACTAACTCCAGGGTTCTCCCCTATTTATAGCCTTTGCTAATGGGCCTCCAACCCATTAAGCCCACTACACCCGAATGGAACCGCCTCCACTTTTGCCGCTTTGCGAAAAGACCCTTTCGCCCCTTGCGCACCTTCTGGAAGCCTCCCGTACACCTTGTTGTGCACGACTCGCAACCGCTTCAAGATTCACGCCGTCTTCGACACATCCCGACCGTTCTGACCTCAACGCCTCCTGCGCCTAGTCCGGTCCACGTGTCTCGCCACGACTCCATCTTGATGCCCTGCAGTCAACACAGACAAAAACACATCACATAGCATTGCACAATATCATAGCATCAATAATTGTATAAGACTCAAACTCATACAAAATCAAAATCACAAATTAATCTTCTACGCACGATTACGGACACAATCGAAGTTCGCGACTTACCACGGCGGAAGTTCCGATTTCTAATTATCGCGCTCGTCGGGAATATCGGAAGTTCGCGCTCAACAACTGCGGTACTTCCGATATCCTAACAACCGACTTTCGGATATTTAATTCCGATTTAATATCTCGAGAGAACACTCAATGTCGGTATTATCGGACACTCGCTACCTTGTGCGGAAGTTCGATTTCCTTCAAAGAGAGCAAAACCGGATAAAGCGGAAGTTCCTATTTCCAACACCGGTGGTTAGATTAATCGGAACTTCCGCTCCATACAATGGTAGTTCCGATTTCACGACTTAGCCGAAGCAGTCCAAACCGAAAACCTCAACTCTCAATCTAATCAACACACTTGTCAAATACTCATCACTCAGTGGAGGACCTCTCACATGGTCTCTCAATCTCCCCTTGATGAGTATATTGACAATCTGAAAAAGCATAAGATGAGTTTGAGATTCCAGTCAACCAAGGTCTAAACAAGTGCAATTAAGCTCAAGACCAAGTTGACAAAAGAGAAAGACTTGAGATGAGATGAAAGAGCAATTTTCGCACAAAACTCAAGGCTTTTCTTCAGAAGGCTTTTTCTCACAATCATTCTCCCCCTTTGGCAATAAAATCATCAATATGTAGAAAAGGGAGGAAAAGACTATATGATGTTTATTTTAAGCATTAGGAGCCATGTAGATTATCCAAAATGACTATTAGAGTATTACACCAAGCCATAACACAGAAGAATGCTATCAAGATCATGACAATCGATGTATAGAAGAGCTAAGGCAGAAAGTCCATAATCGATTAATGATCCAATTCTTTAGCGAGTCAAATAAGTCAAGTTTGAGGTCTAGCTAAAGATATCCAAAGATGATGCAAGCCATGTCAAATAATCTAAATTGAACCAAGAAGACTCATACTGAACAGTTTAGAGTGCTACCAGTTGAAGAAGGACTCATTTTATCCAGAATTTGGTCTCTTTGAAGATAAGCAATTTTAGCACATTTTCTTTTTCGAAGACTTTTACGGTTTTATCTCGATAAAGCAAGCTCTGGACTAGGTGCCATCCACAAGCGCCTCCTGAGCTTCAACCATTTTTTTGGCCATGTGCTAGATCCCAAGCCTTATCGACCACTCCAAGCAATAGACTTAAGGAGGTGATCTTAGGTCATCAAGGCTCCCCGAGTTCATGCCTAGTGCAATGGCAAGCCGTCTCATGAGAAAGATTTGGTGAGATCGGTTTTTCGCACAAAGAGATCATTTTGCTTTTGAAGTTTTAGACCGGTGATTAGAGATAAGTCATGTTTCTTAACAAGCGATAGCAGACTCAAAAGTTCAAAGAGATTCGAGGACTCAACTTGACCTACTTGACATGGCGAAAATCATAAAAGGATAGTTTCAACGGACTAGTCTCAAGAGCTATCATGACAAGATTTTAATTCAAGTTTAGCATTTTTAAACACCTTAGCATGGCAAAGACTAAACTACACATAAAAAGTCATGATAGATCTAGCGGTTTAGCATAAATCATGGCAAGATGTAAAGCAGTGAAAACATATCATAAGGGATAATAAACAAGGCTCCATTTGATTATAATGCAATGCGGAATGAAATGCACAAAAATCCGATTCCCTTGAATGAGATGCATCTTTTAGTTCAAAGTTGAGTTATGACAAAATTAAGAGTATGGAATAACCAAGAGTAACTCCCCACGAGCCAAAGGAACAAAAACGAGAATCGATAAGTAAACGAGAAAAGCGATCCTCTAGAGCATAGAAAGATATAGAAAACTATCGCTCAGACAGGTTCTTATCTACCCCATATGATTCTAGGACTATCGGTGATCTACACATACACTAAGGAGCAAACAACATCCCTGTCTACCCAAGGGTGGCCCGACCCTGCTAGAACCTATAAGAAGTGAGTAAGCTCTACTTAGAGAAGGAAGAGACGACTAATAAGCGACATCCTAGAAGCACAAGACAAGAAGTAGCGATCAAAGCAATTTGGTAAGTGAACCACTCTAACCTATCTTTGGAAGGACTTGACCCAAAAATGAAACGAGAAAGGAGTAATAGTATATTATAATATAATATAATATAATATAATAGTAGCACAAAACTCCCCCTCAAAGAATCGTAAGGACAAACCACTAAGCTCTCCCTCAGAGTGAAAACCGAGGCATCCGGAGGCTTAGTGAAGATATCGCCATGGCGGTGCTCACTCTCCTGGCTGGAGCACAATGTCACCCTTCTCTACATGGTCTCGAAGAAAGTGATATCGATATCAATATGCTTGGTCGAGAATGTTGCTTTGGGTTCTTGGCAATGCAAATTGCGAGCGTGTTATCACGAGAAGAGTGGAGCGCATCGATAGATAGCCCGAAATCCTGCGGTCGAGACCATCAAAGCACTTGACTACGAGAATCGGCTGCGACAGCGTGCTCGGCCTCTGCGGTGGGATGCGCAACACCGGATTGCTTCCTCGGCGACCGGGAGGCGAGAGAAGTGCCAATGAATTGGCAAGTGCGGAAGTGCTCTTCCTATCTATCCTCTGACCCGACAAAGTGCGCATCGGAGAAGGCTCTAAGAGATAGACAAGAAGAGGAAGAGTACGGATGCCATAGTCAATGGTAGCTCGAAGGTACCGAAGATGCGCTTCACCTTTGACGGTGAGATCTGCGAGGAGAAGCTCAAACCGAGCACTAAGACACCTGAGAAAAGTGTATGTTTGGTCTCGAGGTGTGAGGTACAAGAGAGAGCCAATCATGCTCTGAAATCCTTTTGGTCAGCGAGTTCGCCATCTTCATACGGATCGAGCATTTGTAGATGCCATTGGAGTTGATCTTGGCTTTCCATCATTCATGTCGAAGCGCAGCAGGAGGTCTCGAGTGTATTTGCCTTGATGAAGAAAGGTACCCTCCAGAGCTGTTTGATTTGGAAGCCAAGGAAGAAGCTCAACTCGCCCATCATGCTCATTTCAAACTCAGAGCTCATGACATCGGAAAAGCGGGAAGCGAGCATGCGAGGAGCCGCCAAAGATAATGTCATCCACGTAGATCCGGGACGAGCGGAAGATCGGTGCCAAGATGGCGGATGAACAAGGTTTTGTCAATTTTACCCATCTCAAAACCATGGCTCGTGAGATAGGACTTAAGCCTTTCATACCAAGCTCAGGGAGCTGCTTGAGTCCATACAAAGCTTTGGAAAGCCTGTAGACATGGTTAGGGTATTTGGGGTTCTCGAAACCAGGAGGCTGTCTCACATAGACTTCTTCCTCAATAAGGCCATTGAGGAAGGCACTCTTGACATCCATCTGGTAAAGCTTGAAACCCTTAGAAGCTGCAAAGGCAAGCGAGATTCTAATGGCTTCAAGTCTAGCTACAGGGGCAAAAGTCTCTTCGAAATCTAGACCCTCAACTTGAGAGTACCCCTGAGCTACCAGCCTAGCCTTGTTTCGAATGACTAACCCATCTTCACTTTGCTTATTCTTGAACACCCATTTGGTCCCAATGATATTGTGACCTTGAGGGGCTCAACAAGGGACGAGACCTTGTTCCTTTCAAAGTTTTCCAATTCCTCGTGCATGGCGTTAGTCCATGACTCATCGAAAGAGCATGACAAGCGTCTTTGGGCTCAAGCGAGGCAACAAAGCGAGAATGGAGCAGAATAGAGACATGCAGTTTTGAGCAGTGACTCGCTCAAAGAGATCTCAATTATCTCGCTCTGAAGGATGGTCCTTTTGAATGTGTCTTGGAGGTCGAGGTGAGATGAAGAAGTGGCCTCTACCTCATGATCGGATGAGATAGGAGCAGAGCCACTAGCTTCGAAGAAGCGAAGGTAAGGTGATCTCCTCGAGTGCGGTGGAAGAAGGTACCTCAAGAGGAGGAGGAAGAGCTGGATCAGGTAGACAACCTTCATCTCCGTCTTCCTCTTCGTCCACAAAGATGGACTCAGACTGCTCTAAAGAACCTGAGATATCAGGCCTAGTCCCCGGACTGGCCTCATCGAAGGTCACCTCTGAGTCTCTAACAATTTACTAGACTCATGATTCCGGACTCTATAGGCACGAGAAGAAGTCGAGTAACCGGAAAGATCCCATCACAAGATCGTGACTCGAACTTATCTAGGTTCCCGGACTTGAGAATAAAACACTTGCAACCAAACACACGAAAATGCGAGGCGCTGGTTTTCGCCCATATCTCAACTCATAAGAAGTGCGATGCAAGAGTGCAGAAGAAAAACTCTGTTAGAAACATGACAAGCGTAGCAATTGCTTCACCCAAAACTTCCTAGGTGTAGAGTACTCATCAAGCATCGTCTGGCCATCTCGACCAAGGTGCGGTTCTTCCTCTCCACAACGCCATTTTGTTGGGGGCGTATGGAGACGCAGGCGGTGCTCTACACTGTCTCACCACAAAAACTCTCAAAGTAGGAATTCTTGAACTCGGTGCCATTATCGGTCGCTGGTGCTCGTAATGCACCGGGAGCTCAACGAAAGCCTACTAAAAGACCACGAAAAGAGTAAGCGTCTCATCCTTGAGGCTAAGAAAAATACCCAAGAATACCTCGAGAAGTCATCGACCACGACAAGCACGTACCACTTCCCTCCTCTTGTTGCACTCTATTTGGTCCCTCGTGTCCATATGGGCGATTGATGCAGTGCATCTGTCATAGTCCTTTCAGAATGGAGGATGTGAAGCGGCAACCATTTTGCCGTGCCGGCAAGGAGCACAAACAAGATCCTTGACCATTTTGAGTTTTGGCAAACCACGAATGAGATCGTGACCGCTAACTCGGGTCAGATGATCAAATCCTATATGACCAAGTCTCCTATGCCAGAAAGTCAAATCACGGGATTCAGAAGCAATTAAACATCGGAGAGGATCACGGAAGATCGGAAAAATCAGCATGAAAGATCCTCCCATATCGAAATCCATAAACTAGACTACAGAAGAATCAAGAATTTTGCAATTGTTTTTCTTAAAGCTCACCTCGAAACCGTCATCGGTAAGCTGAGAGACTGAAAGCAGATTATACTGCAGCTTACTTACTAAGGCAACATCTTTTAAAATGAAAGAATCATTAATGCTCACAGTACCTTTAGCGATGACGCGCCCAAAAGAAGCATCTCAAAGGTGATCGTCTCATCACAGGAGCGCGGGCTAGGGAAGAAAACCAGCAGGACTCACGGTCATATGGCGTGAACAAGCGAGTCTACAATCCGGACCTTTCCCTTCCCGGCCGGCGACCTTGAGTCAAGCAGTAAAGTCTCGATCTTGGGGTGAATCAGCGGTGATTTTGGCACCCAATCTTGAGTAACACGGCGAGCAGATGAAG
Organism: Hsuehochloa calcarea; assembly: GCA_036346395.1. Lineage (NCBI taxonomy): Eukaryota > Viridiplantae > Streptophyta > Magnoliopsida > Poales > Poaceae > Hsuehochloa > Hsuehochloa calcarea. Next base: position 49,181,413 of record CM070609.1, on the reverse strand, counting down.
TAGTCAAGCAAGGCGACCTCTATCTACCCTCGCTCTCTGTCACTCAACAAGTCAAAAGATCTCGACTGTTCTTTGGATCCATTGCTATGGGAGAAGCGAGTCGAAGTGCGATAACATCTTGATCTCGCCATGAGTAGCTATCTCGAAAGGAAAGCGAGATCTATCCTCGGGGCGGCGGAAGTTACGACCAATGGGAGCATGAGGACGAAAATCGAAAACTTCGGAAAAACCAAGTCCTCGATCTTGCCCAAAATTATCGGATGGAACAAACCTAGACCTCATGTTGGTCTTAGGTGCACTCAAGATCTGGGTGACCACGAATGTGCCTAAGAAACTCAACACGGTCTCTGCGCGATCTTGGCGCTGAAGCAATGATCAACTAAATGTCCATCTTTACGGCGAAGGTGCAATGATACTTCGCATATACGAGGGCGAAGCTGCGGTGGAATCACCTTCTTTGTCGAAATCCTTTGAACAAAACCCGCTGACTTAAAATTGACTTTCTCAATCCACGGGCTTAGTTTTGATCACACCGGTGCTATGGTATTGAGCACGGCGGTGGATGCTTCCTCATATCCTCACGGATATCATATCCTAGACCACGATTAAATCTGCAAATTTTAGATTTGTCTAGAATGAGATTGAGCTTCTTCTTGCCTCCTACAAACCTCTCGAGAGTGTTCATAAGATCTTGACACTCCCGAAAGAGAGAGGTGCAAGAAGAGCGAGGGAAGAAGGGACGAGAAGGTAAGGGAGCGAAGAAGAATCAACAACAGAGGAAAGATTGGCTTGTGCACGCACTGGTAGACTTTGGGGGCAGTCCTCTTGCTAGCAGATTGGTTCACGTTGCTAGGCGTCTCTACCAAACCCTTAGACTTCTTCCCGGCACACACAATACAAGCGGATGATTGTGTCTCTAGAAGGTCCTTAGTTAGCTTCACATTTTTCATCCAAGGCAACCAAATCACATTTTAGTTTATCACAATGATTGTATGGTGAGCTAACAAGGTCCTTAGAAGCATCTTGAGCCAATTTATTCTTGTGATCAATCATTTCTTGAAGCTGCTTGAATCTGATTCTAGTTCATTGATTAACTTAGGGCAGTTTAAACAAGAAACAACGAGGCTCTAGTAGCGCGACTTGAAATTGACAATTTTGTGATACGCCCGTTTAGGTTCATCTTGAGATTATTACAATTTTCACAAGTTTCAGGCAGATCAAGCAACATGGTATAAAGACCTCTAAACGAATTGTCCTTAACCTCACATGAGGTGCAAGCAGTAGCCTCAACAGTAGTGGATGAAGGAGGTGCTACCCTACTCATCTCTAATTCAGCAAGAAGGCTAATGTTCTCTACCTTAATCATGTCAAGTTCAGAGGACACACTATCATGTAAGGTCCTTAGTTTATCCATATCATCAATCAAAGCACAGCATGTGTCACATTCATCACGGGAGGAAGCAGATGTAAGTAAAGTAAGCTCCCGTGATAGTCTAGCTACTTCCTTCTCCAACCCAGCACACTTAGCCCTAGACTTAGCATGGAATCTACCTAGCTTAAGAAAAGCATCATTAATTTGGTCATAAGTGGGACTAACCTCATCGAGTCGAGATGCTGGCTCATTTGTCGCTCGATTCGCCCCAGGGCCATGAAGCACATCTTAGGAGAAGTTTGCCGTCGTCCTTGGGATCATGATCGTCCTTCCCATCATCGTCCTCCACCCCTCCACCTCATTTGGTGTCCGGTTCGTCGAGGCGGTGAGGCCGCGATGGAGCGACTTCTTTGCCTTCCCAAAGTTGCGGAACTTCTTCTTGCCTTGATCAGTCTTTGAGGGCTTCGTGTTGCGGTTCTTGTCGATGTAGTCGTTCTTGCTTGGACCGCCATAGTCACCTTTGCCCTTCCCAAGCTTGGGACGGTTTGCTCGAATGTGGTTGGGGCCACCACACTCGAAACAAATCACAGGACCTCCTCTTTTACCATCCCTCCTCCTCTTGTAAGCATGGGAAAACTTAGAGCTAGGAGGGCTAGGTGTTCATCCTCAAGGCTGCTCTAGCGATCATCGGTTATGTCACGAGAGCAGCTAGGAGAACCCACGTATCGACTCGAGAAGAAGATCCGAAGTGGGATCGGTGACTAAAGCCATCATTGTGACTCGACCTTCGAGAGACAATGTCAATCTCGTGAGTCTTGAGGCGCGAGTAAAGCGCATCAAGAGTCGGTCGAGAGGTCCGTGCTATCTTTGATGGTAGTCACTTTCATCTCCCAAACACGAAGATCAAGTCGAAAGCATCATCGGCGTTATCGAGTCGGGGTATGTAAGGCCGACCGCTCGGAGGTTGCTCAAAATCTTGTGAAACGCGAAAAGCACTCGTCAAGAGATTCACCGACAAGCATCTCAAATTTCTTGTATTCACGCTTGCTGGTCTTGTCTAACCGTCTTAATCGAGTGGTGCCCTCATGGTATGCATCGAGGTCACCCGGATGTAAATAGCGAAATCAAATGAAATACGATCAAACTCATACGCTTAAACCACGAATGATTATGTTCCTTGCCTTAGCATTTGCCTCAACATCGGCCATGTTTTCGGCATTGATGTTCTCATCGGCGAGAACAACAAATCTAACCTTCACCTTTCTCCGGATGGCATACCCACGAGCACGGATGTAAGTTTCCATTCGGCTCTTCGGAAGGGTAATCGGACCATCAAAAGCTGGAGGCTTAGTGGAATACTTGTCAGTTGCCATGGCTCAACCGGCCGGTTAAGATCTATCAAGAAGAGCTAGCAGGCTCGATACCAATTGAAGGACGAAATGGCACAGAGGGGGTGAATGGTGCCTTAAAATTAAGAGCTCCCCTTTTAATGTATTTAAACAAGATCTACAAAACCCTCTTAAGATGAGTAACACAAAATCGAGAGAACTAAAGCAGGTTTCATTACATTACGTCAAAAATCGGAAGATCCGATTCTACGTGATAGTTCCGCACTCCGTGTAGTTCGGGGTAAGTGCGGAAGTTCGCTGCGATGATAATCGCCTTGGACAATCGGAAGTTCGATTGTCGACCAAGAAACGATCGCTCGGGTTTTCCCAAAATCCAAAGTGCTAAATCTTGAATGCTCTTCTCTGGTCAAGTTTCACAGGACATCATCCTAAGCAACATCTTGACCTCATGGAGAAGAATCGCAAACAAAGATTTAACAAACAAGCCAAAATCGGATTTCTTGAAGAAGGGGCAAGAAAGACAAAAACCCACGATAGACAAGATTCTCTGATTCTTAGTGCATGAAACTTTGAGGATGCATTAGCAATATTAAAACGACTCTAGATATCAAGTTTCAAGCTATTTCATAGGACGAATCAAAAGATGCATCAAAACCTAAATATTCAACAAGAACAGGGAGGGAATAAGAGAGGCATAAACGAGTAATCAAAACTTCAGAGTTTCATTGATAGAATCAAGAGATTACAGAGGAAACACAGAGGAATGATTACAAAGATTTTCAGTTCATCCTCTCAACTCAACACACTCTCAAAAAGCAAACCAAACCCTTTTTCTAAGGCTAACCCTAATGTCGAACCCGGGAACGAAGGATCCCAAATTCTCTGTGTTCATACACTAGTCCAGGATTTCCAGTGTACACATTCACAAAAATGTTATCACAAACATATCCAGCGTGTATATTTAATAATCATAGAGTTTATTACAACTGGGGCCGGAGGCCAAATAAAACATTAAGCGGAAGCAAATAATAATGGTAAGCCACACGATCGCCACAGCAATCGTGCGGAGGTCATTGCCTAATCGTCCTGCTCCTCACCATACGGATAACAGTCTTCTCTGAATAATAATATTGACAAGAGTGAGCACTACAAGCGTGCTCGCAAATTACACCCAATCTGAATTTAGAATGCATGCATAAGTTATTCAAAGGAAGGTTGTAGGGTTTATTTGCATAAATCAGCCTTTTTGGTTTAAATAGTTATACTAAATTTCAAGGCACATTTTCATTTCATAACTAAAATCATATTTAAAATTGATCATTTTATAGTGGATAACCTCCATATGAAACATGGTGAAGGATACCCTCCTATCACAAGGCTACGCCTAAATTTACCACAAGGATTAACCATCCTCAAATCATGTCCAAAGTTATTTTAAAACCAAAAACAAATCTAACTTAGAGTGGCTTTGCTCGGCATGTCCATAGCAGTGGACACGGCTATTGAATAGATTTACACTCTGCAGAGGTTGTACAACTTTACCCACAAGAGATAATTTGCAGTTATGTCGGCCAATACACACTTCCTTAGGTGTGTGACTAGGCAATTATCACAAGGCGTTTCAATGCATTACCTCAATACCAATATGCGCTAAGGTTTTACTTCCATTAGGCTAACCACTGCTGGAAACCCCTCTTGCGCCAAGTGGGAATAAAGTCTAGCAAACACCCACACAACAAAAATGGCATAAACAATCTGAGGTAATACAAATTATTAAGCACAGTTACGCCCATACGAGAACATGTGGTAATCGGTGGAGCTTTTGCAAGATGCGGCTCAAAGGCCGGTCCTTAATCTACTTGGGCAACTTTCAATAAAACCACAGGTCTCGATCCTAACAGACAGGCAGTGCATAAACTTGCACCCACCAGCGGTCCATGTTTGCCCAAGTATAAACCATTTTCTTTTAATTTTCAAAGACATTTGCAAAAGTCCACCATGACAAAGCAATGTCATAGGCTTTTTATCAATTTATGAAATTTTGGCTAAATTCTCCCAAAGTCAAATATTTCATGGTCTAAGCATTTGCTAAGCATAAATTTAATTTTAAATTCATTTGACTAAGGTTACAAGGAATTGATAATACAACAATCAAATTTGGCTATACAAAGGAATTGGAATAATTAAATATTTAAAACAGGAATTTAAAATAATTAAATACAATTATGCATGCAATAATAATTTAAAACAGGAATTACATAATTTTAAATATTGGGGGCAAAATGGTCAATGGTGTAACTTGCCTTGCTCAAATTCTGGTATTCTACTTCTTCAATAGGGTCAAGCTCTCAGAGTCGTCAAAATCTATCTGTGAAAATATTCCAAATTCAAGCGAATTCAAATGAACACAAATAAATTCAAATGAAAATTCAAATTAACTCCAAATTAAATAATTTTGGTTTAGTTAGCTAGATCTTGATTTTATACAAATTTAGAAATTTGAATCACCTAAATCGGAGTTTGTATGAAGAAATACGAGCTCCTGGAAGTTTAAATCTAAATTTAATTCAAAAATCAGAATTTCAGAATTTCCCGAATTAAATTTCTAAAGGAAATTCTAATTATTGCGCAAGCATGCGTCGTGACAGACTTTATTCTGAGGAGACATGTGGGCCCAAGCAGTATGGGTGAGTCCACGGCGTCACCGAATCCACGGTGGACTCGGCGCGACGCAAGCGTGTGGCGCGGGCCTTGGCCGGCGCGGCCGTCCACGCCTGGCGCCTATGTGGGCGCTCGTCGACCAAAGTGCCCATGTGGCGCCAGTGGCGCCGACTTGGCGACCACATCAAGACCGGGGGCGGCGCTCGGGAACCAAGGTTCGTGAGCAGCGGCGGTCTGGCGGGCTCCGGTGAGTCATAAAACACTCGAGAGACATCGATGCTTGGCGCGGCGCTGGCGCGCGCGGCGTGGCGGAAGATGGTCGGCGACGGCGAGAGGCGGCGGTGAGGTTCGGTTGTTGGTGGCGAAGGTGCTCGGGGATCTCTGGCGAAGGCGAGGCGCGCACGAGATCGCCGGAGGTCACTGAAGGCGATGGTGCGATCGCGGTGGTGGGGAGTGCTTGCTATCGCGGAATCGAAGAAGATGGAGCTTGCCACCGCAGGGAAAACTCCAATTGCCGTGCGAGAGAGTGGCGAGGTTCGAGAGTAGGTGGAATGGAATGTGGGAGAGAATGCGCAGCCGGGGGCGGCTTTTATAGGCGAGGGGGAGCGGGAGATGGAGATCGTGGGCGGCAGTAATGGCGACGGCGAGAGAGGTGGGGGCGTTACAGGGCGAAATAACGGGGGGTAATGGCGGGAATGAACGCGGTGGAAGCTGGCGTTGTTAACGCGCATGATGGCGAGAGAAATGGGGAGGAATCGCGGACTTGATGGCGGCGGTGAAGAGGCGGTAATGGCGGCGTCGCGGGGAAGAAGGAGGCGAGGAAGGCGACAACATGTTGCGTGGGCCCCACCGGCAATGAGACAAAGAGAAGGAGAGAGAGCGCGGGCGGATTGATTGTCGGCCGTCCGATTTCGATCGGACGGCCCGCGTTACTCGCGCGCGGGAAGAGTTGGGCCGAGAAGCGCCTGATCTTTGGGCTTGACCCGATCTTATGTGAAGATTTTAAATTCTTTTCAATTGATTTAATTCGAAATTCAAATAGGCTTTAGAAAATAGTAAATGAAGTCCAAAAAATTTTGAGAAAATTCACAGAAATTCTATGAGGCATTCTGGACTTAAATAAAATAATTCCAACTTTTAGTTGGTAATAGATTTTGCACATAAATTCTTTTAGCCTTAACATACTTTATTGAAAAGCTTTTAAAAAATTTCAGAAAATCCACAAAAATTAATAAAGTCTTATTTTTAAATGAAATTGAAATTTTGGTACATTACAAACCTACCCCCTTAAAGGAATCTCGACCAGAGATTGGACTTGGTCGACAAAAGGTAGGGTACTCGGCTCTCAAAACTTCTTCTCGCTCCCGGTAGCTTCTTCTTACGAATGATTGCTCCTTGAACCTTACAAGAGCGGATGACTTTGCTACGGTGGCGCGTTACGCCACATCGAGAATCTTGATTGGTTGTTCCACATAGGTGAGATCTTCACGAAGATCGATGCTCTCAGCGGTGTTTCTTTGTTGGTACTCGAGACATTTCTTTAAGCTGGGATACATGGAAGACATTGTGAGCAGTGTGAGAGATCTTTGGTAGTTCAAGCGATAAGCAACTTCACCTCTTTTTGCCAAAATCTTATAGGGTCCGACAAATCTGGGTGCGAGTTTTCCTTTAGTCTGAAATCTCTTCACTCCTCGGAGTGGAGTTACCCTGAGATAGACAAAATCTCCCATCTCGAAGGATAGTTCTCTCCGACGATTATCGGCATAACTCTTTTGTCGGGTTTGAGCTACTTTCAGACGTTCTCTTATTGCTTTTACCTTACTTTCAGCTTCTTTTATCAATTCTGGTCCGAAGAATTGGTGTTCTCCTACTTGATCCCAAAGGAGAGGGGTTCTACACTTTCTACCATACAATGCTTCAAAAGGCGACATCTGTAGGCTAGCTTGAAAGCTGTTGTTGTAGGAAAATTCTGCATAGGGCAAATTCTTATCCCAGCTTCTTCCATAATCTATAGCACATGCTCGAAGCATGTCTTCTAGGACCTGATTTACACGTTCGGTCGGCCATCTGTTTGGGGATGATAAGTTTGTCTTTGAAGTTGAGTCAGTTCCCAAAGCTTCATGTAGACTCGCCAAAATTTTGAAGTGAGCTGCGAACCTCTGTCGGACACAATTTTCTTGGGTATACCATGTAGGCAGACGATCTGGCCATGTACAATTCGCTAACTTATTGCTACGTAAGTGGTCTTGTTGGAATAAAATGAGCCACTTTTGTTAATCGGTCAATTATTACCCAAATGGAATCACAACTGATTGGGTCCTAGGTAGTCGGTGATAAAATCCATACCAATCTCCTCCCATTTCCACTCGGGAATTGGTAATGGTTGTAACAATCCGGCGGTCTCGATGTTACGCCTTAACACGACATACATCTGGCGTGCAACAAACTCAGCGATCTCTCGCTTCATACTAACCCACCAATACTTTTCCTTCAGATCCTGGTACATCTTGGTACTCCCGGGATTGATAGAGTAAGGTGATTCATGAGCTTCTTTCAGAATTAGTTGTCTGGTTTCATGATGTTTAGGTACACAGATGCGGTTGCCAAACCATACTGTGCCCTGCTCGTCTTCAGAAAATCCTGGGGCTTTGCCTCTTCTCATGTTCTTCATGATTTCTTTGATGTCTTCGTCTTCTATTTGTTTTCTCTCGATCGACTTTGTATGGTTGGTTGGACTTCCACTGTGTTGATACAACCTTGACTGACAATTTCCAGATTCAGATGCTTTAGTTCTTCATACAACTCTGGTTGATTTTCTTGAACTAACACCGTGTTGCAGTATGCTTTCCTACTCAGAGCATCTGCTACCACGTTGGCTTTACCCGGGTGATAATGAATTCCAAGGTCATAATCTTTTATCAGCTCTAACCATCTTCTTTGCCTGAGATTAAGATCATTGGGTGAAGATATATTTGGACTCTTATGATCTGTGAAAATCTCACAATGATTACCAATGAGATAATGCCTTGATTTTCAAAGCATGCACAATTCTTGCTAACTCTAAATCATGAGTTGGATAATTTCCTTCATGTGGCCTTAAGCGGCGAGATGCATAAGCCACGACCTTTCCTTCTGCATCGGTACACATCCTAGCCCAAGCGGTGCGTCCTGAAAACTTCAAAATCCTTACGTATATCTGGTAAAACTAGCAGTCGTTTGAGACTAGTCTTTTCTTGACTCTTGAAAACTATGTTCACAAGCACTTGTCCATTCAAATTTCTTTTCCTTCTTGAAGTTGAGTCATGGGTTTGGCGATCTTGGAGAAACTTTCAATGAATCTGCGGTAGTACCCACTAATCAGAAAACTTCTCATACGTGACGGACTTGGGTTGCTTCAATCCATTCTGACTTCGACCTTTGAGGGTCTCTCGCAACTCCTCCTGCCGACACAATGTGTCCAAGAAATGCCACTTGGTGAGCCAAAATTCACTTTTCTTTGAGTTTGGCATAAAGTTGGTGTTCTCGAAGTTTGCCCAAAATAATTACGAGATGTTTTCATGCTCTTCCATATCTCTTGAATAGATGAGAATATCATCTATGAATACCACCACAAACTTATCCAAGAATTCCATGAACACTTTGTTCATCATATTCATGAAATAAGCAAGGGCATTTGTTAGTCCAAATGACATCACTGTGAACTCGCATGATCCATATCGGTGGTGAAGGTGTCTTGAATATCTTCAGTCGATTTTTAGCGATGGTAGCGATCTCAAATCAATTTTGGAGAAAACACTGGCTCCTTTAAGTTGATCAAACAGATCATCTATCCTAGGTAACGGGTACTTATTTTTGATTGTTACCTCGTTGAGTGATCTATAGTCCACACACATTCTCATACTATTATCTTTCTTTTTGACAAATAGTACTGGAGCTCCCCAAGGCGATGAACTCGGTTGAATGTAACCTTTACTCTGTAGTTCTTGATCCGCTTCTTCAACTCTGCTAGATCGTTTGCCAGGCATTACGTAGGGTCGCCGAAATGGAGCGATCCACAGGACTAAGTCAATTAAGAACATTATATCCGGTCGGTGGCATACTGTAAGTCCTCGGAAAAACATCTGGATATTCTTGTACCACGGTATATCTTCGATTTCACTTCCTTTAAAGCTGGTCAAGATAGGACTTCTTTCCGTAGAAGTCTTGGGTTGGAACTCTCTTGAAATCCCTTGTTCATTGGTGAGATTGATAGATCTACTAGCACAATCTATCCGCCTGATTTTTGGCAAGCCAATCCATTCCAAAATTACGCCCAATCCTTGCGAACGCAAGACTATTAAGTTGGCCGAGAAAGTTACTCGAGAGATTTCAAAGGTAAGATTTGGACAGAATAAGCTAGCCCTCATTTCGAGCCAGGGAATGGATTAACATGGGCTTAACTAAGGGGAGGTAGATAACCCATAATTTTCCACAAACTTATTTGACACAAAAGAATGCGAAGCTCGGAATCAAATAAAGCGATGCTAGTCTTGAGTTGACAAGGGCGTACCAAGAACAACATCTGGTCTTGCATAGGCTTCCTCTGCGGTGGCGTGATTCACACGTCCCTTCATGAATTGACCGGTGGTCTTGAGGACCGCCGAGACTGAAACTCCGGAGTTGGCTTGGCGGGGTGGCGATCTGCGCTTCTTGGGACACTTATTGGCATAGTGACCCAACTCGTTGCGATGAAAGCAAGTGATTCTCTTTGTGGAAATAGCCGCCTGCTGGCCGACCTCGGATGAACTACTACGGAATCCGGAAGTATTTGGGCGCGAATTGAGTGGAATTCTCGGTGTAGTAGTGCGGAATCTCCCACGCCGAGGTGGTTGAGATTGAGTGAAAGCGAGGCTTGGCGATCCTCGAGTTAAACTTACGAGCTGCCATCCTCCGCTACGATTCTCCATTTCGATGTTTGCCTTCTGGCGTATGGCCTTATTTACCAAGCTGCTGAAAGTCGGTAAAATCACGAGAAATCAAGCGAGCAGAGAGTTCGTCGTTTAACCCTTCGTAAATCGCTCTTGCTGTCTTCATCTCGGCTACATCCTCGGGGCATAGCGAGCAAGTTGGTTAAACTTATGCGGATACTCGCCAACCGAGCGGTTTCCTTGGCGAGCGGCGAAACTCCTTCTTTTCAAGGTAATCATGCGGATGGAATGTGAGATCGTGGAAAGCTTGCATGAACTCATCCCAAGTGATTTCTTGGGCATTAGCATGGGACATCTTTGAAATTATCCACCATTACGATGCGGGACCCATCAAGCGATGAGAGGCAAACAAAACTCTCTCATGATCGTGCATTGAGCAATATCCAGCTTCTTTCCAATGACCCTGAGCCAATCATCTGCGTCCATGGGTTCCGTGCTACTAGAAAACGTTGGCGGACGCATCCTCATGAACTCTGACAAAGTTACTCTTGCGGGAGGTGGAGGAGCATGATAGGCTGCTGACGCTTGGGTATTCTGATTGCTGTGAAGGGACTGGGCTAGCAACTCAATCAGATGAGTCTGATTGGCCATCATTTGGCGCCGATCAGAGCTTGATTGGAGGAGGTGGTGGTCGTTGAACTGGGTTTTCTTGATATTCGGCATTCTCATTTCCTTGCCCTCTAGCACCGACATTTCGGTGCGGGTGGTCACCATCTGATGAATTCTTCACAGATTAGACAAGAGAGCAGGAATTATAAGAGTATAGATCTAAATATAGCCCAAATTCAACAAAAACAAGGCAAGAACATTTCGGCAAAATAATTTATTTTTATTTTATTAATTCATTATGGCTACTACAAAGGTTTGGTAGCTCATAATTCGCAACTAAAGGAAAAATTTAAGGTCAAATCTATGGTGGTATTGGGGTATAATCTGGCTCACTAGAACTAGCCTCGCCTTCCTTGTAGGAGGCAGTTCTTGTTCTGCGATCTTCAACTTTTCTTACGCATCTTGTAATTTCACTTGCGGGAGAGCGGCTCATCTAGTGTATTCCGTAGGCATAATCCATGGCTCGGCGAGATCCACGATGAGTGAGATCGGGGACGATCTTCATCTCTAGTTGAGCGAAAAGCCTTGTCATGCGGGTTGGGATGTGCATTGGGTAATAGTGGAACCCAAAGTGCGTTGAGGCGGTGATCGTAGATGTAGCGAAGTCTGCGGGTTGTTTCCTAGTTGCATCTGGATGCCTTGGCGAAGGTGTCTCGTCGCATTGGGGCATCGAAGGCGTGGAAGTCGTGTTCGGCGATAGATTGGAGTAAAGGATCACCTCTACTCTCCACCGTTCCTGATTTCCCACCTTATACTTGTATCCTTGGTACGTCGGTCTTTCTTCAAAGTCCAAATGCTGCATCATCTTCCAGAGAATGGCGGCCCAATGACCAGAAAAGACTCCATGGGAAATGGCATTGGAACTTGACCATCTACAATTTTTGAAAAGGAGATGAGTTAGTAAATAATTTTCAAGAGAAAAGTTGAGAAATGACTCCAGAAGACCAAGTTATTTTTAAATTTTCAAAATAAATCCTTAAGGGTTTGATTTCTTTCTAGGTCACGACCTACAGTCAATATGGCTCTGATACCACTTTTGTCGAACCCGGGAACGAAGGATCCCAAATTCTCTCGTGTTCATACACTAGTCCAGATTTCCAGTGTACAGATCACAAAATGTTATCACAAACATATCCAGCGTGTATATTTAATAATCATAGAGTTTATTACAAGCGGGGCGGAGGCCAAATAAAACATTAGCGGAAGCAAATAATAATGGTAAGTTACACGATACGCCACAGTAATAAATGCGGAGGTCATTGCCTAATCGCCCTGCTCCTCACCTACGGATAACAGTCTTCTCACGAATAATAATATTCAAAGAAGAGTGAGCACTACAAGCGTGCTCGTAAATTACACCCAATACTGTAATTTAGAATGCATGCATAAGTTATTCAAAGGAAGGTTGTAGGGTTTATTTGCATAAATCGACCTTTTGGTTTAAATAGTTATACTAAATTTCAAGGCACATTTTCATTTCATAACTAAAATCATATTTAAAATTGATCATTTTATAGTGGATAACCTCCATATGAAACATGGTGAAGGATACCCTCCTATCACAAGGCTACCGCCCAAATTTACCACAAGGATTAACCATCCTCAAATCATGTCCAAAGTTATTTTAAAACCAAAAACAAATCTAACTTAGAGTGGCTTTGCTCGGCATGTCCATAACAGTGGACACGGCTATTGAATAGATTTACACTCTGCAGAGGTTGTACAACTTTACCCACAAGAGATAATTTGCAGTTATGTCGGCCAATACACACTTCCTTAGGTGTGTGACTAGGCAATTATCACAAGGCGTTTCAATGCATTACCTCAATACCAATACCTAAGGTTTTACTTCCATTAGGAAACCCCTGAAACCCCTCTTGCGCCAAGTGGGAATAAAGTCTAACCGACACCCACACAACAAAAATGGCATAAACAATACCGAGGTAATACAAATTATTAAGCACGGTTACGCCCATCTGAGAACATGTGGTAGTCTGGTGGAGCTTTTGCAAGATGCGGCTCAAAGGCGGTCCTTAATCTACTTGGGCAACTTTCAATAAAAACCACAGGTCTCGATCCTAACTGACAGACAGTGCATAAACTTGCACCCACCAGCGGTCCATGTTTGCCCAAGTATAAACCATTTTCTTTTAATTTTCAAAGACATTTGCAAAAGTCCACCATGACAAAGCAATGTCATAGGCTTTTATCAATTTATGAAATTTTGGCTAAATTCTCCCAAAGTCAAATATTTCATGGTCTAAGCATTTGCTAAGCATAAATTTAATTTTAAATTCATTTGACTAAGGTTACAAGGAATTGATAATACAACAATCAAATTTGGCTATACAAAGGAATTGGAATAATTAAATATTTAAAACAGAATTTAAAATAATTAAATACAATTATGCATGCAATAATAATTTAAAGCAGAATTACATAATTTTAAATATTGGGGCAAAATGGTCAATGGTGTAACTTGCCTTGCTCAAATTCTGGTATTCTACTTCTTCAATAGGGTCAAGCTCTCCGAGTCGTCAAAATCTATCTGTGAAAATATTCCAAATTCAAGCGAATTCAAATGAACACAAATAAATTCAAATGAAAATTCAAATTAACTCCAAATTAAATAATTTTGGTTTAGTTAGCTAGATCTTGATTTTATACAAATTTAGAAATTTGAATCACCTAAATCGGAGTTTGTATGAAGAAATACGAGCTCCTGGAAGTTTAAATCTAAATTTAATTCAAAATCGAATTTCGAATTTCGAATTAAATTTCTAAAGGAAATTCTAATTATTGCGCAAGCATGCGCGTCACACACTATTCACGAGACCGACATGTGGGCCCAAACAGTATGGATCGAGTCCACGGCGTCACCGAATCCACGGTGGACTCGGCGCACGACGCAGTGTGAGGCGAGGGGGCGAGGCGCGCTGGCGCGGCCGTCCACGCTGGCGCCTATGTGGCTGCTACGTCAGCCAAAGTGCCCATGTGGCGCCCAGGTGGCGCTGACTTGGCCGGCCACATCAGCACCGGGAGGGGGCGGCGCTCGGGAACCAAGGTTCCGGCGAACGGCGGTGCGGCGGGCTCCGGTGAGGTGCGCAAAACACTCAGGAGACGATACTGATTCGAGGGCGCTACCTGGCAGCGCGAGGGCGTGGCCGGAAGATGGTCGGCGACGGCGAGGCGGCGGTGAGGTTCGGTTGTTGGTGGCGAAGGTGCTCCGGGGATCTCTAGGCGAAGACGAGGCGCGCACCAGGATCGCCGGAGGTCACTGAAGCTGATGGTGCGGTCGCGGTGGCTGGGGAGTGCTTGCTATCGCCGGAATCGAAGAAGATGGAGCTTCGGCCACCGAGGGGGAAAACTCCAATTGCCGGCGAGAGAGAGTGGCGGTTACGAGTAGGTGGAATGGAATGTGGGAGAGAATGCGCAGCCGGGGGCGGCTTTTATAGGCGAGGGGGAGGCCGGGAGATGGAGATCGTGGGCGGCAGTAATGGCGACGGCGAGAGAGGTGGGGGCGTTACCGGGCGAAATGACGGGGGGGTAATGGCGGGAATGAACGCGGTGGAAGCTGGCGTTGTTAACGCGCATGATGGCGAGAGAAATGGGGGAGGGAATCGCGGACTTGATGGCGGCAGTGAAGGGCGGTAATGGCGGCGTCGCGCGGGGAAGAAGGAGGCGAGGAAGACGACACTGTTGCAGCGGGCCCCACCTGACAGCGAGACAAAGAGAAGGAGAGAGAGCGCGGGCGGATTGATTGTCGGCCGTCCGATTTCGATCGGACGGCCCGCGTTACTCGCGCGCGGGAAGAGTTGGGCCGAGAAGCAAAGGCGATCTTTCGCTTGACCCGATCTTTATGTAAGATTTTAAATTCTTTTTCAATTGATTTAATTCCAGAAATTCAAATAGGCTTTAGAAAATAGTAAATGAAGTCCAAAAATTTTGAGAAAATTCACAGAAATTCTATGAGGCATTCTGGACTTAAATAAAATAATTCCAACTTTTAGTTGGTAATAGATTTTGCACATAAATTCTTTTAGCCTTAACATACTTTATTGAAAAGCTTTTAAAAAATTCCAGAAAATCCACAAAAATTAATAAAGTCTTATTTTTAAATGAAATTGAAATTTTGGGCTGTTACACCTAATTTTCTCTCTCAAAGTCTAACACTAACTCCAGGGTCCTCCCCTATTTATAGCCTTTGCTAATGGGCCTCCAACCCATTAAGCCCGCTACACCCGAATGGAACCGCCTCCACTTTTGCCGCTTTGCGAAAAGACCCTTTCGCCCCTTGCGCACCTTCCGAAGCCTCCGTACACCTTGTTGTGCACGACTGCAACCGCTTCAAGATTCACGCCGTCTTGACACATCCCGACCGTTCGACCTCAACGCCTCCTGCGCCTAGTCCGGTCCACGTGTCTCGCCACGACTCCATCTTGATGCCTGCGATCAACACAGCACAAAAACACATCACATAGCATTGCACAATATCATAGCATCAATAATTGTATAAGACTCAAACTCATACAAAATCAAAATCACAAATTAATCTTCTCTCGATTACGGACACAATCGAAGTATCGCGCTTACCACAAATGAAGTTCCGATTTCGATTATCCAAGACTCGTCAGAATATCGGAAGTTCGCGCTCAACATCTGCGGTACTTCCGATATCCGGAACAACCGACTTTCCAGATATTTAATTTCGATTTAATATCTCAGAGAACACTCAATGTCAGTATTATCGGACACTCCGCTACCCCTTGTGCGGAAGTTCCGATTTCCTTCAACCGAGAGCAAAACCCAGATAAAACGGAAGTTCCTATTTCCAACACCGGTGGTTCCAATTAATCGGAACTTCCGCTCCATACACAGCGGTAGTTCCGATTTCCCTGACTCAGCCCAGAAACAGTCCAAACCGAAAACCTCAACTCTCAATCTAATCAACACACTTGTCAAATACTCATCACTCAGAGTGGAGGACCTCTCACATGGTCTCTCATTCTCTTTCTTCGACAATTGCGTAAGAGGCTTAGCAATCGTTGAGAATCCTTCAATGAAACGACGATAGTATCCTGCCATTCCAAGAAACTATGAATTTGAGTAACCGTCTTGGGCTGCTCCCAATTCATTACAGTTTTAACCTTTCCGGGGTCAACTGCTACTCCTTCGGCTGTCATCACATGACCGAGGAAATCAACTTTCTTCTTCCAAAAGTCACACTTGCTGAACTTGGCATACAACTGATGTTCTCTGAGCTTCTCTAGGATTAGTCTTAGGTGTTCAGCATGCTCTTCTTCTGACTTGGAGTATACCAAAATATCGTCAATGAATACTACCACAAACTTATCCAAGTATTCCATGAATACCTTGTTCATCATATTCATGAAATAAGCAGGGGCATTAGTCAGACCAAACGACATGACTAAAAATTCAAAATGTCCATACCGGGTTGAGAAAGCGGTCTTATGTACATCCTTAGGACAAATCTTCAACTGATGGTAACCTGATCGCAGATCGATCTTGGAGAATACTCCGGCTCCCTTCATCTGGTCGAACAAATCATCAATTCTGGGCAAAGGATATTTGTTCTTGATGGTGACTTCATTGAGAGAACGATAATCGATGCACATCCTCATGCTTCCATCTTTCTTCTTGACGAACAAAACTGGCGCTCCCCATGGCGACGAACTAGGTCTTACAAAACCTTTCTCCAGTTGTTCTTCTATTTGCTTCTTCATTTACACAAGTTCATCGGCTGGCATCCGATAGGGTCTCTTGGAAATTGGTGCTGTTCCTGGCACTAGATCGATGACAAACTCAATGTCACGGTCCGGTGGCATTCCTGGTAACTCTTCTGGAAATACATCCGGGTAATCTCTGACTACAGGTACATCTTCCAAAGAAACTGTCTTCGGACTGTTGACTACCAAATGTCCATCACGTACTGAGGTGGCTAGGAATTCAACTTTCCTTCCGGTGGTATCCTCAATTGTTACGGCTCTTCTGCCACAATCTAGCACTGCTTTATGTTTGGATAACCAATCCATACCAAGGATGACATCTATGGTCTGAGTGTCTAGAACTATTAGGTTGGCTAGAAACTCAATTCCAGCTACGAGTAACCTAGCTCCTAAGCATCCCACTTTAGAGCTTAGCTCTGCTCTAGGAGATTGAACTAACAGAGTATGCTTAAGATGCATAACTCCCAAATTATTCTTGGTTGCAAAAACTTCAGAAACAAACGAATGCGAATCTCCAGAATCAAACAGAACTGATGCAGATATCTTGAATTTACGTAAACTTACGGTACAACGTCGGGTGCTTCTTGAGCTCCTTCCAGAGTGACGTGGTTGACACGGCCTCTGACCACCGATTGCGGTGCTCATCCGGATTGACCGGTAGCTTGAGAAGTTCCTTGATGGTTGCCTTGTACTAGCGTCTTGGCTGGTGTGTTCCCAAGGTTGAAGCGTACTGGAGTGATAGTCCCATTCTGCGGACATCGGTCGGCGAAATGCCTTGGCTGACGACATGTAAAGCAAACTCTGGGTATACTCTGTGGGTTACTTACTGGATTGGAGTTGACTGGTGCGGGGTTACGGAAGTTTTGAGGAACTGGACGAGGTGCTGAAGTTGGTGCAGGTGGTCTGGCAGAATTCTGTGGTGGAAAACGGCTAAATTGAGGTGGAATCATTCTTGCCTTCAGCTGGGGTTGGTGACTTCCTTGCTGAGCCATTCTGCGCTTACGGTGATATTCCAATTCCTTGCGCTTATCCTCAAGAATCAAAGCCTGGTTGATCATCTCTTGGAAATCAGGAAAGGTGTGGGCGATCAAGTTGACTTGAAGTCCAGTGTTTAATCCTTTCAGAAAATGACTCTGGCGAGCCTTGTCGGTGGCGACATCTTTTGTAGCATAACGAGCAAGTTGTGAGAATTTGTTGAGGTAGTCAGTCACTGACATTCCTCCTTGCTTGAGAGCACGTAATTCATCCTTCTTCCGATCCATAATTCCTTCGGGTACATGATACTGGCGAAAAGCAGTTGTGAACTCTTCCCAAGTAATGTCTTGCGGCGTTCCATGCGCTGCACAGAAGTTTTCCCACCATTCGGCAGCAATGCCTTCCATCTGGTGAGAGGAGTACAGAACTTTCTCATGATCGCTGCATTGAGTGACTCCACTATGAGGAGTAAGGAGATTTCAGACTAAAGGAAAACTTGCGCCTAGATTTGTTGGACCTTATAAGATTATAGCAAAAAGAGGTGAAGTTGCTTATCAATTGGAATTACCAGAGTCTTTGTCAGCAGTTCACAACGTCTTCCATGTCTCCCAGTTGAAGAAATATCTCAGAGTACCAACAGAAGAAACACCGCTTGAGAACATCGATCTTCAAGAAGATCTCACCTATATGGAGCAGCCAATCAAAATTCTCGATGTGGCAGAACGCATCACCAGAAGCAAAGTCATCCGTTCATGCAAGATTCAGTGGAGCAATCATTCAGAAGAAGCCACCTGGGAGCGAGAAGAAGTTTTGAGAGCCGAGTATCCCCACCTTTTTGCTGACCAAGTTTGAATCTCGGGGTCGAGATTCCGTTTAAGGGGGGTAGGTTTGTAACAGCCCAAATTTTCAAGTTTCAGTTGAAAATAAAACTTTAAATATTTTTTCTGGATTTTATGAAATTTTTTTAAAAATTTCCTTAATTGATTGAAAACTAAAATAATTATTTGCAAAATCTATAACCAATTATAAGTTGGGACTATTTTATTTAAATCCAGAATGCCCTAGAGAATTTCTGTTGGACCGAAAAGGTAACTAGAGGGGGGGGGTGAATAGGAGCACGCTCACTTTATCAACCAAGATTATATTCAATACAAATTTCACTCCAATAGCTATGGAAGCTATGAAGATCAATATACCAGTACAGCGGAAGACTAGTATTGAATCCAATCTAAACCCCGAAGCAAAACAGCCAAAATCAACACGGGCTAAAATTCTAAGTGTTGGGCGGTCTGACCTCTGTGTAAATGGTGGTCGGACTGGTCACCTTGTGCAGTCGGACCGGTCACCTTGGGTGGTCTGACTTCCAGTCTGATGAACAGTAAAAACAGCCCAAAAAACGAAGTTACAAATACATGTAACTTTTGATATACAACTCCAAACTTAATGAAACTTGGAACACACCTTCTTTAGGATGTCAGGAACCTATTCCAATGGAAGATCGTGAACATCCTTGGAAAATTTATGACCTTTTTCTTTTGAGAGGAGGATGGTTCAAAACCAAGTCAAAACAAAAACTAGATCTAAAAACTTGCTCGTGGGTGATTGATGATCAAGATGATCCTAGATGTGTTCCCACATGTCACAGCAAGCTAGATCACGTGAAGAAATCAATCAAAGACTCACGAATCAAAGAAAGACTCAAAATCACCAAATAGAGAGAAGGAAGGCAAAGAGACACATCTTTGAGCGAACTTTTCTTAGATTGATTTGATAGGGTTTGGGTTTACAACCACTCCATCAATGGAGGACAAAGCTCAATCCAAGAGCACTAAATCAAATCAAAACTCTCTAGAACCCTAACCTCCACTAATCCTCTCCCTAAGCAAAACTAGGGTTTCAACAATAATGAAAGGGTTGAAGGGGGTGCAGCCACCTCCCTCCTCTATTTATAGTGGAGGCTTAAACCTTCTAGAAGATTAAATTAAATGGGCTCCCGTTAAGGCCCAACATAAACGGGTCACACACGCACGCATTTTAAAGCACCGTCTTCAACACCTTTTGACCTAAACCGCTTCTCTTTGCGTCGTCTTGCGCCGCGGGTTGGCAAAAGAACACCAAGGTGGTATTTGGTAAGATTACCAAAATACCACTTCTCGGTCCTTCTCCGAAGACCGAGTCCATTTGCGCGAAGCACTTCGCCTGCTCCGCCATGTGTAGTTTGATCAACGGCTCTCTCCGTGTCGGCAAATCTCTCTCATCCGGCTCCCACCGAAACCACCATGGCACTTGCACCGACTCCCGCGCCGCCTAATCAAACGAGTCGCACCGAACTGTCTGTTCGGTCATCCTTGTCTATTCTGTACCACACTTAAGTTCATTGACCTCACCCGGCATCGTCGATCGTTCTGAACCTCAGCTCTCCAAGCCTAGTCCCGATCATCCTCGCCGTTGACCGTCGTTGACCACCAAGCAACCTGCACAACAATAGACAAGCAAATCGAATCCGAGAACAAGTTCTTCACAACTTGACCCACGTTAGTCAAAACATGCATCATGCAACACATATGCACTGAAACTCTTGAGTTTGACCTAACAACCGAACATCGCCACAACAACGGGCGACAATCAAGTGACAACCGGTCAGACCGCCCCTCAGGATCGGTCTGACCGCCAACCCCGGCCGGTCTGACCGCCACCAGTTGGCCGGTCAGATCGCCGGATGGGACTTAGCCAAAATTTGGCCTGAAATCCCAGACCCTACTCGAATTTTATATCACGAATAACTTTTGACTGAGACTCCAAAAATCATGAGACCAAGTGCAATAGACTCCCCTCTCTTGCCCGCACCCTATATTTCTGGCCCAGCTCAAAATATCACCTCTGATAACTTGTCGGTCCGACTGCCCCCTATGGACCGGTCAGACCGGCCATGAATCGGTCAGTCAGACCGGTTCTAGGCTGACAGTTAACGCCATTGCCAATTGTCACATCATCCTAAGATCTGGAGTATATCCCCATGATATCCACAATCTCCCCCTTGATGAACACATTGGCAATAATCCAGAAAATGTAATTTGGAGGTTTGAAAAGTAAAATACTTTCGTTTTCGCACAAAAGCACAACTTGGTCCATAAACAAGAGAAAGCAATGGAAATGACCAAGCCTTATCCACAACGGGCGACGATCAAGTGACAACCGGTCAGACCGCCCACCCTGGCCGGTCTGACCACCACCTATGGGCCGGTCAGACCGCCAGCAATGACTTAGTCGATTTTCAACCTCTGAAAACCGAAACCTACTGGAAATTTAAAACCAATATAACTTTTGACTGGAGACTCCAAAAATTATGGGACCAAGAGCAATAGAATCCCCTCTCTTGCCTACACCCTCTATTTTTGGCCCAGCTCATTTTGACACATTTGGTCACTGCCGGTCCAACCGCCGCTCATGGTCAGTCCGACCGATTTGGGACCAGTCGGACCGCCATGCTATGGTCGGTCAGACCGCCTGTCACTTGACAGTTCTGAAACTTTGTCGAAAACTCGTGAAACGACAAACCATTAACGCCATTACCAATTGTCACAACATCCTAAGATCTGGAGCATATCCCCATGATATCCACAATCTACCCCTTGATGAACACATTGGCAATAATCCAAAAAATATAATTTGGAGGTTTAAATAGTAAAATACTTTCGTTTTCGCACAAAGGCACAACTTGGTCCATAAGTAAGAGAAAGCAATGGAAATGACCAAGCTGGCATCAGAATAGCATAGGCATGTGAGATAAGGCAAAAGAAAGCATAAAAACTTTGATTTCCAGAAAAAGGTCAAAAATCTCACTTAAGGTCCATATGAAAGAACAATTGTTCAATTGACCTTTGATCATTGTGAGGAGTGATAAATGCAATTCAAGTTCAGAAAAGTCAATAAGACAATAAGAGTGCAATTTAAAAGCTCCCCCTCACTATGATCCTCAGATTTTAAAAAATTTTAAATTCTCCAACTTTCTCCCCTTTGTGTAATCTTCTCCCAACATTTAAATAACTTCTCCCCCTTTGACAATGGAGTCATAAAGGAATCATGTATTCCTCTCATCCAGAGATTACAAATGCAGAATGAAGAAAGAAGCAAAAAGAAGAAGTATGCATGAAGTGCAATGGAGTGGCTTCATTTTTTGTATTTTTTAATTTTTGATTACAAGAAGCTTTGGAGATTACCCAAAAGAGCAAGCCAGTATTTCTAATATTGCACAAACAACATATCAAGTCTGACAGCACTAGCAAGATCATGATAAGATATATATATATATATCAAAGCTAAGCACGAAGTCTCTGTAGGACCGGAAAGGCGACTAGGGGGGGTGAATAGGCGCTTTCCAAACTTTCTCGCCTAAATCAAAACCAACACGAACTTTACTCCTTTAGCTATGAAAGCTAAGAAGTTCAGTGTGCACACAACGGAAGCCTTGTGTTGAATTTGATAAAACCCTCAAGCACACAACACAAAAGGAGAAAAGAACTCAATATTCTTCACTGGACACGGGCGGTCTGACCGGCTACCACGGGCGGTCGGACCGACGGTCATCCAGCGGTCTGACCGGCAACCAACCAGCGGTCGGACCGGTGGACAGCGGTTCGACCCGCCAAACCGGTTCGAATACAGGCGGTCGAACCGCCGTTGTAGGGCTTTGATCGGATCGGCAGAGTCGATCTTGAAAAACTCCACCCAAATTCAAAACGAAATTTGATCCAACTTTTGATTCAACCAATAAAACTTGACCAAATTTCTAGCACACCTCCCTAATGATATTGGAGACCTATTTCTAGCGACGATCGGTCAGATCCACTTCGCATAATCGATCTCTTGAGATTTTACCAAAGAGGTGCACAAACCCTAGAAATGAGAAAATCTTGATTCAAGACTTGCTTGTGGGGGTTTGATGATCTAGATGACTCTAGGAGTAATCCCACACATCAAAGCAAGGTAAAGTAGGCCAAGAGACCAAGCATGAACCTTTGAATCAAGGAAGCACCAAAAACATCCCAAAGAGAGAAGAACACAAAGGAGCAATTGATCTTTCAATTAAGCATCACAAGATTGTTCATCCACAATAGATGCTTACAAAGCCTCTCCACCAAGGAGGGCAAGAGCTCAACAAGGAGCACACTCCAAACCCTAGTTTTCCTCTCCTCTCCTCCAAACCCTAGAAAAAGGAAGAAGGGGGCTAAATGAATGCTTGCTTAGTTTTCCACCTCTCCCCTTCCTATTTATACTAGAGAGCTAGGGTTTCCCTTTTTGGGTCTCTTACACATGGGACCCACACACAATTAACTCTTGAAGCAATCGCCTGCTTCACCACGTGTAGGTTGATCAGCGGTTCTCATCGACGCCAAGCCTCTCTTGTCCGAATCCCATCGGAACCTCCCGAGACTCTTCGACCGATATCCGCACCTTTGATCCAACCGGTATGTCGAACCACCCGTTCGATCCGTCTTGCCCATTCTGCACCTGCTTGAGTCACACGACCTCACCCGGTATCCATGATCGTTCTGGACCTCAGCTCTCCAAGCGTAGTCCCGATCCACTTACCGTTGACGTCGTTGACCTGCAAGCCACCTGCACAGCAATAGACAAACAAATCGTTTCCGGGAACAAGTTCTTCACAACTTGACCCACGTCAGTTCCGCAATGCAATATACATCAATAAAGCATTGAAGTTCATAGAATAACACACTCAGAACAAACTCAATGCAACACTTGGCTCACCTCCAGTGATTGCGGTCCGATCACCTTATTGGGCGGTCCGACCGATTCATCTTCGTCGGACCGCTCCCACAACGGCGGTCGGACCGGTCCAAAGGACTTAGCCAAATTTTCAACTCAAAATTCCGAAACCTTCTGGAATTTTCAAACTAATAGAACTTTTGACTGGGAGCTCCAAAAATGATGGGACCACATCCAGGAGACTCCCCTCACTTGCCTACACAACCTATTTTTGGCCCAGCTCCAAAAACGCAAATTTGTTTTATGGTCGGACCGCCAACATGGCGGTCGGATCGCTCCACGGGCGGATCGACCGCCCGAGACAACCTGGTCGAGACCGCCCGGTGGCTCGTGACCTTGGAGCAAACCCGAAAACGCGAGATTTTGCAAACCAATAACGCCATTGCCAATTGACTCATCATCCTGAGATCGTGCACATATCCTCACGATATCCACAGTCTCAAAAGTAAAGCAATAGATTTGATCAATTTAAGCAAATTTTCAAATTCAGCAAGTTCATCAACAGAGATCCTAAAGTGAAACTGGCCATGTAAGAATGTCAAAGTGAGATAAAAATCTAACAAAGACCACATTAAGAGTCAATTAGATCCTGTATTGAATCATTTAGCTCAGATTTCTCAAAAGCCCATTTGTCAATAGTTTTCTCATATGCACTGAATATTGAAGTTGACTAATGATCTAACTTAGTGACAAGATCCTGGACTAGGAGCCATCCACAAACTCATCCTAAGCTTTGACCAGAAGTTGATTAAAGGTATATCTTAGCAAAGAAGATCCTAGACTAGGAGCCATCCATAAACTCTTTCTAAGCTTCTACCAGGGCGATAAATCTTGAGGTTCATGTCATTTCTGACAAGCAGCCCCCCACGAGATCGTTTGGATCATCAAACTATCTCCAAGTTCATGTCTTTGACAAGCAGTCTCGTAAGAGTAGTTTGGCACATTTTAAGCATAAGATAATCTTGATTTTTTATTTTTCACAAGAGCAGTTTTGGAATATCAAGAACACAAAAAGCTCAAGTAATGGTCAATTTTAGATTCAAGAGCTAACAAAGCAATTTTGACAGGGCCAATGTCACAAAAGGAGCACTAATTGCGCAACTAGCTAAAACTTCCACAAATTGCAATTTTTAGTTCGAGTTGTTTTAGAGTTCTAACTCATACATCAAAGACTTATATGTATATGTGAAAACATGATAATTCTAGCAAGTCAAGGAACTAGACATGGCATTGAGCAAGAATTGAAATACTAAAGCTCCAAAGGGTAATAGGCAAAGCTTTATCAATTTTAAAAGATAAGCAGAAAATCTTAAATTACAATACATATTTTTGGATTTTTCATACCACTTGTTGTATTTTTCATATGAATGCTATATGATACAATGAGATGCAATAAAAAAGCCTAAAAAGCTAAAAAGTTCAAAAAGATCAATAAGTTCAGAAAAAGAACAATAAAAGATCAAAAGAACAATAAAAGATCAGAAAAGATCGAACTCCCCCTCAAACCAACCCATAGGGATAAATTACCCCTAACTCGCTTCTCAAGGTGGCAAACCTAGTTGGGTCTAAAGGCTTGGTGAGGATATCAGCCAGTTGAGCCTCGGACTCCACGAAGTGCAGCACAATATCACCCTTTTCGACATGGTCTCTAAAGAAGTGATAGCGAATGTCTATGTGCTTGGTCCTAGTGTGTTGCCTGTGGTTCTTAGCAGCCAGTCTTGCGAGTACCTTACGTACTCGGGTTTTATAACCTCTTGTTGCGGTGAGGATGTTAATAGTCAAGTGTTATCACGTAAAAGAGGAACACTAGCAAAATTTAACCCATAGTCCTTTAGAGTGGATACCATCCACAAAATGTGACTACAAAGAACTTGCAAATAGCCTACATATTCAATGACATCTTGATGTAGATTGTGCAATGAGGACCGCTGCCTAGAAGACCAAGAAACAAATGTATGCCTAGGAAGTGACAAGTGCCCGAGGTACTCTTCCTATCAATCGACGACCCATGCAAAATCGAATCGAAAAACCCCGAATGGACAAAGACAAAAGAACAGAGTACCAAATGCCATACCTCATGGAGGGTAGAGTGTAAATACTCGAATTGAATATGCGCTTAATTGATTGGCGATGGGAAGCTCTTGAGATGCCTCAAACCTCGCAGAGGCAGATCAGTGAAGTGGATGTCCGGTCCTTGAGGCCGTCAGCACAGGAGGGAGCCGATCATATGCAACGGAATTGTAAAGATTCGCGTTGTATCAGCCTCAGCTTTTTTAATAAGCAAATAATAAGATGTCTTCTGTAGCCTCACTGTTTATTTTGAAACTTTGATATGTTGTTATAATAAAAAAAAAATCCTCTTTTTCTAGCCAAAATCTGATCAGCCCCTATTTCTCTTTGGTTGGCCGATTCTCCATCTGATCGTTGAATGCTCTGCTTGTGTTGATCAGCTGTCGTTGGATAGAGCTGTTGTTAGCAAGGCAACTCAGAGCAGCAGCTCTCTTTCCCTTCCTTCCTTTGGTAGCGATTGCGGGATAAAAGCAGCATCAGCCTTTGTTTATTTTGAAACTTTGATATGTTGTTATAATAAAAAAAAAATCCTCTTTTTCTAGCCAAAATCTGATCAGCCCCTATTTCTCTTTGGTTGGCCGATTCTCCATCTGATCGTTGAATGCTCTGCTTGTGTTGATCAGCTGTCGTTGGATAGAGCTGTTGTTAGCAAGGCAACTCGAGAGTCTCCCTTCCTTCCTTTAATTACCGGGAAGCGATGCATCGAGGCCAGTAGCAGGAGCCACCGATCAGCAAAGCTCTCCTTTTCTCTTCCTTAGCTGGCCGAGAGTCTCACTGCCAGTCAGAGCAGTGTTGTCGGCAGATGACTGGAGCAAGGAGGTGCACTGTGAGCTGGTGAATAACTAGTGCCATTTAGCCTCAAGTTGCCACGTATCCTTTCTCTAGAACCCTCTCCTTTTCTCTGGAGGTCAACATTCGTTAAGCCTTAGTGTTTAGCTCCCTGCCATTTCCTTGACCGAAACAGCTTCACTGACTCTCTCTTCTTTCGGTGGAAAATGGAGTAGCTCTCAGTGAACCGAGCCAGTAGAGCATCAAGTGGGATTTTTTATGTTTTGGTGAAGCTGAGAAGAGGATTTGGGAGTTTTCCTGTTTTGGCCAAACCCTTAACTCCATTTTTTTCTACTCTAGCTGGTAAGCTTGCACCTTAACCTTTGTTATTTTGAGCATCCTAAGGCCCAGTAGCTCATTTGAGCCATCTTTTGGTGCAACTAATACTAGAACCATTTTTGGAACTGAAAAGTTGTTTTTGTAACTTTTCGGTCTTTCTTATCGTTTTTGAGTTCTAGGACTTTCTTATCACCTTCTCAGCCTAATTAGGCCTTTACTAAACCTTAGCATCATTAGTAGCATTTTTTTTTCTATTGATGTTGTTCCCAAACCAGTCCAGAACTTCAATTTTTATTGTGCTGTTTGCTATCAGTCAAACCGGCAAGCATGCACAGCCAGATTCTTGATTTCCATTTCTCATCACTTAGTGCTGATAATTGTTAAGTAGACTCTAGTTACTTGTTTAGCTACCACTTTAGCAAAAATATTTCTGGGTCTTAGTGAAGTAAAGCAGCAGACTTCTAATATTGCAAGATGTCAATAGTAGCCGGCTGCACTCTGTCTATTTTCGGTTGGACTAGCATTACACAGCAACCTCCTTAATCCTTGTCAATTGATGTTAGAAAATGGTGGGTTAACTTACTAATCTAATTAGGAATACTCTAAGCTAAAGTATAGTACTTTACTTGTGATCATTTAATTCAGCAAATTGCATTTGGTGTTTGTCTGCTTCGATTTTGAATCTTGAAACTGCAACTCAGTTTGAACTGAAATCTGGTGGTGGGTGCTAACTGATGTTTGGTGAGGTGTTAGACTTCTTAGTATACTCATTTATTTGTAGCTTAATCCGAAATATTATTTTCTCTTAGTCTAATATAGCAGCAAGTTTGCTTGTGCTAATCTGTCCTGTTTTCGGTTTTTGCAAAACTGAAAATTGCAACTTCAGTTGAACTGGAAATTGCTAATTAGTGCTAATAGATGTTAAGTGATAAGTTAAACTTGTAGTTGTACTTATCTAGCTGTAGCTCCATCTAGTATGTCATTTATTATAGCCTAAGGGAGCATCATCTTCTTTCCTTAAATCTGTCCAGATTTTCTGTTTTCAAAATCTGACAACTGCTATTCCTAGTAAGCCTCAAATTTTGATGATTACTAGTAACTGATGCTAAATAGTATGCTAGGCTTTAAGTTTTACTCATTAACAAGTAATCTAAGTAAAATCATTGCTTGGTTCAAAGCAAAAATCAGCAAGCTATCACTTTGCAACCGCCCAAATCTCAATTTTGCCATATCTCAAATCAGTAGTACGTCTAAGCGAATTTGATTTTGCTTGATAGCGATAGTTAGTGATGAATTAGACTTGGTATATTTCTCAATTAACTGAGAATTAATCCGAGTAGCATTTTCTTCTAAAATCCTAGTTCCTAAATTGTTTCTTTGAAATCTGTCCGATTTCGGTTTTGCTAAAAATCAAACACGTAGTCCGCTTTTTATCTCTTACGCTTGTGAATGTTAGTGATGCTATGTGGTGAGTTAGGTTTTGAATATTACCCGTTGGCTTTGGCTTAATCAAAATATCAATTGCTCATAATCTAATGAAGCATCAAATTCTTTCTTTGCAATCTATCCGCATTTTGGTTTTGCTAAAACACAAACCGTAGTTCTTGAATTCCTATTTCGTGTTTATCGCACATCGCTGGTCATGCCAACCACATACAACCAGATATTGGCCTCTATTCCTTCTAGTAAAGAGTACAAGTGTTAAGTTAAATTTCAGTTTTAGAAATTTGAAACTCTAGTCTACACTAATCAAGTCTGAACCTGTAATGCTTTTCTAAACCACTAAATTCTGATAGCATGTGGTAGCAGCTATTATATATGGGGTATTGTCCTTGAGTAAGGTATAACTTAAGCATATTGTTAATTATGCATTGAGCTATTGATCATGAACTCTTTTATGCATTGTTCCTTGCCATTTTCTTGCTTTTCATTGGATCTTTGTGTTTTAGATTCTAGTTCTTCTGAAGTGATTGAATCTGTTACTGAGCAACCAGAGCCTGAACAAGAGGTTTACTATTACCAAGGCAAGCATCCTCTCTGCACCATGTTGATCCCAATTTTTGAACTGTAGATTTACAAAACACAGTGATACTGTTGCATGCTAATTTTCTTAAAAATTAATTGTGATCTATCAATAGGTAGTTATAACCTGACAATTGTGGTTTACCTTAATTATGATCATACACTCAACCTTAAGGTAGTGTTTTTATACTAAGATACTTATTTCAGTAATTGCTTAGCCATGCAGTCTGTAGTATGTCAATTTTATTTTGCCAAACTTGGAAATATTAAATGAATTTCATTTATTTTGATTCTTTGTTCAGTTTATTTAAATTTGAAATGAAAGCAAATTTTGTTTATTCACACTGATTTTAAATCCGGACAAGTGGATGCTAGTGATGGTGCCTTAGTGCACGAGATTGGGAAATGTGGTTGTCTTGTCTGGATTGATTAAGGACTGAACATTGGCTAAATGATTCAAGCACCAACGTACTTCCACACGCAGTGTATGGGCACTGTTTGGTTAAGTAAAAGGTTAATGCTATTGAGTTGGAAAACAGGAAAGTAAGGACATGTGTATTGATTTCATATGGCATAGATGCTTAAGTCTTCGGGCCGTGTCGTATGCCATGTGGAGTTATATCAATATCAGGTGTTCTTAGGAGGGTGAGGCCATACATGCGTTCCATCACATGTATGTACCTTAAGGGCTCCGATTGCAGTCTAATATGTGCAGTTATGCACGAGTTCGCATTTAATTGACTGGATCGGCATTCCCGGCACAACATGTGGACCCCGGTTGAACAAATGCTATCAGTCGTTGTTTAAGCGGGATCAGTCGCACATGGGTTATCCAGCTCAATAGTGTCAACTTGTTGAAAAATACCAAATCTTAGTTTACCCGGCCGGCATACCAAAGGCAGTGTGCTATTATTCCGGAGGCTTACGGGCTAACTAAGTCGTGTGGGTAAAGATGTACACCCCTGCAGGGATTAAAACTATTCGAATAGCCGTGTCCACGGTTACGGACAACGCTTGAATTGGATAGATCTTTGTAT
Source organism: Hsuehochloa calcarea (assembly GCA_036346395.1). NCBI lineage: Eukaryota > Viridiplantae > Streptophyta > Magnoliopsida > Poales > Poaceae > Hsuehochloa > Hsuehochloa calcarea. Next base: position 49,151,710 of record CM070609.1, on the reverse strand, counting down.
AGACTTTGAAATGAAACATTTTTATCTATGTATTTCGGTTTAAGCCTTTACTATACAATGTTTTTGGTGAATTGGGACAATCACTTAAATGTGGTATTCTTTATGATTATACTCTTTTTCATTTACTGTTTTAGTCCAAATGGTTTTATCAAAATTGCTTTTCCAAAACTTAGCAATTGTAGATTAAGATGTATGGCTTTACGCAAAAATTGAACCATATAACCCTTCTGTTGTTAACCTTATGCATATACAAATTCTAATCCTTTGTATAGGACCTCTCAAACACTTTCTTTTAAATAGTTTGTGTAAGTCTTGCGAGTACCTTCTGTACTCAGGTTTTATAACCTCTTGTTGCAGGTGAGGATGGTTATTTATATGAGATGCCCGTTAGCGCCGATCAGGGCGACGCTAACGAGTAAAGCTGGTTCTAACCTCCACTCAATAGCCTGCGGGTGATGGGGCCATTGGTGGTCTTTTGCTGTTTATTTCTACCTTCCGCTGTTAGCTTTTGTTGTGAACCAAGTTCACTTGTTATTGTAAAATCAAACCGTATGGCAGTATATTGTGTTTAATTATGTAAATGAGATCTGGTATGCATGATGCAATGTTGTATGAGGATATATGTGCAATGGTCGTTGATCTTGGGAGCTGTTGCATAACATATATCCGGGAACCTGAATATTGGAATTGTACCTTGTTAATAATTATACTTCTAGTATTATTTTTAATTGAGACTTGATTGTTCTTGATTAAAAATTTTACTACTAGAATGATTATTAATTTGGTATAAATCTCCAATATTCCGGGGTCCTCACAGCGTTGGTATCAGAGCATACGTTAGACTGTAGGTTAGAATTAGCATGATCGTTTTCTTAGTAAGCTTCAGAGAAATTATTTTAATATAAGTACTTTTTGAAAATTTAAGCACGCTATCTTTTATTTCTTACCCTCCTTAGTATCAATTCTTACCCAAATTGCTGTTGGTTTTTCCAAACAAATTGTTTACTTACCTTGTCTTTTGTCTATAGATGAGCACCATGTTTAGGGAGTAGTAGTAGCTGACCAGTAGCTGTCTTGTATTAAAAATAATAGGATAGCCCTTTTGTTCGAACCTGAAGGTTGTAAAGCTTTTGTTGGATCTTGCCCATTAATGTCTGCTGACATATGGGTGTTGTATTAAACTCGTTTGCTGAAATGGAACTGGTGTTCTTTTGATGTTAATTTGGATGCATTTCATATCATTATGCATGTGGTGGGTTTAGTATTTTTTTTCTTTTCTTTTCTTCTCTCCATTTAATCTTGGTTGTGTATGCTTGAGTATATCCTTGTGGTGTTGTTAACCATTGTGTGGTAACAGCATGACAGGACCTACTACTCGTGCACGAGCACAACAAGAGGAGAGATTTTCTACCCCAAGTACCTTCTCTCAGGGAGAGCAAGCCGATCCTTCTGGTTCTCATGGTACACAAGGTGGTCGCCAGGAAGAGGAGCTTCCTCCGCCGCCCACTATGGCTGATGTTCTCATGTAGATAGAGCGCAATAGGATGGACCAAACGCGCATTCTGGAGCAAATAGCGTGTAACACTTCTTCCACTACCGCACCAGCTGGTGGGGTAGGAGGCCGTCATGTGCATGGGGGCCTTGCTGATTTCCAACGAACCAACCCTCTAGTGTTCTCCAGCTCCCAAGAACCATTGGAAGCTGAAGATTGGCTCCATAGCATTGAGAAGAAGTTGCTGATATCTCAATGTTCTGAGAGGGAGAAAGTTCTGTTCGCTAGCTACCAGTTGGATGGAGCAGCTAGCGTTTGGTGGGACAATTTTCTTACCAATCAGCCTGTTGGATATGTCCCTACTTGGGGTGAGTTCACGGAAGCCTTTCGTGAAGCTCATATTCCTGAAGGTGTTATGTTGATCAAACAGCAGGAATTCCTCGCACTTAAGCAAGGGCGAAAAACGGTGACCGAGTATTTGCATGAATTCAACCTCCTTGCTCGGTATGCACTGATGATGTTTCGACTGACCTTCGTCGTCGAAACCGCTTCATGCATGGGTTATCTGAGGAACTCCAGTTGGCTTTGGCAGTGCAAGACTTCAGAAATTTTCAGCACCTTGTCGACAAAGCCATTATTGTTGAAACTAAAAGCAAGGCGTTGGAGGAGTCGCGGAAGCGGCAGAAGGCTACCCAATTTGCATCTAGTAGCCGATCAATAAGGCCGCGTCTGTGGCAGCCTCAGTCCTTTCGAGCTCCAGTTTCAGCTCCACCTAGGGCACCTGTGTTTGTACTCCGTCCACCCTCTGTCAGTAATGTTAGGCCTGGGGTGATATGTTTTCATTGTGGACGTCCTGGGCATTTTGCAAGCCAATGTTTTGCTAAGGCACGTGGGTTACCACTGCTCACCTTCCCATTGCAGACGCCCAAGTACCATCTACGAAACCCTCTGTCAAACCTGATCCAGTTCCGGCCCGAGGTCGTGTGAATCAGATCACTGCTGAAGAGGCGGCTGATGCACCTGATGTTGTTCTTGGTATGCTCCTAGTTAATTCCATTCCACTCATCGCTTTATTTGATTACGAGCGTCCCATTCTTTTGTTAGTAAGCAATTTGTTTGTACAACATCATTTGGTCATGTGTCAACTTCACTCACCGCATATTATTCGCTCACTGGTCGCTTTTTAAATCGACCAAATCGCTTTAACGTCAACATAAGCATTCAAGGTGTAGATTTTTGGGCAGATTTGATCGTGATAGATTCTAAAGGATTGGATGTCATTTTGGGAATGGATTGGCTATCCAAGAATCGAGGGCAAATTAATTGTGCTCAACGATCTATTTCCTTAACTAATGAAGACGGCAATTCAGTCGTTTTTCAATCCAAGATAGTCAATTCTTATCTTTGTGCATTGCAAGCTAACGCTACCCCTACCTTGGAGTTAGTACCTATTGTGTGTGAATATCCTGATGTCTTTCACCAAGACCTTCCCAGATGCCCCGGATCGGAAGTAGAGTTCAGAATTGAACTAGTACACATCGCTCCTATATCCAGAAGACCTTATCGAATGCCTCCTAATGAGCTGGTGGAATTGAAGAAACAGCTTGGAGAACTACTTGATAAGGGATTTATTCGACCAAGTTCCTCACCTTGGGGATGCCCGGTCATCTTTGTCAAGAAGAAAGACCAGACCTTGCGGATGTGTGTGGATTACCGTCCGTTGAATGAAGTCACTATCAAAAACAAGTATCCGTTACCCCGTATTGATGATCTTTTTGATCAGCTGACTGGAGCCCGAGTCTTTTCAAAAATTGATTTGCGATCGGGCTATCATCAGATTAAGGTTAGAGCTGAGGACATTCCTAAAACAGCATTCTCTACTCGTTATGGGTTGTACGAGTATACTGTGATGTCCTTTGGTCTAACCAATGCTCCGGCTTATTTCATGAATCTTATGAATTCAGTATTCATGGATTTCTTGGATAAGTTTGTTGTCGTGTTCATTGACGACATTCTTATCTATTCCAAGTCTACGGAAGAGCATGAACAGCATCTGAGACTTGTATTGGAAACACTTCGCAAGCATCAGCTATACGCTAAGTTTAGCAAGTGTGCCTTCTGGCTCAAGAAAGTCGCATTCTTGGGACATGTGTTATCTGAAGGAGGTATCACTGTTGATCCCAGTAAGGTACAAGATGTACTAGACTGGAAACAGCCTCAGAATGTTTCAGAAATCCGTAGTTTTCTTGGACTTGCGGGTTATTACCGTAGGTTCATTGAAAATTTTTCCAAAATTTCGAAGCCTTTGACTCAGCTTTTAAAGAAGGAGAAGAAATTCGAGTGGTCGGCCGATTGTGAAGAAAGTTTTCAGCTTTTAAGAACCCTTCTGACCAAAGCTCCCGTTCTCATCCTGCCAGATGTTCATAAGAGCTTTGATATCTATTGTGATGCATCTCGCCATGGGCTTGGTTGTGTGCTCATGCAAGAAGGTCGAGTTGTGGCGAATGCATCTAGGCAGTTGCGACCTCATGAAGTCAACTATCCTACACATGATCTAGAATTGGCAGTCGTAGTCCATGCATTAAAGATTTGGCGACATTACCTGATCGGTAATCGTTGCGAGGTTCAAAAGAAGCTACAAAAGCAGAATGAGAATAGATGTTTGGATCATGATACCTTGAGCGAGTGACTCGCTTATGGAGATTACATATCATCTGATCCGGAGGGTGCTGCCTTTGAATGTGAAGTGGCGCACCCGGAGAGGAAAATACCTCTTCGACCTCCGTAGGTACTGCTGATGATGAAGATGTAGCAGGTGCCTCAACTGAAGGCGAAGTAGTCACAACAGGTTCTTGTGTTGGAATAGGAGCGTCAACAGCAGCAGGTGGAAGAGCATCATCGAGTCCATGATCATCTTCCTCTACAAATATTCTCTCTCACCTGTGTATCACCTGAAATATCTGATCTAGTTCCAGGGCTAGTCTCATCAAAAGTGACATTGCATGTCTCCTGAACCAGGCTAGTTTCAACATTAAAAACTCGAAAACCCCTTGAACGCGCAGGATAACCCAGAAATAAACCATCAAAAGTTGTTGACTCAATTTTTTCTAGGTTTCCTGACTTGAGAATAAAACACTTGGATCCAAAGACTCAAAAGTGCGAGACAGAGGGTTTTCTACAAAACCGAAGCTCATAAGGAGTCTTGCCCAAAGATGGTCTCAAAAAGACACGATTTGCAATATGGCAAGCAGTAGAAATAGCTTCGGCCCAAAACCTCCTCGGAGTACTATACTCATCTAGCATCGTCCTAGCCATCTCGACTAGGGTCATGTTCTTCCTTTCCACAATGCTATTTTGTTGAGGGGCATGTGGAGAGGAGAACTGATGCTCAATTCCACGCTCAGCACAAAAGGAAGCAAAAAAGACATTCTTGAACTCCGTGCCATTGTCATTGCGGATCGCTCTAAAGGCACTCGGAAGTTCAGAAGCCAAACGAAGAACAAGATCATGATAATGATTAAAAGCTTCATCCTTCAAAGCAAGAAAGAACATCCAAGTGTATTTAGAAAAATCATCGACTATGACAAGAATGTATAATTTTCCACCAACTGACTGAACCCTAGCGGGACCAATAGTATCCATATGAAGCAACTATCCCGGTCCGTCAGTCATGACTATAGTCACTGAAGGGTGTGAGGCGGCAGCTTACTTGCCATGCCTACAGGGCGCACATACAGCATCCTTAACGGCTTTGAGTTTGGGCAAACCTCTCGTGAGCTCAAGGTTGCTAACTCGCGTCAGATGATCAAAACCAATGTGCCCCAAACGACGGTGCCAAAGCCAGAACTCAGAAGAAGAAGATGAAATCAAGCACTTGAGAGAACCAGCAAGAGATTTAGAAAAATTAGCTCCAAAGATCCTAGCAACTCTAGTAATCCCAAAAATAAGCTTACCAGTTGAATCAAGCACCCGACAAGCATTTTTCTTAAATCTAGTCTCATAGCCATCATCAAGAAGTTGAGAGACAGAAATCAAATTAAACCTTAGCTTATCCACAAGGGCGACGTCCTTGAGGATGAACTTGTCGTTCACCCTGATCGATCCCATTCCTTCAATCCGCCCTTGCCTATCATCTCCAAAGGTGATAAAGTCATCACCCATCGACCGCGTGAAGGAGGTGAACCATCTTGAGTCTCCGGTCATGTGGCGTGAACAGCCGGAGTCGACGAACCACGTGTCCTTCCTCTTTCCGCGGTAATCCTGAAAATCAAGGCATAGAAGAACGATGTGTCTCAATACTAGGGTTAGTTAAACAAGACTTGGGAACCCAGTACTGAGACACACGTGTGCGAGTAGTATGCAAAGCAGAAGTGCTATCCTTGGTTATGTTTGAAATTCTGTTATGAGCAATGGTTACACTAATATGAGAGTTATCTTGTCTAGGAACATGATGATGAGCATGTGACATAAATTCTAAACCAGGTTTCTTCTTTTCTATGTTACCATGTCTCATAAAAGCTCTAGGTTGATTGGATGAAATTCTAGCAAAATTTTTCTTATCATTTTTCAACCTACGCCAACAGAACTCAACCAAATGCCCATCCTTCTTGCAATAGGTGCAACGATACTTGATACCACTGGGAGAAGCACCCTTTGACTTAACAGATGGTTCGGCAAAACTCGCAGATTTAAAAATAGTTTTTGCAGGTTGGGTTTTGAATTCAACTAACCCATTTTCCAAGACTTTAGTAACTTTTGGCTTAGAATTATCTTAGACAGAGTTGTATCCTAATCCTTGCTTCTTATAAGGAGTTTTAGACTTGTCCAGAATCATGTTTAATTGTTTCTTACCTTTAGAAAAATTTTCTAAGGTATCCTTAAGATAAGCATTTTCTTCTTCAAGATTAACACATGATTCACAAGTTTTACCCTTAATGGCTCTAGCATATCTCTCCTTATATAAGGTGGCTTCAAGTTTAAGAGTTTCACAAGAGATACAAGTAGCAGAATCAATTCTATCCTTAAGCTTAGCAAATTTAGCTCTAACTGCATCTACTATGTCTTGTACTTCATGTTCTCGTTCAATGCAAAAAGAGCAAAGGCTAGAATCAACCACACCAGAAGCAACCAACTTGCTAGAATCTAAGCAATTTTCACATAGAGCAGATTTAACCTCAACTAGCTCAGTCCTAGCATTTTCAAGTTGTTGCAAAGCAATATCATGAGCAAATTCCAGTTTAGCAAATCCGGAGTGTAGAGCATGGCAGGAAGAACATTCATCAGATTCAAGAGTCTTAGCATTTACAAGTTCTAAAGTCAAATTATCTACTTGGGACTCTAAGTCCTTGTTCCTGGCCATGATATACTCTAAAGCCTTATCCTAACTCATGAGTTGCTCAAAGATAGTTTCGCATATATCAGAAAGGACATCATAGGAGAGAGGTACCTCATCGTCGTCGATGTCATCGTAGTCGGCCATGAAGCAAACGCCAGTGATGTCCTTGGCCTTCCCCTTCTTCTTATCTTGAGGGATCTCCTCCTCCTTGTCATCCTTGCTCCCGGAGTCCACATCGCTTAAGGATTGTTCTCCAAAAGCGGCAAGAACCTGGTGAGCTGCCTTTGTCAGCATCAAATCTTGATTTGTTCCATTGAGGCTTCTTCTAAGCTGGTTTTCCCTCCTTATGCTTGCTCTTTGCTTTCAACTTGGGGCAATTTGCCCGGATATGATTAAGCTCACCACACTCATAGCAAGTCACGGGACCTCCTCTCTTTTTGTTTCTCATATTGTTATAGGCCCGTGTGGCTTTTCTGACTATGAGGGTTAACTCGGCCTTAGGGAGACTCTCAAACTCCTCTTCACGGATTGCAGATAGACCAGCAAGCGAAAATCCAGAAGACGACTCAGAAGACCCATCAGAAGCTCTCTTGAGCGGGTCTGCTACCAAGGCCATGTTTTCCTTCTTGGGATGATCAATCCTCTTGATCTCATGAGTCTTGAGCTTGCTATAGAGCAGTTCCAAAGTCAGATCAGAGAGGTTGACGTTCTCCTCAATGGCGGTAGCCTTTATCTCCCACTCCTTGGTGTTGATTGCAGCCAAGAGGTGGGTGGCATGTTTAGACTGAGAATATTCAATACCAACAGCTTTCATCTGATTAATCACTTTGTTAAGCGACTGAAAATGTCATCGATGCTTTCTCCAGGACGCATCTCGAATTTGTTATATTCACGCTTCTAGACTGTCTGGCGTACTTTCTTGATTTGGGACGAACCCTCATGGTAGGTTTCGAGGGTGTTCCAAATCTCGTGCGCACTTTCAAGATTGCAAATCCGATCATACTCCTGTCTACCAAGCCCACCATATAAGAGGTTCTTTGCCTTATTGTTGTTAGCCAAGAGGGTTGTTGAAGCCAGCGTAATAACTTCGGGAAGAACGAGCGGGGCTCGAACAACCTCTCATATAGCTTGTCCTTCGCTCTCAAGGAAGACTCGCATGCGATTCTTCCACTAGGCATAGTCATGCCCATCGAAGATATGCGGCTTGGTGGAGTACTTATCCATTGCCAAGTTCAGTGACCGGTTAAGATCAATATTGAACTAACCGGGCTCTAATACCACTTGTTGGACCGAAAAGGCGACTAGAGGGGGGGGTGAACAGGAGCACGTTCACTTTATCAACCAAGATTAGATTCAATACAAATTTCACTCTAATAGCCATGGAAACTATAAAGATCAATATACCAGTACAACGGAAGACTAGTATTGAATCCAATCTAAACCCCGAAGCAAAACAACCAAAATCAACACGGGCTAAAATTCTAAGTGTTGGGCGGTCTGACCTCTGTGTTAATGGCGGTCGGACCAGTAACCTTGGGCGGTCGGACCTCCAGTCTGAAGAACAGTAAAAACAGCCTAAAAAATGAAGTTGCAAATATATGTAACTTTTGATCTACAACTCCAAACTTAATGAAACTTGGAACACACCTTTTCTAGGATGTTAGGAACCTATTCCAATCGAAGATTGTGAAGATCCTTGGAAAAGTTACGACCTTTATCCGTTTGAGCGGAGGATGGATCAGAACCGAGTGAAAACAAAAACTAGATCCAAAAACATGCTCGTGGTTGATTGATGATCAAGATGATCCTAGATGTATTCCCAAATATCACAGCAAGCTAGATTATATAAAGAAATCAATCAAAGACTCACGAATCAAAGAAAGATTCAAAATCACCAAATAGAGAGAAGGAAGGCAAAGAGACACATCTTTGAGCAAACTTTCCTTAGAATGATTTGATAGGGTTTGGTTTTACAGCCACTCCATAAATGGAGGACAAATCTCAATCCAAGAGCACGAAATTAAATCAAAACTCTCTAAAACCCTAACCTCCACTAATCCTCTCCCTAAGAAAAACTAGGGTTTCAACAATAATGAAAGGGTTGAACAGGTGCAGCCACCTCCCTCCTCTATTTATAGTGGAGGCTTAGACCTTCTAGAAGATTAACTTAAATGGGCTCCCGTTAAGGCCCAACACAAACGGGCTTCTCTTTGCGTCGTCTTGCACCACGGGTGGGTAAAAGGTCACCAAGGTGGTATTTGATAAGATTACCAAAATACCCCTTATCGGTCCTTCTCCGAAGACCGAGTCCATCTACGCGAAGCACTTCGCCTGCTCCGCCACGTGTTGGTTGATCAACGGCTCTCTCCGTGTCGGCAAGTCTCTCCTATCCGGCTCCCACCGAAACCACCATGACACTTGCACCGACTCCCGCACCGCTTGATCAAACCGATCGCACCAATCGTCTGTTCGGTCATCCTTGTCTATTCTGCACCACACTTGAGTTCATTGACCTCACCCGGCATCGTCGATCGTTCTGAACCTCAGCTCTCCAAGCCTAGTCCCAATCATCATCGCCGTTGACCGTCGTTGACCACCAAGCAACCTGCACAACAATAGACAAGCAAATCGAATCCGGGAATAAGTTCTTCACAACTTGACCCATGTTAGTCAAAACATTCATCATGCAACACATATGCACTGAAACTCATGACTTTGACCTAACAACCGAACATCGCCGCCACAATGGGCGACGATCAAGTGACAACCGGTCAGACCGCCCCTTGGGCCAGTCTGACCGCTCACGCTGGCCGGTCTGACCGCCACCTATGGGCCGGTCAGACCGCCAGCAATGACTTAGCCGATTTTCAACCTCTGAAAACCAAAACCTACTGAAAATTTAAAACCAATAGAACTTTTGACTAGAGACTCCAAAAATTATGGGACCAAGAGCAATAGAATCCCCTCTCTTGCCTACACCCTCTATTTTTGGCCCAGCTCATTTTGACACATTTGGTCACTGCTGGTCCGACCGCCGCTCATGGCCGGTCCGACCGATTTGGGACCGGTCGGACCACCATTCTATGGTCGGTCAGACCGCCTGTCACGTGACAGTTCTAAAACTATATCAAAAACACGTGAAACGACAAATCGTTAACGCCATTGCCAATTGTCACATCATCCTAAGATCTGGAGCATATCCCCATGATATCCACAATTTCTATGAATTTTCTCCTAATTTATGGATTTTATTTGCTAGTTTCTAAAGCCTACTTGAATTTATGGAATTAAATTAATTAGAAAAAGAATTAAAATTTCTCGCACAGTGCATGGGCCAAATTCCGGCCCACCACTGTTTCAGCCTCCGCTCAGCCCAACCGCGCGCCCGCGCGCTCAACCCCCGCCTCCACGCGTCGCGCATCCGCGCCTGCGCCGCCTCCATCTCAGCCGTCCCCACGCTCTACGCCTCGGCCGTCCGATCAAGATCCAACCGACGTCACTACTCCCGACCAGTTTCGCTCGCACGTCGTCGCCTCAGATCGTAGGATCAAGATCCAACTTACGTCACTACTCCCGACTAGTTTCGCTCATGCGTCGTCGCCTCAGATCGTCCGATCAAGATCCAACCGATGTCCTACTCCCGACCAGTTTCGCTCGCGCGTGGTCGCCTCAGATCGTCCGATCAAGATCCAACCGTCGTCACTCCTCCCGACCAGTTCCTCCCACCGCCATGCGGGTCCCACCAGAGCCGCGTAATCATCCCCGACCTCGCCATCGTCTCTGTTACAAACGCGGACACCTCCGCCATTCCGCATGCGGGAGATTTCCAAATCCGGCCAAATCCGATCGCCCCTCCCAAATTTCGGTGCGCATTGAATTTGTAGCATCAAATCGCGTCCGTCACGGCCTTGTCCCTTCCATTTCTGGCCCCAAATCACCATAATCTCACCGACGATCTAGCACGACCTTCGTGCTCTCCACGCCACCTTGGCCTCGCCCTTGTCCTATAAAAGCTAGCCCCGGCTGCGCCCTTCTCCACTCAACCAAATGCCCCAGCTCTCCTCGCCTCAAGCACTCTTGTTCGTCCGCAATTCGAGTTTTCTCCCCGGCGGCCGAAGTTCGGAAAAGCTTCGTTTCCGGTGCCGGTAAAGTTCCATCGGCGACATCGACAACTTCCTCGGCACCGCCTTGTCACTGCCTACCTCGTGCGCGCTCTCTCTCTTCGCAGGAGAACCCCGGGAGCTCCATCTCCGCCGTCGACCCAAAACCGCCACCGCCAAACCTCGTCGCCGACAGTCAAAACCCCGCTCTCCGCTGCTATTTTGGTAAGCACCAGTTTCGCCTCGACCTCCTTGTTCTGTTGCGCCCACCCCCGTGCCTCACCGCGGCGCGTAACGCCGGCGAGGCCATCACCGGAGCGCCACCGCTCCACGGGCCGACGTGGCCCGACCACGTCCTCGCCACCTCAGTGCCTCGTGTACGCTAGATGCCGAGTCAGCGCCCACGTGGCTGTCCACGTAGCACTCGCGTCAGCCCTCTCTCACACCCACACTGTAGCATGCACTGAGTCCACGGTGGACTCTGACTGAGCCGTGGACCCAGTCTATTGAACCCGGGCCCACATGTCAGTGACTCAAAGCCTTTTTCTATTGAAAAATAATTCGGCTGAAAATTAGAAATTCCGTACGGCTGACGTCAGCTTGCGCAATATCTCGAATTTCCTTTAGAAAAATAATTCAGGAAATTCGGAATTTCTGATTTTGGATTTAATTTAGGATTTAAACTTCCAGGAGATCGTATTTTTTCATACGAAATCCAATTTAGGTGATTCAAATTTCTAAATTTGTATAAAATGAAGATCTAGCTAAATAAACCAAAATTATTTCATTTGGATTTAATTTGAATTTATTTGTGTTCATTTGAATTCTGATTGAATTTGGATTATTTTCGCGTATAGATTTTGACGACTCCGGAGAGATCGATCCTGTTGAAGAGGTAGAATATCAAGAGTTTGAGCAAGGCAAGTTACACCATTGATCATTTTGATCCTAGTATTTTTAAATTTTTTAATTCTATTTTTAAATTACTATTGCATGCATAATTTTATTCAATTATTTTAAATTCTTGGTTTATATTCTTAGTTAATCCAATTCCTTTGGATATCAAATTTTGAATATTGGATCTTCATTCCCTTGTTACCTTAGTCAAATAAAATTTAAAAATAAAGATATGCTTAGAAACTGCTTAGACCACAAATATTGAATTTTGGGGAGAATTTAGCCAAAATAACAAAATGTGATTAAAAGCCTATGACAATGTTTTGTCATTGTGGAATTTTGCAATTGTCTTTGGAAAATAAAAATGAAAAATGGTTTTGTACTTGGGGATGATGGACTGTTGGTGGGTGCAGGTTTATGCACGGGATCAATCTGGTTAGGATTGAGGCCCAGTGTTTGTTATTGAAAGTTGCCCAAATCAGTTAAGGACTGGCCTTTGAGCCGCATCTTGCGAACCTCCACCGTAGTACCACATGTTCTGTATGGGCAGAATTAGGCTTATTAATTTGTCATACCTCACTATTGTGTGTGCTATATTTGTTGTGTGGGTGTCGGTTAGACATCATTCCCACTTGGCGCAAGAGGGGACTTCCGGCAAGTGGTTAGCCTATTGGAAGTGAAACCTTAGTGGGCATATTAGTAGTGAGGTAGAACATTGGAAACGCCTTGTGATAATTGCCTAGTCACACGCCTAAGGAAGTGTGCATTGGCCGACATAACAGACAAATTATCTCTTGTGGGAAAAGTTGTACCCGCTCTACAGAGAGTAAAACTATTCGAATAGCCGTGTCCACAGTCATGGACATGCTGAGCAAAGCCACTCTAAGTTAGACGTTGTTGTTTTTTTGTTTTAAAAATAATTCTGGTACAGGATTTCAGGATGGTTAATCCTTGTGGTAAAATTTGGTGGTTAGCCATGTGATAGGAGGGTATCCATCACCATGTTTCATATGGAGGATATCCACTATAAAATTATCATTTTTAAAACTGATTTTAAGTTAAAGTTTAAAAGTGTGCCTTGAAACTTAGTATGATTATTTAAACATGAAAATGTTTATTTATGCAAATAAACCCTTACGACCATCCCTTGTTTACTTATGCATGCATTCTAAATTCTGTATTGGGTGTAATTTGCGAGCACGGTAGTTGTGCTCATACTTGCTGAATATTATTATTCAGGAGAAGATTATTATCCAGAAGGTGAGGATCCAAACGTTTAGGCTACGACTCCAGACGATTGCGTGTGGCGCATCGTGTGGTCTACTACCTATTTTGCTTCCGCTATGTTTTGTTATTTGGTCTCAGGCCTATTTTGTAATAAACTCTGTTTCTCATTAATAAAGCGCTTGATATGATTGTGATAACCCTTTGTGAGACTGTGTACACTAGAAATCCTGGACTAGTGTATAAACATAGTGAATTCGGTATACTTCGTTCCCAGGTTCGACCGGATGCCTCATCTCAGACGGTAGACAAAAACCATTACTATTAAATACAATCACATATAGTTTTGGTTTAGCGACCATTTGTGAAGTATTACTTCATAGATTATTCTTAACAGGAACCGTCTGTGATTACTTCATGTCTGCCACAGGAGGCCAACACGCGTTCGTAGCCTACGGTTTCACGACCACTTTGGTGAGCGGGGTGCTGCGGCTCGACTAATACCGCCATATCTGGCCGCCCCCCATCTTGGCCTTAGGTGAGCATGAAATTTTGCCCCGAAATCTCTATCTAGGTTTCCTTCTCACTCTGATTTTGTCCCCTCCATCCTATCAGATTTCATTCTCAGTGAGGATCCCCATCTGTGTTCGACAAGGAAGGCCAATTTGGTTTGAGATGGACGCCTCTAGTGACCTCATCCTCTTCAGAGAGTGAGCCATTGATTGAGAGAGAGAGTATCTTTTAATTACATTCTTGCAAACTATCGAAAGAGCATATGGAAACTGCTATCCAGCAATTGATTCGTTTGGCTCTTGAATTTTTTTTGCAATGGAAAAAACTCTCACAGAAGGTTTTTTACTAAAAAAACTTCTATGATAGTCTATTTTCACAAACAGTTCTAAATAAGAACCGTCTGTGGTAATATGAGATCATCACAGATGGGTCTTGAACTATCTGTTAAAAAAGCTATCACAGACTGTTCTGAACAAGAATCGTCTGTGGTAATTTACTATCATAGACGGTTACTGTTCAGAACTGTCTGTGATAACTTTTTTTAACATACGGTTCAAAAACTATATATGATGATTTCATATTATCACAGATCCATAAAGTCAGACAGTTCAGAAAACCGTTTGTGATGACGATTTTGAGCTGTCTGTGATGACCTTTTCTGTAGTAATGGAGAAGCCATGGTGGCTTTAAGTGACCACCAAAACGGACTGTAGCAGCTGTGACGAACCCATCTACGACAACGGTGCGGGCAGGGACACACTGAGGTGGTGGTGGCACTATGCAGGCAGCAGAGGTGCTAATGTGCATGGCGGAGACTCCTAACCTATGCTTAAACATCAAAATCAGGTGTGCCCTAAGCATGTACAACACTAGTCTACTCTATCCTTGCTGGAAATTATCCCGATTATGCAGCATGTTATGCCCTCCACGGGAGCCTAACATGTCACAGCAGGGTACTACGGTGCGGTGGTGCTATGGTTGTAGCACCCCAGCCCAACACTGAGACTAGAATGTCACCTATACCTTTTTTACTCTCAATTTAAACCATATTTACTTACAATTTCAACAACCAAAGCATGGAATAAAACCCACAACAGATTACCTTTCAACAATCATAGCAATATAGATGCATGAAGGATAAACTTTCACACAAGTTGGGACCTCGCACAAAAGAATGGTCAGGGCTACACGCCTGAGAATGCCCAGAATGATGCGCCCGGGAACGATTAGCAACAAAACTAAAGAAACAAACCATAATTAAATCAATCAATATCCAATCATTAAGCTAATGAAATCATGTCTCTAGATTTAATAATAGCAACTAAATAGTGATAATTGTGTGATTCATAGCATGTTTTCATGGTTTATTGCTATATAACTATTTTCACTTGGATTTGTGCTTACTGCGAGTGTTAAACATTTTTCTGCATGCTGAAAATTGTTTTATTTGCCTCTTCTTTTTTTTTTTACAAAACTATTTGCCTCTTCTTCTTTTTTGATAGAACTATTTGCCTCTTCTTTTGAGAAAGGAATAAAATAATTATTTTACAAGTCTCTTAGGGAGAATAAAGTGGTGTGGTATAAGGCAAGATTAGCAGCACAAGTGTTTACGTAGAGATCCCGTATCTTTTATGACAATACATACTCTCCCGTGATGGATGGCACAACGTTCTGTTATTTGATAGCATTGGCTATGGGAATGCATTGAAGTATGAATATCATGGATGTTGTGACTGCATATTTGTAAGGGTCACTTAATTTGGAAATCTACATGAAGATTCTAGAGGGATTAAAGGTCCCACGTATAAGCAAAGATGAAGATCACAACACATATAATGTCAAGTTGGAAAGGCCACTATATGGATTGAAATAGTTAGGTTGTATTTGCTACAACTAACTGTGTGAATTCATTATGCAGAAAGGATATGTAAACAACGATGTTTGTCCGTGTGTACTCATAAATAAATCCATGAGTGAATTTTGCACCATAGTTCTGTATGTTGATGATTTGAACATCACTGGAACCACTTAACAGATAATCAAATCTAGTTCACACGTGAAAATGGAATTCGAGATGAAACATTTGGGCCAAACCAAATATGATCTTAGTTTACAGATTGAAAATATGCCTGGTGACATGTCCTTTCACCAGACCACCTACACCAAGAAAGTACAGGAGAGATTCTACCTTAATAAATCGCACTTAGTGAGTACATTAATGATTGTTAGGTCACTCGAAGTGGAGAAAGAGGATGTATTAGGGCCTGAGACCATATTTGAGCACGAGCACTATTGTATTTTGCCAATTATACCAGGCCTGATGCTGCATTTGTAATAAGTTGTTTGGCAAGATACAGTTCAGAGCCTACGAAGAGGCATTGGCACAGAATAAAAGGAATTCTTAGGTTCCTGTAATGTACAAGTGAATTCTTTCAACTTGGTAAATGCTCCTGCCCTGTTCATGAATCTTATGAATATGGTATTCATGGAGTATTTGGAAAAGTTTGTGGAGGTCTTCATTGATGATATCCTCATTTATTCTAAGAATGATGAAGAGTATGCAAAACATCAGAAGCTAGTGTTGAGAAAGCTATATGAGCACGAGCTTTATGCGAAGTTTAGCAAATGCGACTTCTGGTTGGGAGAAGTGGCATTCATGGGCCATGTTCTTTCAGCAGGAGGCATCGCCGTGGATCCTGCCAAGGTCAGCGATGTGCTATCATGGGGTCAGCCTAAGTCGGTAGCCGATGTGAGGAGTTTTCTCAGTTTAGTAGGTTACTATCGTCGCTTTATCGAGAACTTCTCCAAGATCGCGAAGCCAATGACAGAGATGCTCAAGAAGGATAAAAAATGTGTTTGGTCCTATGCTTATGAGGAAAGTTTCCAAGAACTCAAGAAGAGGTTGATCGAAGCTCTTGTACTCGTCCTTCCCGACGTCCATCGAAGCTTCGATACCTTTTGCGATGCTTCTCGTCAAGGACTCGGATGTGTTCTTGTGCAAGAAGGAAAAGTTATGGCCTATGCATCAAGACAATTGAGACCTCATGAGCTCAATTATCCAACACATGACTTGGAATTAGCTGTAGTAGTCCATGCACTGAAGATTTGGTGATATTACCTCATCGGTAATTGTTGCGAAGTGTATTCAGACCATAAGAGTTTGAAATATCTTTTTACCCAATTGGATCTGAACCTTAGGAAAAGAAGGTGGTTCGAGTTGATCAATGATTATGATATGGGTTTCCATTATCATCTGGGCAAAGCAAATGTTGTTGCCGACGCACTTAGTAGAAATATTTATTACAATACCTTGATGCTCAAGAAGCAACAGCATGCCCTTCATAAAGAGTTTCAACGGCTCAACATGGGAGTTGTTGAGCATGGTTTCCTTGCTGCCATGGGGGTGCAACCCACCTTGGAAAAGCAGATCAAGACTGCTCAACAATTAGACAAAGGAGTAGAGCAAATCAAGTAGAATGTTAAGAACGGGACAACCTAGTGCTTCACGGAAGATGATCTTTGTGTGGTACAATTCGGACAGCGCCTGGTGGTTCCAAAGGACATCGAATTGCGGAATTTAATCCTCCAAGAAGCCCATGATTCTCCCTTGTCCATTCATCCTAGAGCCACAATGATGTATCAAGATCTCTGCTAGAGATTCTGGTGGACCCAAATGAAGCGAGAGATCACAAGGTTCATTACCGAGTGTGATGTATGTCATCGTGTAAAGGCTGAACATCAATGTCTAGCGGATTTGCTACAACCTTTGCCGGTGCCTGAGTAGAAGTGGGATTCGATCAGTATGGATTTTATCACCAGTCTGCCCTAAACTTCAAAGGGAAATGATGTCATTTGGGTTGTTATTGATCGACTGACTAAAGTGGCGCACTTCCTACCAGTAGAGACCAAGTTTCATGCGAGGTGCTTAGCGAATCTCTATGTCTCAAGGATCGTGAATTTGCATGGTGTGCTCAAGATGATTGTTTCTGATTGTGGTTCACTCTTTACCTCTCGGTTTTGGCCTAGTTTGCAAGAGGCTATGGGAACTCGTCTTTCCTTCATCACCGCGTACCATCCACAAACCTATGGCCAAATGGAGAGAGTTAATCAAATCCTTGAAGACATGCTCCATGCTTGTATTATTTCCTACGGGAGAATTGGGAGAAATGCTTGTCGTTTGTCGAGTTCTCCTACAACAACTTTCAAGCTAGTCTCGGTATGGCACCATTTGAGGCCATATACAGGAGGAGATGTAGAACCCCATTGAATTGGTTGGAGACCGGCGAAAGACCATTCTTTGACCCGGACTCGATCAATGAGGCCGAAAGTCAAGTTCGGTTACATGTGGCTAAATTAAGGCAAAAGAGTTAAGCAGATCGCTGTCATCAAGAGTTCTGCTTCTAGCCCGATGGCTTTGTTTATCTCGAGGTCTCTGCTTTGAAGGGACATCAACGTTTTGGCATCAAATGCAAGTTGGCTACTCGATATGTCGGACTGTACCACATTATCGAGAAGAAAGGAGCGGTTGACTACAAGTTGGAATTGCCTGCTGCACTTTTGGAGGTACATGATGTTTTCCACGTGTCCCAGTTAAAGAAGTGCCTTCACATCCCAACTGAGGAAGCTCCATTGGAAGGTCTTGATGTTCAAGAAGATCTGACCTAGCGAGAGCGTCCTTTTCGCATCCTTGAAGAAGTTGAACATAGAACAAGGAATCGTGCCATCAAATTACTTAAAGTTCAGTGGACAAATCATACCGAGGAGTAAGTAACTTGGAAACGGGAGGATCGCCTTCGTACAGATTACCCGCCTTTCTTTTATGAGTAAATGGAATCTTGGGATGAGATTCTTGTAGGGGGGGGGGAATTGTAACGTCCCAAAATATGGTTTGTGTTTCAAATGTACGAAAATGAGAAGGAATTAAAACTTTGTTGCATCATGTTACTATTTGAATTTTCTGGAGATTTTTTTCTAACGTTTTGTTGATTTTTGAAAACCTAATGCTTCAATTGACTAGAAGCATAATCCTTTAAAATTTAAATCAAATCTTGTGATCATCCTAGTGACTCCTCTAATTTTTTTGTAATTTTTAGATTTTATTTTTTATTCTTAAGGGACTAGTCAAAGCAATTAGATCCTTAGTCAAGCACTAGGGCAGAACCTTGAGAAATTTATAGAGAAAAATTAATTTCATGAAAACCTCTGCAAATTTTATACAAATTTAATCATAGAGTCAGAAACCTCCTGTAAAATTTTTGGAAGTTTTGGAGTTGTGAAACTGTAACACCCTGACTATAAGGAAGTCAAGATGTCACCTACAACCACTACTCTTCAATTGAATAACATCATAACGCATGATAAGGTGAAGCAAGTATTAAGATTATACGGAAACAAGTATTCATCATCCAGTTTGAATCAACGTAATGGAAGTAAACAATTCAGAAAGATATGGTAAACAAGGCCATGATGGCTTATTACAATGCAACACAAGTCATAATTAACGACAGTAAAAGTTCTCAAATTGTTTGATATATGATAGTGAGTGCATCGTGATGAACTACCCTCCACAAGATCATTCTTCCTTGTCATTTACCTAAATAAGACAATAAAGCAAGAATGAGCCAAAGACTCAGCAAGCAATCAGATGTAACAATCAAACATACTCTGAACAATATATCATAATCATATTTGGAACATTTACTGGAAACGAATTTATGAATGGATGAAGTGGAATGGTGCATTGAAGGAAATGGACATATTGCAGCATATACCGGTATAGCGAGTGAATCACCCGTCGTTGTTCACTTAAAGTAATCGTATGAAGAACGTTTCATACGACCGTCCAACGTGGCCCACATTGGAATGGTGGACTCACGTAATGTGGCCCACATTGGAATGGTGGACTCACGTACCCATCTTGGAATTGATGGGATTTCAAGTGCCCATACTGGAATTGATGGGTCTTACAAAAGTAATGTATGCATGTCATGACGTGATCCCATGTCAATATTGAATTGTACTCATAAATGAAAAGAACACATGGTATTCATCTACAAATACAAACAAATGTAATCATGCATTCACACATCATACATGGCATCAATCATAGAATACAAATTACTTGCCTGCCGCGCTGCAACGGGTTAGGAGGTAATTGAGATACCCCTCCACTCACCGCTTCACCGCCTACAATATAACATAATCGAAATAAGGGAAAACAAATATGGCAATGCTACACGAGTCCTCCCTCAATCTCTAATCAAACTAACCAAATAAAAGTTCAATTTGATCAAATTACCCAAACATTTCAATTATCCCAAATCTGGCAGTTTTACTAGAAAATTCACCAATAAAATACCATAAGTCCAAAAGACCTGAAACCAGTGCTCAAATTTTCTTAACTTAACTGGCTACAAAACTCTAGTTGATGGTAAACTCTAATTCGGCCAATACAGAGGTCTAACCATCCAATGAAAAACATTAACTGCAGTCTGCCCAGAATTCAGAACAGCCCTAAAGAAAAGGCTCTCACTTTTAAACCACTGTTCCAAATAAAGTGATTTTTATCAGCCTGGAAAGATGGTGAAATTATCTTCATAAACCTAGTTGGGTGGCCGACCTGATTCTGACTCTAACTAGATCAAAACCTAGGTGCAACCGACTATACCCAACATTTCTGACAGACAGACCAGAACGTAGTAAAACAGTCATAACTTTTAATCTACTGGGTGAAAATTCGTGATCCAGGTGCCAAAAGAAAGCTAATTAAATAAGGAACAAATCTCTAGAAGGTGAAGACATCCAATTCGGCCTCTAAGACACCCAAAACCGAGTTGCAACATTCTGTACAGAACCGATCTACTGACAGAGATTACGCGATACTACCAAAAACATTGAATCGACAACTCTAACGCAATCAAACAGTGATGGGGTCTCTCGTTACCCTTGTAGACCCGAAGAACGATGAGGATCAACTTCCCGAAGGCTTCCCCTCTCCTTCAATGGCCGGCCCCAAAACAGCGACCTCAAGGAGCCCGCGATGGAAGAACCGAAGGGAAGACGTGGAGGATCGGGGGGGCAGCTCCAGGGGAACACCAATGGCTGCCACCACCAGAGGAGGAGGCACCTAGGAGGAGGTGCTGCGCCGTTTGGGGGAGAGGGGGAAGAAGGTGGCGGCTTGGGGAGGGAGGAGGAGGCACTATGGTTTGGGGAAGTGGTGCCCCTTTGGCCTTTTGGCGGCCCCTACATGGGCCGGCCGGCCCCTCATGGGCCACCTGGTCGCGAATCATGCCCAAAGTTGTCCGCAATAACATATACCCTCAAGATTGGAATTTTCCGATTGAAAACAATTTCTTTTACTCTCTCCGACCACTTTCTTTCTACCGAACTGTTTCAAGAGTTGTAAATCTCGTTTTGAATAAAATTCCTGCACAAATACAACGATACAACCTAACTTGGATAAATGAGGTATTACATTCTAACCCCTTAGAAAAGATTAGGCCTCGAATCTACGCAACAAACTTCGAGAAAGATAGATGAACAACTTAGGTAGTTACCTGAGACAAACAGGTCGGGGTATTGCTCTCGCATGCGGGACTCCAACTCCCAAGTGGCCTCTCTCTCAGTCTGATGAGACCAAAGAACTTTGACATACTTTAGGGTCTTATTCCTTAGAACCCATTCTGATTCTTCTAATATCTTCACTGGCCGGGACTCGAAGGTAAGGTCTTGCTTGACAATCAAAGGCTCCAAAGGAATGACATGATCTGGGTCTCTCAGAAACTTTTTCAACATCGAAACATGAAACACGTTGTGAACCCCACTCATAGAATCAGGAAGGTCCAAACGGTAAGCTAGCTTCCCAATTCGTGCCACGATTGGGAAGGGTCCAACATACCTTGGACTAAGCTTTCCTTTGGTGCCGAAACGCACTACGCCTTTAGATGGCGATACTCTCAACAGAACTTCGTTTCCCACCTCGAATTCCAAATCTCGTCTTTCGACATCAACAGAGCTCTTACGCCGGCTGGCTCGGGCGACCAACAAATTTCGCCTAACCTCTCGCCACTCTAGCCATCGTCTGCTGAACCCGGTCGGGACCCAAGATCGCCCGCTCTCCAACCTCATCCCAAAGACAACGGGACTCGCACTTACGCCCATAAAGAACCTCGATGGTGCGGCTCGAATCTTGGAATGATAATCGTTGTTATAAGCAAACTCGCCAAGGCTAAATGCTCTTCCCAATTCCCTTTCGAGGATAAAACACAACACCGAGCATGTCTTCTAATGTCCGAATGGTGCGCTCGATCGCCCATCTGTCTGGGATGAAAGGCTGTGCTAAGACGGAGTTGTGTGCCCAATGCACTCTGCAAACTTTCCCAGAATTTGGAAATGAACTTGGCATCTCGGTCAGAAACAATGGTCTTTGGCACTCCGTGCAAACGCACAATTTCTCGTACATAAAGAGGAGCCAAATCGCTTGCCGAATTGGTTGTACGAATAGGAATGAAATGTGCAGACTTACTGGACCGGTCCACAATAACCCAAATGGCATCCTTTCCTCGCTGCGTGCGAGGTAAACCAACCACAAAATCCATAGATATATCGTCCCATGGCCAAACTGGTACCTCCAAGGGTTGCAACAGTCCTGCTGGTCGCTTGTGCTCAGCCTTGATCCGCTGGCACACCCCACAAGAAGCCACATACTGTGCGATATCAATTTTCATCCGTTTCCACCAGAAACTTTTCTTTAAATCTTTGTACATCTTGGTCTCCCCAGGATGTACGGTATAAGGAGTACGATGGGCCTCTTTCAAAATCTCCAATTTAACCTGAGACTCCTGTGGCACACAAAGGCGTCCTTTAAATCGCAAAGAATCAAACTTATCCACACTGAAGTGACATTGCTTGCCCTCAACACAACGCTTCCTCACTCGTTGGAGCATCGATCTTCTTCTTTGTGCTACTACGCACCGATCCGGAAGGGTTGACTCTAAAATCAACTGAGTCTCGGTCTGTGCGGTACCCGCAAAGCGAAGGAAATATCCATACGCTCAAAGTCAGCAATAAGACAACTGAGGATAGGAGGTGTCGCCTTGCGACTCAAGGCGTCGGCTACCACATTAGCCTTAGGGATGGTCTTCAATAGTAAGATCATAGTCCTTGATCAACTCTAGCCATCTCCTCTGTCTCAAGTTCAAGTCCTTACGGTAAAGATGTATTTCGTGCTCTTGTGGTCGGTGAACACATCACAAGATTCGCCGTACAAATAATGACGCCAGATCTTCAAAGCATGAATCACCGCAGAAGCTCTAGATCATGGGTGGGATAATTTCATCCATGCTTCTTCATTGCCTCGATGCATAGGCAATCACTTTTCCATCTGTATGAGTACACAACCAAGTCCAACTATGGACGATCTCGAATAGATAGTGAATCTCTTCCTGTGCTCGGGAAGAGTAAGAATTGGAGCGATCACTAATCTATCTTTCAAAGAGCAAAAGCTGCGCCACAAGCATCGGACCACTGGAACCTAAAACCTTTCGTGTCAATGGGACATCGGTTTAGCAATGGTTGAAAAACCCTCCACAAATCGCCGTAATAGCCACTAAACCCGTAAAACTCCTTACTTCTTTAACATTGGTTGGTCTCTTCCACTCAACCACTGTCGAAATCTTACTAGGATCAACTGAAATACCCTTCTGATTAATAACGTGACCCAAAAATCCAACTTCAGAAATCCATAACTCACATTTCTTCAGCTTGGCATAGAATTGATTCTCTCTTAAAGTTTCAAGTACCAACCGCAAATGGTGGGTGTGATCCTCCTCTGTCTTGGAATAAATCAAGATATCATCTATGAATACCACAATGAAATCATCAAGGTATTGATGCAGCATACTGTTCATGGCTTCCATGAAAACTGCAGGAGCATTCATTAGTCCGAAAGACAACTTTATACTCATAATGACCATACCTTGTAGAAAGCCGTTTTCTCAATATCACGCCACGAACTCGAATCGATTATAACCCGATCGAGATCAATCTTAGAAAATATTCTAGCTCCTTTCAACCTGGTCGAAAAGATCATCAATGCGAGGCAAAGGATATTTGTTCTTCACGATCGCTGATTAAGCGCTCGATAATCTATGCACATACGCCACCGCCATCTTTCTTCTTAATAAAAAAACAAAGCGCCCCAAGGCGATACGCTACGCTGAATCATACCTTTGGACAGCAGGTCGTCCAATTGTTTCTTCAATTCTTCCTGAAATGGCCGAGCCAAACGGTAAGGAGACTTGGACAAAGGCCGAGTTCCCGGAACAAGATCAATCCGGAACTCCACTTTCCTCACCGGAGGCATTCCGGGAAGTTCTATAGGAAAGACATCGGAAAAGTCCTTCACAACTGGAATCTCCTCAATACGCTGCAAAGAATCAGTCTTTTCATTGAGGGAGCAAAGTAATCCGATGGTCGATGCACGACGGCTAGGGAATAGATTAGCCAGTACAAATACTGAATCAGACGGTGCGCTGCCCTGGAATACCAGTTCTTCACCGGAAGGAGCTAGCAAGGTCACCGTCTTCCAGAAACAACAAATCTTGGCACGGTATTGGAATAACCAGTCCATACCCAGAATAACATCGAATGGTGCCAATTGAATAACCATAAGATTCGCAGTGAAAACCTCATCATCTATCAGTATAGAACATCCGGGACAGACGGTAGAGCTAGAAATAAGTCCTCCTGGGGAGCTGACTACCACTGACTCGGAAATAAGCTGAAAACTCAAACCCACTTTTCTAACAAACTCCAAAGACACGAACGAGTAAGTAGCCCCCGAATCAAACAGTACAAAGGCATCATGCGAATCCACAAGTAAAGTACCTGTCACCACATCAGGATGTCCCAAGGTCTCAGGGGTGGGCATGGCGTAGACCCCCTGATGCACCGGTGTAGAAGACGCACCGACACTCTGCGACGGAAAGCTGGAAACAGCTGCTGGAGGAACAAACGACGGAGGTGCAGAAGGTGCGGGATTCCAATAGAACCCTGCAGGAGGCGCCGGAGTAAAAGCTGCAGGTGGACCCCATGCTGGAGGGTACTGTGGTGCGAGAACCGCCGCCAGTCCGAATCGAACCTCTGTGGAAGCTGGAGGATGAAGCTGCTGGGACGGCTTCCCATTTGATGATACTAGCTGGATTTTGCTTGCACACTGAGGACTTGTGGCCCTCCGCCACATCGCCGCATGTTCCTTGAAGGAACATTCTGAAGCTCGATGTCCATCACCACACCGAAAACACTTCATGCCCTGACCTGGAACAGGACGCAACTGTGGGGCGAAAGATGAAGAACGTGGCGTCGAAGAAGAAGACTGCCACTGCTGAACCGGACGGGAGGGTTGGTTCTTGTGAAACCTCTTAGCGGTGGTCATTGAAAAGACCCACCACCTCCACGAAACTCCGCTCGCCACCGCGGATCCACAAGAACAACAGAACCACTAGCAACATGCCCTTGCGACGAAGGAGCTCTTTCCAACTCCATCCCTCTAGCCTGCTCAACCACCGAGCTAAAGTCACGTAGACCTGTTGCTCCCAGAATCTGGCGGTACTCCTGATTGAGGCCCCGACGGAACCTCTTAGCCTTCTCTTTATCATCACTTGCCACGGCTGGGACAAAGCGCACCAGATTGTTAAATCCGGCCTCATACTCAGATACCGACATTTTTCCTTGCACAAAGGTCAGGAGTGATTGCTCCATCTTCTCGATGAAGGAGTCAGGATAAAACTGTGTCCTGAACCTCTCCACAAAAACCTCCCAAGTAACAAGACCCTGCGCTGGAGTCCTGGAAGACAGGACCCCTTCCCACCAGATGTCGGCCTGGCCCTTCAGCTGAAAGGCCACAAATCGCGCCTTCTGCGCGGATGCCAGCTCTAAGGCTCCAAACTGACGCTCCATGTACCTCAACCAGTCCGCAGCCTGAACCGGTGTGCCTGCTCCGTCAAAAGTGTCCAGGCGAAGCGACATCCACTCACGGAGGCTCATTCTAGCCTCGGGTGGAGCAAGAGAAGAATGTGTTCCGCCACAGTGCGGCGGCCGCAGGAATGGCCGCCTGCAATTGTTGGCGGAGTTGTTGATTCTCCCTGATTAGGTTCTGAATGAGATCATTTATTGCGGCGGTGGCTCAAGAACCGAGGCGCGGTGAGGCAATCTCCTCGATCAAAGACCACCAACCCTTCAGACGAAGACGATGTAGCTGCCGGACCACGGCCACGACCACCACTACGGGTCGGTGGACGACCACGACCACGGCCTCTACCTCTTGCCATCTAAGAACAACACAACAGAACGAAAATCAAATACTTAGCTCAACGAACTGATAAACAAAATAAATGGGGACATAACCAAGCAATTGCGGAAAAACAATGGTTTACCCAACCCTTCCTATTGTGCACAGTGTGTCATTTTAATATTATTACCACGGACCTGAACCTGGCTCTGATACCAACTGTAACACCCTGACTATAAGGAAGTCAAGATGTCACCTACAACCACTACTCTTCAATTGAATAACATCATAACGCATGATAAGGTGAAGCAAGTATTAAGATTATACGGAAACAAGTATTCATCATCCAGTTTGAATCAACGTAATGGAAGTAAACAATTCAAAAGATATGGTAAACAAGGCCATGATGGCTTATTACAATGCAACACAAGTCATAATTAACGACAATAAAAGTCCTCAAATTGTTTGATATATGATAGTGAGTGCATCGTGATGAACTACCCTCCACAAGATCATTCTTCCTTGTCATTTACCTAAATAAGACAATAAAGCAAGAATGAGCCAAAGACTCAGCAATCAGTATGTAACAATCAAACATACTCTGAACAATATATCATAATCATATTTGGAACATTTACTGGAAACGAATTTATGAATGGATGAAGTGGAATGGTGCATTGAAGGAAATGGACATATTAAAAGATATCAGTATAGCGAGTGAATCACCCGTCGGTGTTCACTTAAAGTAATCGTATGAAGAACGTTTCATACGATCAGTCAACATGGCCCACATTGGAATGGTGGACTCACGTAATGTGGCCCACATTGGAATGGTGGACTCACGTACCCATCTTGGAATTGATGGGATTTCAAGTGCCCATACTGGAATTGATGGGTCTTACAAAAGTAATGTATGCATGTCATGACGTGATCCCATGTCAATATTGAATTGTACTCATAAATGAAAAGAACACATGGTATTCATCTACAAATACGAACAAATGTAATCATGCATTCACACATCATACATGGCATCAATCATAGAATACAAATTACTTGCCTGCCGCGCTGCAACGGGTTAGGAGGTAATTGAGATACCCCTCCACTCACCGCTTCACCGCCTACAATATAACATAATCGAAATAAGGGCAAACAAATATGGCAATGCTACACGAGTCCTCCCTCAATCTCTAATCAAACTAACCAAATAAAAGTTCAATTTGATCAAATTACCCAAACATTTCAATTATCCCAAATCTGGCAGTTTTACTAGAAAATTCACCAATAAAATACCATAAGTCCAAAAGACCTGAAACCAGTGCTCAAATTTTCTTAACTTAACTGGCTACAAAACTCTAGTTGATGGTAAACTCTAATTCGGCCAATACAGAGGTCTAACCATCCAATGAAAAACATTAACTGCAGTCTGCCCAGAATTCAGAACAGCCCTAAAGAAAAGGCTCTCACTTTTAAACCACTGATCCAAATAAAGTGATTTTTATCAGCCTGGAAAGATGGTGAAATTATCTTCATAAACCTAGTTGGGTGGCCGACCTGATTCTGACTCTAACTAGATCAAAACCTAGGTGCAACCGACTATACCCAACATTTCTGACAGACAGACCAGAACGTAGTAAAACAGTCATAACTTTTAATCTACTGGGTGAAAATTCGTGATCCAGGTGCCAAAAGAAAGCTAATTAAATAAGGAACAAATCTCTAGAAGGTGAAGACATCCAATTCGGCCTCTAAGACACCCAAAACCGAGTTGCAACATTCTGTACAGAACCGATCTACTGACAGAGATTACGCGATACTACCAAAAACATTGAATCGACAACTCTAACGCAATCAAACAGTGATGGGGTCTCGTTACCCTTGTAGACCCAAGAACGATGAGGATCAACTTCCAAGGCTTCCCTCTCCTTCAATGGCCGCCCCAAAACAGCGACTCGCTGGAGCCGGCGATGGAAGAACCGAAGGGGAAGACGTGGAGGATCGGGGGTGCAGCTCCAGGGGAACACCAATGGCGGCCACCACCGGAGGAGGAGGCACCTAGGAGGAGGTGCTGCGCCGTGTGGGGGAGAGGGGGAAGAAGGTGGCGGCTTGGGGGAGGGAGGAGGAGGCACTATGGTTTGGGGGGGGGGAAGTGGTGCCCCCCCCTTTTGGCCTTTTGGCCGGGCCCCTCATGGGCCACAGGTCATGAATCGGCCCAAAGTTGTCCGCAATAACATATACCCCCCAAGATTGGAATTTTCCGACGAAAACAATTTCTTTTACTCTCTCCGACCACTTTCTTTCTACCGAACCGTTTCCGAAGAGTTGTAAATCTCGTTTTCGAATAAAATTCCCAGACAAATACAACGATACAACCTAACCGGATAAATGAGGTATTACATTCTAACCCCCTTAGAAAAGATTCGACCTCGAATCTACGCAACAAACTTCGAGAAAGATAGATGAACAACTTAGGTAGTTACCTGAGACAAACAGGTCGGGGTATTGCTCTCGCATGCGGGACTCCAACTCCCAAGTGGCCTCTCTCTCACCGATGAGACCAAAGAACTTTGACATACTTTAGGTCTTATTCCTTAGAACCCATTCGATTCTTCTAATATCTTCACCGGTAGGGACTCAAGGTAAGGTCTTGCTTGACAATCAAAGGCTCCAAAGGAATGACATGATCCGGGTCTCTCGTAAACTTTTTCAACATCGAAACATGAAACACGCTAGAACCCCACTCATAGAATCGGGAAGGTCCAAGCGGTAAGCTAGCTTCCCAATTCGTACACGATTGGGAAGGGTCCAACATACCTTGACTAAGCTTTCCTTTGGTGCCAAACGCACTACGCCTTTAGATGGCGATACTCTCAACAGAACTTCGTTTCCCACCTCGAATTCCAAATCTCGTCTTCGACATCAACAGAGCTCTTACGCCGACTCTGGGCACCAACAAATTTCGCTAACCTCGCCACTCTAGCCATCTTGTCTGCTGAACCCGGTCGGGACCCAAGATCGCCCGCTCTCCAACCTCATCCCAAAGACAACGGGACTGCACTTACGCCCATAAAGAACCTCGTATGGTGCGGCTCGAATCATGGAATGATAATCGTTGTTATAAGCAAACTCGCCAAGGCTAAATGCTCTTCCCAATTCCCTTTCGAGGATAAAACACAACACCGAGCATGTCTTCTAATGTCCGAATGGTGCGCCAGATCGCCCATCCGTCTGGGATGAAAGGTCGTGCTAAGACGGAGTTGTGTGCCCAATGCACTCGCAAACTTTCCTGAATTTGGAAATGAACTTGGCATCTCGGTCAGAAACAATGGTCTTTGGCACTCCGTGCAAACGCACAATTTCTCGTACATAAAGAGGAGCCAAATCGCTTGCCGAATTGGTTGTACGAATAGGAATGAAATGTGCAGACTTACTGGACCGGTCCACAATAACCCAAATGGCATCCTTTCCTCGCTGCGTGCGAGGTAAACCAACCACAAAATCCATAGATATATCGTCCCATGGCCAAACTGGTACCTCCAAGGGTTGCAACAGTCCTGCTGGTCGCTTGTGCTCAGCCTTGACCCGCTGGCACACCCCACAAGAAGCCACATACTGTGCGATATCAATTTTCATCCGTTTCCACCAGAAACTTTTCTTTAAATCTTTGTACATCTTGGTCTCCCCAGGATGTACGGTATAAGGAGTACGATGGGCCTCTTTCAAAATCTCCAATTTAACCTGAGACTCCTGTGGCACACAAAGGCGTCCTTTAAATCGCAAAGAATCAAACTTATCCACACTGAAGTGACATTGCTTGCCCTCAGCACAACGCTTCCTCACTCGTTGGAGCATCTGATCTTGCTGCTGTGCTACTCGCACCCGATCCGGAAGGGCTGACTCTAAAATCAACTGAGTCTCGGTCTGTGCGGTACCCGCAAAGCAGAAGGAAATATCCATACGCTCAAAGTCAGCAATAAGACAACTGAGGATAGGAGGTGTCGCCTTGCGACTCAAGGCGTCGGCTACCACATTAGCCTTGCCGGGATGGTACTGAATAGTAAGATCATAGTCCTTGATCAACTCTAGCCATCTCCTCTGTCTCAAGTTCAAGTCCTACGGTAAAGATGTATTTGTGCTCTTGTGGTCAGTGAACACATCACAAGATTCGCCGTACAAATAATGACGCCAGATCTTCAAAGCATGAATCACTGCAGTAAGCTCTAGATCATGGGTGGGATAATTCTGTCCATGCTTCTTCAGCTGTCTCGATGCATAGGCAATCACTTTTCCATCCTGTATGAGTACACAACCAAGTCCAACTATGGACGCATCTGAATAGATAGTGAATCTCTTCCCAGGCTCAGGAAGAGTAAGAATTGGAGCAGTCACTAATCTATCTTTCAAAGAGCAAAAACTGCGCTCACAAGCATCAGACCAATGGAACCTAAAACCTTTCTGTGTCAACTGGGACATCGGTTTAGCAATGGTTGAAAAACCCTCCACAAATCGCCGGTAATAGCCAGCTAAACCCAGAAAACTCCTTACTTCTTTAACATTGGTTGGTCTCTTCCACTCAACCACTGTCGAAATCTTACTAGGATCAACTGAAATACCCTTCTGATTAATAACGTGACCCAAAAATCCAACTTCGTAAATCCGTAACTCACATTTCTTCAGCTTGGCATAGAATTGATTCTCTCTTAAAGTTTCAAGTACCAACCGCAAATGGTGGGTGTGATCCTCCTCTGTCTTGGAATAAATCAAGATATCATCTATGAATACCACAATGAAATCATCAAGGTATTGATGCAGCATACTGTTCATGGCTTCCATGAAAACTGCAGGAGCATTCATTAGTCCGAAAGACAACTTTATACTCATAATGACCATACCTTGAAGAGAAAGCCGTTTTCTCAATATCCTGCTCACGAACTCGAATCTGATTATAACCCGACTGGAGATCAATCTTAGAAAATATTCTAGCTCCTTTCAACTGGTCGAAAAGATCATCAATGCGAGGCAAAGGATATTTGTTCTTCACAGTCGCCTGATTAAGCGCCCGATAATCTATGCACATACGCCAGCTGCCATCTTTCTTCTTAATAAAAAGAACAGGCGCTCCCCAAGGCGATACGCTACGCTGAATCATACCTTTGGACAGCAGGTCGTCCAATTGTTTCTTCAATTCTTCCTGAAATGGCCGAGCCAAACGGTAAGGAGACTTGGACAAAGGCCGAGTTCCCGGAACAAGATCAATCCGGAACTCCACTTTCCTCACCGGAGGCATTCCGGGAAGTTCTATAGGAAAGACATCGGAAAAGTCCTTCACAACTGGAATCTCCTCAATACGCTGCAAAGAATCAGTCTTTTCATTGAGGGAGCAAAGTAATCCGATGGTCGATGCACGACGGCTAGGGAATAGATTAGCCAGTACAAATACTGAATCAGACGGTGCGCTGCCCTGGAATACCAGTTCTTCACCGGAAGGAGCTAGCAAGGTCACCGTCTTCCAGAAACAACAAATCTTGGCACGGTATTGGAATAACCAGTCCATACCGTAATAACATCGAATGGTGCCAATTGAATAACCATAAGATTCGCAGTGAAAACCTCATCATCTATCAAGATAGAACATCCGGATGACGGTAGAGCTAGAAATAAGTCCTCCTGGGGAGCTGACTACCACTGACTCGGAAATAAGCTGAAAACTCAAACCCACTTTTCTAACAAACTCCAAAGACACGAACGAGTAAGTAGCCCCCGAATCAAACAGTACAAAGGCATCATGCGAATCCACAAGTAAAGTACTGCCACCACATCGGGACGCCCCAAGGTCTCGAGGGTGGGCATGGCGAGACCCCGATGCACCGGTAGAAGACGACCGACACTCTGCGACGGAAAGCCGGAAACAAATCTTTGGAGGAACAAACGACGGAGGTGCGTAGGTGCGGGATTCCAATAGAACCCCGCAGAGGCGCCGGAGTAAAAGCCGCAGTGGACCCCATGCCGAGGGTACTGTGGTGCAGAACCGCCGCCGAGTCCGAATCGAACCTCTGTGGAAGCCGGAGGATGAAGGCTGCTGGGACGGCTTCCCATTTGATGATACTAGCTGGATTTTGCTTGCACATCGAGGACTTGTGGCCCTCCCGCCACATCGCCGCATGTTCCTTGAAGGAACATTTCAAGCTCGATGTCCATCACCACACCGAAAACACTTCATACCGACCGAACAGACGCAATCGTGGGGCGAAAGATGAAGAACGTGGCGTCAAGAAGAAGATCGCCATTCTTTGAACCGGACGGAGGGTTGGTTCTTGTGAAACCTCTTAGCGGTGGTCATTGAAAAGACCCACCACCTCCACCGAAACTCCGCTTCGCCTTTGCCAGATCCACGAAGAGCAATGTAACCACTAGCAACATGCCCTTGCGACGAAGGAGCTCTTTCCAACTCCATCCTCTAGCTTCGCTCAACCACCGAGCTAAAGTCACGAGACTGTTGTTCCCGAATCTGGCGGTACTCTGATTGAGGCCCCGACGGAATCTCTTAGCCTTCTCTTTATCATCACTTGCCACGGCTGGGACAAAGCGCACCAGATTGTTAAATCCGGCCTCATACTCAGATACCGACATTTTTCCTTGCACAAAGGTCAGGAGTGATTGCTCCATCTTCTCGATGAAGGAGTCAGGATAAAACTGTGTCCTGAACCTCTCCACAAAAACCTCCCAAGTAACAAGACCTGCTACTGGAGTCCGGAAGAAAGGACCCTTCCCACAGATGTCGGTCCGCCCTTGGTGAAAGGCCACAAATCGCGCCTTCTACGCGGATGCCAGCTCTAAGGCTCCAAACTGACGCTCCATGTACCTCAACCAGTCCGCAGCCTGAACCGGTGTGCCTGCTCCGTCAAAAGTGTCCAGGCGAAGCGACATCCACTCACGGAGGCTCATTCTAGCCTCGGGTGGAACGAAGAGAAGAACGAGTTCCGCCACAGTGCGGCCGCAGAATGGCCGCCGCAATTGTTGGCGGAGTTGTTGATTCTCCCGATTAGGTTCTCGAATGAGATCATTTATTGCGGCGGTGGCTCAAGAACCGAGGCGCGGTGAGGCAATCTCCTCGATCAAGCACCACCAACCCTTCAGACGAAGACGATGTAGCTGCCGGACCGCGGCCACGACCACCACTACGGGTCGGTGGACGACCACGACCACAGCCTCTACCTCTTGCCATCTAAGAACAACACAACAGAACGAAAATCAAATACTTAGCTCAACGAACTGATAAACAAAATAAATGGGGACATAACCAAGCAATTGCGGAAAAACAATGGTTTACCCAACCCTTCCTATTGTGCACAGTGTGTCATTTTAATATTATTACCACGGACTGAACTCGCTCGATACCAATCAGTAACACCTCGACTATAAGGAAGTCAAGATGTCACCTACAACCACTACTCTTCAATTGAATAACATCATAACGCATGATAAGGTGAAGCAAGTATTAAGATTATACGGAAACAAGTATTCATCATCCAGTTTGAATCAACGTAATGGAAGTAAACAATTCAAAAAGATATGGTAAACAAGGCCATGATGGCTTATTACAATGCAACACAAGTCATAATTAACGACAATAAAAGTCCTCAAATTGTTTGATATATGATAGTGAGTGCATCGTGATGAACTACCCTCCACAAGATCATTCTTCCTTGTCATTTACCTAAATAAGACAATAAAGCAAGAATGAGCCAAAGACTCGACAAGCAATCAGATGTAACAATCAAACATACTGAACAATATATCATAATCATATTTGGAACATTTATCGAAACGAATTTATGAATGGATGAAGTGGAATGGTGCATTGAAGGAAATGGACATATTGCAAAGATATATGCAGATAGCGAGTGAATCACCCGTCGGTGTTCACTTAAAGTAATCGTATGAAGAACGTTTCATACGATCATTCAACGTGGCCCACATTGGAATGGTGGACTCACGTAACGTGGCCCACATTGGAATGGTGGACTCACGCACCCATCTTGGAATTGATGGGATTTCAAGTGCCCATCTTTGGAATTGATGGGTCTTACAAAAGTAATGTATGCATGTCATGACGTGATCCCATGTCAATATTGAATTGTACTCATAAATGAAAAGAACACATGGTATTCATCTACAAATACGAACAAATGTAATCATGCATTCACACATCATACATGGCATCAATCATAGAATACAAATTACTTGTCTGCCGCGCTGCAACGGGTTAGGAGGTAATTGAGATACCCCTCCACTCACCGCTTCACCGCCTACAATATAACATAATCGAAATAAGGGCAAACAAATATGGCAATGCTACACGAGTCCTCCCTCAATCTCTAATCAAACTAACCAAATAAAAGTTCAATTTGATCAAATTACCCAAACATTTCAATTATCCCAAATCTGGCAGTTTTACTAGAAAATTCACCAATAAAATACCATAAGTCCAAAAGACCTGAAACTAGTGCTCAAATTTTCTTAACTTAACTGGCTACAAAACTCTAGTTGATGGTAAACTCTAATTCGGCCAATACAGAGGTCTAACCATCCAATGAAAAACATTAACTGCAGTCTGCCCAGAATTCAGAACAGCCCTAAAGAAAAGGCTCTAACTTTTAAACCACTGATCCAAATAAAGTGATTTTTATCAGCCTGGAAATATGGTGAAATTATCTTCATAAACTTAGTTGGGTGGCCGACCTGATTCTGACTCTAACTATATCAAAACCTAGGTGCAACCGACTATACCCAACATTTCTGACAGACAGACCAGAACGTAGTAAAACAGTCATAACTTTTAATCTACTGGGTGAAAATTCGTGATCCAGGTGCTAAAAGAAAGCTAATTAAATAA
The DNA here is from genome assembly GCA_036346395.1 of Hsuehochloa calcarea. Taxonomy (NCBI): domain Eukaryota; kingdom Viridiplantae; phylum Streptophyta; class Magnoliopsida; order Poales; family Poaceae; genus Hsuehochloa; species Hsuehochloa calcarea. The sequence goes on along the minus strand of CM070609.1, from coordinate 49,116,964 downwards.
GGAACAAATATCTAGAAGGCAAAGACATCCAATTCTGCCTCTAAGACACCCAAAACCGAGTTGCAACATTCTGTACAAAACCGATCTACTGACAGAGATTACGCGATACTACCAAAAATATTGAATCGACAACTCTAACGCAATCAAACAGCGATGGGTTCTCTCGTTACCCTTGTAGACCCGAAGAACGATGAGGATCAACTTCCCGAAGGCTTCCCCTCTCCTTCAATGGCCGGCCCCAAAACAGCGACCTCGCGGGAGCCCGGCGATGGAAGAACCGAAGGGGAAGACGTGGAGGATCGGGGGTGCAGCTCCAGGGGAACACCAATGGCGGCCACCACCGGAGGAGGAGGCACCTAGGAGGAGGTGCTGCGCCGTGTGGGGGAGAGGGGGAAGAAGGTGGCGGCTTGGGGGAGGGAGGAGGAGGCACTAGGGTTTGGGGGAAGTGGTGCCCCTTTGGCCGGCCCTACATGGGCCGCCGGCCTCATGGGCCACCTGGTCGCGAATGCGCCCAAAGTTGTCCGCAATAACATATACCCCTCAAGATTGGAATTTTCCGATTTAAAATAATTTCTTTTACTCTCTCCGACCACTTTCTTTCTACCGAACTGCTCAAGAGTTGTAAATCTCGTTTTGAATAAAATTCCTAGACAAATACAACGATACAACCTAACCGGATAAATGAGGTATTACAGAAACTATATCTAAAAATTCCACAAATGCTCAGCCTTTTGCTTTCAAAACCTAGTTGCTTTGTTCCTCCGACCGGACCCGAGTCACAATGCTCCTTAGCGCTTGGTTGATGTAACACCCTGGGAATTCGGAAGCCAAAATGTTACCTAAACAACTAACATACAACCACATTGCGGAAGAATTTAAACAATACCTCAATCCAATAGCATATAAAGATCATCATCTATTGGTATGATTGCAAGAATATAATCTTAATCCATCCACATAACACAAATTCCAAATATCCAAGTCTACTAAATCAATTAATATATTTCAAATACTAGACTAAATCCAAGTTATTTAATCAACCAAAACACAGGGAATGATATCATCCACCATCATACCCTATTTATTACAGTTAAGTTTTAACAAATGAAAGGCAAGGGCAAGTTCAAATAAATGAAAACTGAATATTGTGAAGTGAAAGAAAGAATGTGAAGTGAATGATGTGATCCACATGACTATGCCCTCCCATGCATGCTGTCTTCAATAGTTAACTAAAACAAATAAACACTGCAAGAATGAGTCCACGACTCAGCAAGTACAACGGAATAAAGCGAACCATACTGAATATGAACATAACATCACATAATAGAAATTGAAGGTAGAATGGATGAAATCATATGAATGAATAAAATGCATGAACTCCACTTCTGCTTATACCGGTATAGTCAGTGACACACCCGTCGGTGTTCACGTAGGCCCGCATTTAACAAAATGCGGATATCCAAGGCCCGTATGAAGAACGTTTCATACAGGGATCCAAATATGCCCACATTGGAATGGTAGGTCTTACATGCCCATACTGGAATTGATGGGTCTTTACATTCCACTCCCGTGGACGAAATATGAACAATGAATGAATGAAATGAATTATGAATAATGAAAGACATCATTTCATTAAACATGGATTAATGAACGTGAAATGAACATGAAGCATTGAATCTAGTCCTGGATCATAGAAATAACAGTATGAATCAACAAGCACTCAGCATTCAACAACAATAAGACTCATAAGGTACTAGCCCATATTGAAATTATGGGACTTCACTACCCACTCCTGTGGGCGAACAGGAACGAAGGAACGAATGAATTGTAATACCAAGAAATTTAAACGGGAAAGAAGAAAAGAATTAAGGAGAAGGAGATAATCACAAAGTCGGAGTTTTCAGTTTTTTTTGGGGGGGGGGGAGTTCGCTTTCCAAGAACTGGGCCTTGGGCCACAGCCCAAGAGGCCCAAGTGGGGGGCTGGCCAAGGGGGTGACCACCCCCTAACCCTAGCAGCCCCACTCTCTCCCCTCCTCTCCCTCTCCCTCCCTCCCTCTCCCCTTTCCTCCCGACTCCCTCCCTTGAGCGGCCACCCCTCCATCCCAAACCAGCGACCTTGCTGCCCTTGGAGCCGCCTCCCCCCACTGTGGTGCAGCCTTGAGTTCCCCCGTTACCGCTCCCCAAGATCCCCTCCAAAGCCGCCGCCACACCGCCGCCACCGCCGCCGTTCGCCGTTCTTCCGCCGGCCATTGGAGAGGGAAGAAAGGAGAAGGGAGGGAGGTCTTCGGGAAGCGCATCAACATCGTCCGTCAGGTCTACAAGGGTAACGAGGAGTCTCACCCGCTGTTTGATATTGTTTGGAGGTAGATTGATTGATTAGTGGTAAACCGTTATGCTGTCTGTCAGATTCCAGATTAGATCCAGTAGTTTGTGCGCCTAGTTTCAGTATTTTGAGGCATAATTATATATTTTCATCTCCTAGAGTTTTGTAGCCCTGGTTTTTATCTTTCCGTAGCCACTGAGATCGCGAGATTCCGCCTTACGGTTTAGGAGATATGATTTATTCTTTGCGCATTATTCTGTCTGTCTGACGAGAAGGAACAGTCTGTTTGTTCCTTAATTTTGACCTTGTTATTTTGGGATTCAGAACCTCCACCCAACTAGGTTATTGTATAATTTTTAAAAATATTTCCGGATTGATAAAGATCACCTCCATTGGATTTGTAGAATGAAAGTTATGCCATTTTTCTTTACTGCTGTTATGTGGTCTGGACAGATGTCTGTCAGACATTTTCAACTGATAGTTAGCCAATTGTCTTAGACGAGTAATTAAACCCCGTAAACTAGAGTTTCATAGTTCTGTGCGTTAAGTTTCATTGGGCATTGGTTTCATGTCATTTCGTGTTCCAGATAATTAATTATGATTTTTCTCGTACAACTCTTCATTAGGATGGGCAGGTGTCTGAATAGTGTAATATCAATTTAACTCCGTTGATTGTGTTGGTTAGACCGAGGGTTAGTGTAGGTCACCTGTAGGTTTGTCGTGCCATATTATCCTTATTTTGAATATATATTTGTGTAGGCGATGAGGCGGTGAGTAGAGGAGCACTTTCATTGCCTCCTAACACGTCACAGCGCGGAAGGCAAGTACCTTGTTGATTCTATTGAATGTTGATGATTGAACGTGGATGTAATGCTAGACTTGCTAGTCATATTCATATGCTGAGTATTATTCTTCATTTTCATGTAATAAAAGTTCATTTCATGTCATCCATTCTATTCATGCCATGTTTTCGTTGTGACCACGGCAGTGGAAATCAAAAGACCCGTCAATTCCAGTATGGGCATGTAAGTCCCACCACTCCAACGTGGGCAATCTTGGACACCCGTATGAAACGTTCTTCATACGGTATTTGGATCCCCGGACTTTGTTAAGTACGGGCTTAAGTGAACACCGACGGGTTTGTCACTTGTTATACCGGTATAAGTTGTTGAGTAGTCCATTCTTTCAATGCATCCATTCATTCCATTCATACTCATAAGTGTTCAGAGATAAGTTCATAATTCGTATTGAGATTGACTTGTTCATAACCTTGTATGTTCAATTGTTTACTGTACTTGCTGAGTTTCGACTCATTCTTTCTTTCTTTATTTATTTAGGTGATCATTGATGATGACGCTGGGCGGGACTAGTCACACACACTATTCACATTCCTTCCGTTTTAATATTAAGATTTGATTATACCTTTCATTCGTAGAATGTTGAACTGTAATAAATAATTTTGATGTGGTTGATAACTCTCCCGTTGCCATGGTTGCTTTAGTACTGTTGGTGGTCCTTGATCGCTCCCTTGTTTAATCGTTTGGATTCAACATTTATTACTCCCATTACTTTATGATAGTTCGACTTCTTTATGTCCTCATATGAGTTATGTTTGAATTCTTCCGTGGTTGATTACATGATAGATCCTTTAGGTAACATTCTGGATTCCGAATAGCCAGGGTGTTACAGTTGGTATCAGAGTGGTCTTTAGGTCCGTGGTTCATTCAAACATATTAAATTGACACACTGTGCACACTAGAAAGGGGTTGGGTAAAGTGTTGCTTCCGCATTTCAATTGTTGTGACTCGATTAATGAGTCGTTGTTGAATTATTTTGTGCTATGATGTGTTAATCTATGATATGATGTGATATCCTATATCTATGAATTTATTATATGATTGTCATGAGATGATCCTATATATATTCATAATTGAATACATTGGTTATGCGTATTGGTAGCGGACGTTGAGCAGTTGAGTTCGTGGTTGTTGTCCTGGGTTTTGCCAAGCTACACCACTGTTTGTGGTATGAAATTAGAAAAGTTCTTACCCCTGTTCCATAAGTTATGTGTTGAGCAGAGTTCGTTGATGAATTTGTTGTCTTTCTCGGGCTTGTATCTGGTTTTCTGGTTGTAGTTTCTTGCAGTTCACGAATTTCTTTTAAAATAGGGGGTTATAATGAAGTGGGCAAGCTCCAGTGGGTCTCTGATCGTTCTTTGAAACAATTATGGTTCTTTCGATTATTATGATATTTCCGCTCTTTGTGAGCATAGTTAAATTGCAAGATATATCTTTTCACGGAAGTTCTGCTTTACCTCTGTTGGAAAATTTAACTCATTTGTTCGCTTGGAATTTCAGGTATTGGAATGTTTCTTTTGCAAGTTCTTTATTAAGTGTGCATTGACCTTGCATATTTCTTTTGGATTACTTTAGAAAGTCGTTCTCTTGATTTATGAATTTGACAAATTCTTGTCCGGTGGTGGTTGATGAATTTCTCTTGGGTTCATGATTCATGGTAGATGAGTTTCAATAGGCCTTTAATGGTTCTCTAAAACCATTATTGTTTTTTGACTATTGAGTTTCTTTTACTACTGTTGATCTTCGTCAATTGGCAATATTGAACTTTCCATGGTTGTTCCTTCTTTCTTATTGGAAAAGAGCGACTCCTTTACTCGTTTGATAGTTTGAATAATGGGAGTTTTCTGTTGTAAGTTCGTTAACATGAGAAAGTATTGGCTGCATGTATTTCTTTTGGATCATTTCGCTTGTTGAAGTCTAATGCATCTCTTTCTGAAGAAAAGTGTTAAAACCCTTTTGTGGTGCCTTGTGATGATTAACTCGGAGGTTGTACTCAAACAAAATGGTGGGCTACGTGTAACACCCCAGCCCAACACTGAGCCTAGAATGCCTAGAATGCCACCACACTACTCTCTAAACTAAAAATTATCGACACACTATAAAATTACAGCAAGGAAAACATCAATAAACATATCCATGGACCACAAAAGAGCATGTATAATTATGAATCAAGCAAGAGTAAATAAGCAAGGGGAAATATAACCAGGTAAACAATCCAGGATAGCACCAACTACTGAATCCAAATCATTGAAATAAATAAACTAGTCCAAAATGTGTCCTAAACTTTATTCAGCCTCTAACATGTCCAAGAGTAATCCTGCATTGAATGAAAAGGTTCTTATGGCAAATGATCATGTGATTGAGGTATAGATCTAATCCATGTGCTCTACTCGCTCTCAGTCACAGCGTCCTCGAAGATCACCTAAAGACAACAAAAGAGCAAGGGTGAGTCCACGACTCAAAGAAACACATCAATACACAACGAACAATAATAAATCAACAGCATTCAATAACTTCATTAACATCACAGGTACTTCTATTAATATTCTCATGCTGTTATCTTCTCTTTGTTTCATATCCATTAATCTCATATATCAATGCAGCTCTAATCTATATGTCCACATGCACTTCTTTCGCGTATACCGGTATAGCATGAGTGAATGCTCGCGACAACATTCACTCTCAAGCCCGTTCCTCCATAAGGATCGGGGACCTCCTCCACTCCCGTGGAGTTGTGATCATTCATGATCACCTGCTCATATGCAAAGATGCCTATGTATGAAAAATGCAAACTCCAGCATATTCATCATATCCAACTTTTCCTCATGATTGTCAACAAAGATATAACCATACCATTCCATTGTTTGCAATTAAATAAAATAAAAGCACAACAATAATGGTAATAGAAGATAAAGAAAACAGATATCAATCATTGATCGTTGTCTACCATGCACTTGCCTTTACTAGTTGCGACGCACGGTTTGGCTAGAAGATGGCAACAAGCACGACGCCTCTCCTACATTATATACACAAATTTTAATACAAGCTACAGCATCAAGAATAGCAATCAATATACATCGCTCCTACCCGTCCTCAAATCTACCACGCTTCTCGGTACCGAAAAGTTACCCATTGCTGTCTTAGTACTAAAACGAACGTAACTTTTGACTCAAAAGTCCGATCACGACAAACCACCCAGTTCTGGATTCTACACAAAATTCTCCTCATTTTATTAGATTACCAAGACTCCTAATTAAATCATCTAACCCTCCGGTTTTAGCCCAGAAAACCGATCTGTCCGCTTCGGAACAGCGGGTCTTACTAAATTCATAACTTTTGTTTTACTCAACCAAAATTCGAGTTCTTAGATTCTACAGAACCCTTGGACAATTATCTACATCTTTTATGTAGATCAAAAACTCTAATTAGTGGATTTACTATTTTTAATCTACAGTCTACCAAAACAGCGCCGAAAGACGACAACCACAAAGACAGCAGTCTTCCAAAATTCATATCTCGAATTCTACTTGTCCGATCGACATGATTAAATATGCTATATAAAGATATCGAAATTTTCTACAATTAACTAGTAGATGATATTTCCAAAATTCTCCATTAAGGTACCCGAATAAATCGTTCAACAGAACAGCAGGTTAAACAGACTCACTAATCGGCCCCTCGACCAACAATTCTAAAACCCTCTCTAATCTCTAATTAAACTAACAAAAAGAGGGAGAAAACCAGATCATTACCACATGACGAAAACCAGATCCGAACTTCCTAAATTTCTCTCTTCTCTTTCCTTCTTGGCTTCTTCATTTCTCCTTCTAGTTCTTCCTTGTTTCTTTCTCTCCACTTGCTTCGGCAGGAGATGATGAAATTACTAGCACCAACAAGAAGGACATGCATGCGGCAATACGCTAGTTAGCACCACACATGCGTAGAGCAGCTAGTAGCTGCCGATAAAAAATATGCTCGGGAACTCCAGCCGAATGGCAGGTGATGGCCTCCACGCACGGGCAGAGTCTTGGCATGCATGGTGACAGCGCAAGCGAAAAAAGAAGGAAAAAATGATCGTGAAAACGGCCGGCGGCTAGGGTGGGGAAAAAAAAGGAAAAAGAATGCTAGGGTTTCTAGAACTCCACTCCCACGATTTATATAGCTCTTTAAAAAAAACTCTGAACTATCCTATTTTCACATATTCTATTTATTTAATTACGCACAAGCCCTTAAAGACGTTATTATTATTTATTTATTTATTTTTTTAGAATATTACACTCTACCCCCCTTAACAGAATTCGACCCCGAATTCTACTCGCCGTTCTACTCAAATAAAAACTACACTGCTGAAATTAAACAATAAAATAACACGTACCCGACGTGAACAACTCCGGATATTGCTCGCGCATGCGAGACTCCAACTCCCAAGTCGCCTCTCTCGATCGACAAGGCCCACAAAGACCTTGACGTATACCAACGTCTTGTGCCTCAGCACTCGCTCCGACCTCTCCAGAATAAACACCGGACGCGACTCAACTGTGAGGTCTTGCTCAATAGTCAGCGCCTCCAAAGAAATCTTATGCTCTGGGTCTCTCAAAAACTTTCTCAGCATCGAGACGTGAAACACATTGTGAACCCCACGCATGGACTCAGGAAGATCCAAGCGGTAGGCTAACTTTCCAATTCTTGTAATAATCGGGAACGGTCCAACGTACCTCGGGCTAAGCTTCCCTTTGGTACCGAATCGGACAATGCCTTTAGTAGGAGACAATCTCAAGAGCACCTGGTCACCCACCGCAAACTCCAAGTCACACCTCCTCACATCAGCATAACTTTTCTGTCTGCTCTGAGCTGCTAACAGATTCTGTCTCACCATGGCCACACGCTCAACGGTCTTCTGAATCTAGTCCGGGCCCAAAACTGCCTTCTCTCCCACTGCATCCCAACAAAGTGGCGATCTGCACTTCCGCCCATAGAGAACCTCAAATGGTGCGGCTCTAATACTGGAATGGTAACTATTATTATAAGCAAACTCTGCAAGTGGCAACTGGTCCTCCCAACTACCCTTCCAAGACAAAACGCAAGACCGCAACATGTCCTCCAAAGTCCGAATAGTACGCTCTGATCGCCCATCTGCATGGGTGAACGTCAGACTAAGGCGGAGCTGTGCCCAATGCACTCGCAGACTTTTCCGAACTTGGAGACAAACTTGGCGTCCCTATCGTAAATGATGGTCTTTGGCACACCATGCGCCTCACTATTTCACGCACATAAATAGGAGCTAGATCACTCATTGAATTTGTAGTGCGAATAGGAATGAAGTGTGCGACTTGTCAATCGATCCACCACTACCCAAATCGCATCCTTCCTCGCGCTAACGAGGTAACGCCACCACAAAGTCCATAGAGATATCATCCCAAGGCCACTGGGAACCTCCAAAGGTCAGAATAACCTCGCAGGACGCTTGTGCTCACTTTCACTTGTCGATGCACACCGCAAGAAGCCACATAATTAGCAATATCCACCTTCATTCTTTTCCACCAAAAATTCTGTTTCAGATCTCGATACATCTTAGTCTCACCAGGATGAACAGTGTACGGAGTGCGATGTGCCTCCCTCAAGATATCATCTTTGACCTCCGCCTTTTGCGGCACGCAAAGGCGGCCTTTAAACCTCAAAGCACCAAAATCATCCATGCTAAAATCACCCTCTTTACCCTCATCCAGACGCTTCCTAACCTCCAGTAATAGCCGGTCACTCACAGCTTCCGCACATGGTCTGGAATAGCTGACTCGAGAATCAACTGTGTCTCAACATGTGATGTGCCCGCATAACAATAAGATATTCTCATGCGATCAAAATCAGCAATGAGGCAATCTAGAGTAGCAGGAGTCGCCTTGCGACTAAGGGCATCAGCAACTACATTGGCCTTGCCTGGATGATACTGAATAGTAAGATCATAGTCCTTGATCAACTCCAACCACCTCCTTTGCCTCAAATTCAGATCCTTCTGAGTGAAGATATATTTGAGACTCTTGTGATCTGTGAAAATATCACAAGGCTCGCCGTATAGATAATGCCTCCAGATCTTGAGAGCAAATACAACCGCAGCCAACTCCAAATCATGAGTGGGATAATTCTGCTCGTGCTTCTTTAACTGTCTTGATGCGTAAGCAATCACCTTACCGTCTTGCATAAGCACACAGCCAAGACCCACTCGAGACGCATCTGAAAAGACTGTGAACCGCTTTCCTGGCTCGGGAAGAGTGAGAATAGGAGAGGTCACCAACCTCTCTTTCAAAGTGCGTAAATCGCGCCACACTCATCACCCACTTTGGAATCTCACACCCTTCTGAGTAAGCTGAGACATCGGTTTGGCGATGATAGAGAAATCCAGCACAAAACGCCGATAATAACCAGCCAAACCCAAGAAACTCCTCACCTCCTTCACATTTGTCGGCCTTTTCCAATCCACCACTGTAGAGACCTTGCTAGGATCAACAGCAATGCCTTGAGGATTTATCACATGACCCAGAAAACTCACTTCTGAAATCCAGAACTCACACTTCTTTAACTTAGCGTAGAACTTGTGTTCTCTCAAAGTATCTAAAACCAGCCTCAAATGACGCTCATGATCCTCATTGGTCTTGGAAAAGATAAGAATATCATCAATGAACACCACCACGAGGTCATCTAGATACTCGTGTAACATGTTGTTCATGGTCTCCATAAAAATGGCAGGTGCATTAGTCAATCCAAAAGACATAACTTTATACTCATAATGCCCATACCGTGGAGAAAGCGGTCTTCTCTACATCCTGCGCCACGCACACGGATTTGATTATACCGATCGAGATCGATGTTGGAGAATACTTGAGCTCCATTTAACCGATCAAACAAGTCCTCAATGCGGGGCAATGGATATTTATTATTGATTGTGACTGCATTAAGCGCACGGTAATCAACACACATGCGCCAACTCCCATCCTTCTTCTCTGTGAATAGAACAGGAGCTCCCCACGGCGATACGCTACGCCTGATCAATCCTTTAGCCAACAAATCATCCAACTGCTTCTTCAACTCGTCCTGAAACGGACGTGCTAGTCGATATGGAGACATTGAGATGGGCCGAGTACCCGGAACAAGATCAATGCGAAACTCCACGTCTCGCGCAGGTGGCAAGCCTGGAAGCTCAGCCGGGAACACATCTGGGTAATCACTAACCACTGGAATCTCCTTAATCTGCGCGGCCACACTCGCTTTCAAAGAAGAGCTAAAAGAAGCCCGCTTTTTATCGCGCTAACCGGAAACAATCCAAATTAATATCGAAAGACAGTAGGAGGCGCACTTCTGAAAGGTCAAAGTCTCCCAGACGGGTGCGCATGACAGATCGTTTCTACGTAAACAGGATATCACGGCTCGATAAGAGTGCAACCAATCCATACCCAAGATAACGTCGAACGGCTCCATTTGAATAACTATCAAATTCGCTGTGAACTTCTCTCCATCAATGACAATAGAACACCCAGGACAAACAGTAGAGCTCGCAATAATACCCCCAGGAGAACTAACCAACACTGATTGAGAAATCCATCAGATACTCAAGTTCGCTCTCCTAGCAAACGCCGTCGAGACAAACGAAAAGGTAGCCCCTGAATCAAAAAGGACTAAAGCATCAAACGAATCCACAAGCAAAGTACATGTCACCACGTCAGGACGACCCGCAGACTCTGCAGTAGGCATGGCGTACACTCCAGGTGGCGCCATGGTGAAAGAAGACGATGGCGGGGCGGCGAGAGCCCCGACAATCTGCTGTGGCGGTGCAGGTAAGGCCGGTCGTGTACCCTGAAGCGGTGCCAGAGGTGGCGGCCGCCAAGAGTACCCTCACCGAGGCGCCCAAGTCAAGGAAGTGGCAATACCGAGGGCGACCATCATCCGGAAAGATCCTCGAGCAGACCCATCAAGAAGAAGATGGCACAGGCTCCCACTTGATCACGCTAGCGGGGTTCTGGCGACACACCCGCTCCTTGTGACCCGGTCGGCCACACTGACGGCAATCTCCCGTCCAAGAGCACTCAGCAGTGCGGTGTCCATTACCGCACTAAAAGCAAAGCATGCCCCGCCTCGACAGTCGAAGAGCCGAGTACTGCAAAGGACGAGGCGCCAAGAAGAGAACGGCCTCGATCGCTAGACTTGAAGGATGCGGTCCTCCTTGAATTTCTTGAAAGGTGTGAATGCACTCCACTTCCTCACTAGAGTTCCTCTTCCGTCACCACCAGAGGCAACCATCCACCAGAGGCTTTTGCGCCTTTGTGAGTGATCTCCAACTCCATGCCCCTAGCTTGCTCCACAATAGAGTCAGAGTCACGAGTGGAGTAGCTCCCAACACATGCCGATACTGTAATCTGCACTCGACGGAACCTCTTGGCTTTACGAAGATCATCGCTCGCTCATCAAGGGACAAAGCGAACCAAGTTGTTGAACTCACCTCATACTCAAGAATAGACCTCTTCCCTTGAGCAAAGGTCGTCAAGGCACCTCCATCTTTTCAACAAAAGAGTAGGGTAGAACTTTCCTTGAACTGATCAACAAAGTCCTCCCAAGTGATCGCCCTTGAGTGGCGGTCCTCAAGACAACACGCCTCCCACCAAATATCGCCTTGCCCTTTGGTGAAAGGCTACAAAACGGACCCTCGATGTGAAGACATCTCCAAAGCTCCAAATCGCCTCTCCATGTAGCGCAACCAGTCCCACGCTCGACGGTGTGCCCGACCACAAACGGATCGGCCTCAACCCCATCCACTCGAAGTGTCATCCGCCTCGGTACCGGTGGAGGTGCGACAGAGCAACAACAGATGTGCGCAAGAATGGTGCCGGCTACTGCTGACGAAGAGCACGGATCTCTCCCACCAACTCTCTTAGCAAAGCAGGGGTCTCATCCTGGACCCCAACCGGAGGCGGGTCAACAGCAACCCTCTCAGCTACTGACTCATCTGCTACAGGAGGTGGCTCCACGGACCCTCGCCCGCGGCCCCGACCACCACGACCGCGGCCACCACGACCACGTCCTCTACCCCTCGGCATAGCTATCAACCACAATCAACAATACACAATGAGTTCAAAGGTCAAAATAAAATCATGCATCAATGAACAACATAACGGAAGCGTAAAACTATATTCGTACCTCTCTCTAACCTACTGTGCACTAGTGTGTCAAATTTTAGGTTAGTTAACCATTAGCAAATTTTAGTTGATTTACTAAAACTAAAACAAATTTTTAACAATTTTAGTTTGCCTATGTTGTTAATCTATTCACCACGGACCTAAAGCCCGCTCTGATACCAACTGTAACACCCCAGCCCAACACTGAGCCTAGAATGCCACCACACTACTCTCTAAACTAAAAATTATCGACACACTATAAAATTACAGCAAGGAAAACATCAATAAACATATCCATGGACCACAAAAAAGCATGTATAATTATGAATCAAGCAAGAGTAAATAAGCAAGGGGAAATATAACCAGGTAAACAATCCAGGATAGCACCAACTACTGAATCCAAATCATTGAAATAAATAAACTAGTCCAAAATGTGTCCTAAACTTTATTCAGCCTCTAACATGTCCAAGAGTAATCCTGCATTGAATGAAAAGGTTCTTATGGCAAATGAACATGTGATTAAGGTATAGATCTAATCCATGTGCTCTACTCGCTCTCACCACAGCGTCCTCAAGATCACCTAAAGACAACAAAAGATCAAGGGTGAGTCCACGACTCAGCAAACACATCAATACACAACGAACAATAATAAATCAACAGCATTCAATAACTTCATTAACATCACAGGTACTTCTATTAATATTCTCATGCTGTTATCTTCTCTTTGTTTCATATCCATTAATCTCATATATCAATGCAGCTCTAATCTATATGTCCACATGCACTTCTTTCACAGATATCGGATAGCATGAGTGAATGCTCGCGACAACATTCACTCAAGCCCGCTCCTCCATAAGGATCGGGACCTCCTCCACTCCCGTGGAGTTGTGATCATTCATGATCACCTGCTCATATGCAAAGATGCTTATGTATGAAAAATGCAAACTCCAGCATATTCATCATATCCAACTTTTCCTCATGATTGTCAACAAAGATATAACCATACCATTCCATTGTTTGCAATTAAATAAAATAAAAGCACAACACTAATGGCAATAGAAGATAAAGAAAACAGAGATCAATCATTGATCGTTGTCTACCATGCACTTGCCTTTACTAGTTGCGACGCACGGTTTGGCTAGAAGATGGCAACAAGCACGACGCCTCTCCTACATTATATACACAAATTTCAATACAAGCTACAGCATCAAGAATAGCAATCAATATACATCGCTCCTACTCGTCCTCAAATCTACCACGCTTCTCCGGTACCGAAAAGTTACCCATTGCTGTCTTAGTACTAAAACGAACGTAACTTTTGACTCAAAAGTCCGATCACGACAAACCACCCAGTTCTGGATTCTACACAAAATTCTCCTCATTTTATTAGATTACCAAGACTCCTAATTAAATCATCTAACCCTCCGTTTTTATCCCAGAAAACCGATCTGTCCACTTCGGAACAGCGGGTCTTACTAAATTCATAACTTTTGTTTTACTCAACCAAAATTCGAGTTCTTAGATTCTACAGAACCCTTGGACAATTATCTACATCTTTTATGTAGATCAAAAACTCTAATTAGTGGATTTACTATTTTTAATCTACAGTCTACCAAAACAGCGCCGAAAGACGACAACCACAAAGACAGCAGTCTTCCAAAATTCATATCTCGAATTCTACTTGTCCGATCGACATGATTAAATATGCTATAGAAAGATATCGAAATTTTCTACAATTAACTAGTAGATGATATTTCCAAAATTCTCCATTAAGGTACCCGAATAAATCGTTCAACAGAACAGCAGGTTAAACAGACTCACTAATCGGCCCCTCGACCAACAATTCTAAAACCCTCACTAATCTCTAATTAAACTAACAAAAAGAGGGAGAAAACCAGATCATTACCACATGACGAAAACCAGATCCGAACTTCCTAAATTTCTCTCTTCTCTTTCCTTCTTGGCTTCTTCTTTTCTCCTTCTAGTTCTTCCTTGTTTCTTTCTCTCCACTTGCTTCGGCAGGAGATGATGAAATTACTAGCAGCCAACAGCAAGGACATGCATGCGGCAATACGCTGCTAGTTAGCACCACACATGCGTAGAGCAGCTAGTAGCTGCCTATAAAAAAGATGCTCGGGAACTCCAGCCGAATGGCAGGTGATGGCCTCCACGCACGCGGCAGGAGCAGTGCGGCGCAGTGGCGACGGCGCACGAAAAAAAGAAGGAAAAAATGATCGTGAAAACGGCCGGCGGCTAGGGTGGGGAAAAAAAAGGAAAAAGAATGCTAGGGTTTCTAGAACTCCACTCCCACGATTTATATAGCTCTTTAAAAAAAACTCTGAACTATCCTATTTTCACGTATTCTATTTATTTAATTACGCACAAGCCCTTAAAGACGTTATTATTATTTATTTATTTATTTTGTCAGAATATTACACTACGGGTTTCTGTTGGTCCCTATTTGTTTTTTTAACAATTCTTGTCTTTCTGACTGCTGAGTTCTCTTTACTACTTGTAAACATTATTATTGACAAGCTCGTTCTCTTTTATGATAGTCCTATCTTTCTTGTTGGTAAAGGTGTTGTGGTTATCCGTTTGGTATTCTGGAGAATGGGAATTATCTTTTATAAAGTTCATTGAAGAAAGTTTTGACTCTGCTCATTTCTTTTGGAGTAGTTGGAGTGTTGGAGTTCAGAACCTCCCTTTGAAAAAGAAAAGTGTTGAAACCCCTTTGTAAGGTTTTTTGGTGATTATGTGACGGTAATGTTGATTCTTTTATAGAGAAAAAATTTGATCGTCTTTCGTGATATTTCTAAAATGATCAAATTTCAAGTTTTGTGTTCATGATCTTTTGGGGGGTTCAAGCTTTATGGGATAAACGAAGTTTGTCGAGTAAAGTGATATGTTGTAAAGTATAATGGTTCTTGAGTGAGGCGAATGCTTTGATTTGAATACTCGTTTATACTTATTTGTTAAGGTCTGATATTCTCTTCTTGTGAGGCATATACTTTCAACTGCAGACTCCACTTATGTTCTATGAGTTCAGTGTTTAATTGGTTTTCCCCTTGGTCCTGTGCCCATTGCGAGTGGTAAATGAGTTTTTAGTTGGTGAAGATCGTTTCCATTTGCCTCTTGTTTTGAGAAATATTCGACCCATTCTTTTCGCATGAGTCTTTTAAGGTATTTTCTAATTGTTGTTGTGAGATTGATGTTAATACTTGTAGTAAATTGATCGTCACAGGTGATATCGCTAAAATGAGAATACTTCAAGTTTAGTTTTCGTGATCTTTTGGAGCTCATGAATATTATGGTAGCTAAAATTATTTTAAATAAAATGGTGTATGGGAATGTCCTATTGCTTCTTAAGAGCTTCATGCGATTTGGTCTTAAATGCTCTTTGGTTTGAGTTCGCAAAGTGAGGTTGCAATCAACGAAAATTTTCGTTGATTTCTTCAAGAGGAAATTAATCCGTTTGCTTTCTGTGAAATCCTGTAAATGAAAATGTTTCGAGTTTTGTGGCTCGAATTATTTGGATCTCATATTTCATGAGTAGATGAACTGTTCCGAGCAAATTTGGCGTGTCGAAGAATTTTATTGGTTCTTAAGTAGTTCTATGGGTTGGACTAAAGAAAAGAGTGCAGTAGAAGTATTTGATAATTTGACTCAAGTTTTGTAACTTGTGGTGGTTTGAATCATGCCTAAATTTTCTGCTCTTTCCACTCAAGAGATGTTGAGTTTCAATCGTAATGTTATTTTTCTTATCGGCTGTTATTTGCTATTCCCTTTTGAGGGATGTGTGCCCTCAACCGTGAATTCAACTTTTATTTTTCCAAGATCCTCGTCACCAGATTATTTCTTTTGGGTTTCGTGCTTCGCTGTGAGGAGCAACTTTTTCCTGTGTGACGAAACTTGTCCTTGTTCGCCGCTTTCTTTTGAGGAGTCTCTAGTGGTAGTGGTGAGATTTTGCCAACTAAAAATTGTCAACTGTTTGGTAGTGGTTAAGTAGTGGTAGTGGTGAGATTTTGCTACCAAACTATTGGAGGAGTAGTAGAAAATGAATTGGTTTTGATCTATACCTTTTGGAGGGAAATTGATTCACATGGAATGTTTGGCTTCGAAGTAAGTCTAAATAGTATTACGACTGAGTAGAACCTATGGTATAGAGAAATTCCAGAACTTCAGTTCATGTTAAAAGGTTGGGGATTATAGAAGGTATGGAGACCTTGATTAATTTTTATAGAGTAACGCAATTGGATAATATTGCGAGTTTATATGGGTAATTTCTGAGGATGTCATTAAGTGAGTATGTTAGAATTATGGGAATGTTGGGGATTCAATCCGTTGATTTCCCTATCTGTTATAATTGCAATTTGTTGTAGAAGTCTTGGAGGTTAAATATGAGCTTTGCATTTTTATGCTAGACCTTTGGTCACTCAATAATTGTGTGTAGAGAGAGTGGAATAATAAAGTTTCCTGAGCAGTGGAATGATAATTGATAGAACCCTTCTTGTAATACCTCATAAATCCAGCTAGTTCGTATAGTTGGAAGTTAGTCGAAAACGAGATTTAAAAGTTCCAGAAATCGCATTCGGTAAAAAGAAAGAAGTCAGAGGGAGAAAAAGAAATAGTTTTCGTCTGAAATTCTATTTAGCAGGGGGGGTTATCGTGATTTTCCGCAACCTGGCCGCGATCCGCGACTCAGAGGCCCAAGAGGGGCCGGCCGCCCATGAAGTGGCCGCCATAAAGGGGGCGCCACTCCCCAAACCCTAGCCGCCCCCATTCCTCGCCACCTAGCCGCCACCCCTCCCTCTCCCTGGTTGGGCGCCGCCTCCCATGGTGGCCGGCCTTGGTGCTCCCGGTTGGTCTCCAAGATCCCGGCGCTTCTCCTCCGATCTGTCCTCCGTGGTCGTTTCTTCGCCGGTTGTTCGCTGTGGTGTGGCGGCCAAGGAAGAAGAAGGAGACCAGCGGGAGTGGTTCTTCGTCGTGCTACGGGTCTTCAAGGGTAACGAGCACCCGGTTATTTTTTGATCAAGTTTTGTTGCGGTAGAGATCATTTGAGTCACGTCGGTTTAGAGTTCCAGAATTTACAGATTTGATCAGAATGTTGCGCGGCTTGTTACAGTACTTGAGAGGCCGAATTTGGGGTTTTGCCCTTCCAGAGATTTGTTCCTGGTTTTGTTAGCTTTCTTTTGGCACCAAGATGAGCAAAATCCGACTAGTAGTTTGGGAGATATGAAATTTTGAATACGAACTGTCCAATCTGTCTGAAATCTGTGGTCAGTAGGTTTGTCCCTCGTTTTGTTCAAAATAGAGGCCGAATCAGAAGATTCACCCAACTAAGTTATTGTAGATCTCGAAATTATCTTTCCAAGTTGATAAAGATCATTCCATTTGGATCAGTAGGCTAAAAGTTACACCATTTTCTTTACTGCTGGTCTGTTTTCTGGACAGACGTAGATGGGTTAGGTTTAGCAGTTAATTACCCCTCTGTTTTGGCTGAATCAGAAGATTCCGCCAACTAATGTTTTGTAGCCTGGTCAGTTAAGAATCAGTGAGCACTGGTTTCAGGTCGTTTAGAGTTACAGATAATTGATGGCGAATTTTCTTGTACAACTGCCCGTAGAATGATAATCTGGACTTTTGGTGTAGATATCAAATTGAACCCTTGGGATGAGTGGGTTGATTAGAGAGCATCGTAGTACACTTGTAGCTGTGCCATATTCGATTATCCGTAATACGTGGTAATACTTGTGTAGGCGGTGAGACGGTGGGTGGAAGGACACCTTCGTTGTTTCCCAACACGTCACAACACGGAAGGCAAGTGCAATGTTCAATTTGTGTGAATTCGTTGATTTTCATGATAACTTGATAAATTATGAATATTCCTGTGATTTGAGTTTGATGTGGTAGAGTTCAATACCTTATTCGATGATACATTGAGTTGAATGCCAAGTTATGCTTTTCATTCCATGCATACATAATTGATTGTCGTCCACGGAGTGGAAACTTGTTTAAGTCCCATTAATTCCAATATGGGCATGTAAGACCTACCATTCCAATGTAGGCGATTTTAACATTCCGTATGAAACGTTCTTCATACGGATTTGGATCCCCGCTCTTTGTTAAGAGCGGGCTTAAATGAACACCGACGGTGTGTCACTAGTTATACCGGTATAAACATGTGGAAAGTCCATTCTCCTTCAATGCATTCATTCATTCATACCGTGCTTTCTTAAATTCATGAAGTAAATGATGTACTTGGTGGATTGTTTCGATACAGTGTTCTATGTGAATGTATATGTTGTGCTTGCTGAGTTTCGACTCACTCTTGCTTTTATTTATTTTTAGGTGAATTCCAGTGAAACGGTTGCTAGCGGGAGGGTGTAGTCCAGCACGTTCCATGCACATGAAATAAATAGTCATTCGTTAAAGTTCTATTTACATCTCTTCAGTTTTATTTATAATGTAATGGAATGTAATAATTGTCACTTGGAGGTCCATTATTATCGCTTTGGTTAATTCTCGTTTAAATTTATAGATGAACTGTTATTAAGCTATAGATTGTTATAATGGTTAATCGTTTCTTTAGCATTGAATGCGATGTTAATCTTATGAATTGAATAGTAGGTTGTCTTGTTAGGTGACATCTTGTCTTCCGAATAGACAGGGTGTTACAGTTGGTATCAGAGCGGGCTTTAGGTCCGTGGTGAACAAAGTATTAAAATGACACACTGTGCACAGTAGGTGGGGTTTGGGAAATCCATTGCTTCCGCATTTCTAGTGATTTGGTTCATTATGTAGTACTGTGTAGAATTATTTCGGTACTATCTCTCATGTTGTTAATCTGTGATATGATGTGTTATCCTATATATATATATATGGATTAATTTTATGATTGTCATGAGATGATCCTATATATTCATAATTGATTGAATTAGCTATGCGTATCGGTAGCGGACGTTGAGCGGTTGAGTTCGTGGTTGTTGTTCTGGGTTTTGCCAGGCTACACCACTGTTCGTGGTATGAGAGTAGAGAAGTTCTTACCCCTGTTCCATAGTTCTGTGTTGAGCCTGAGCTCATTGTTGAAGTTGTTGTCTTTCTCAAACTTGTATCTGGTTTCTTGGTTGTAGTTTCTTATAGTTCATGAGTTTCTTTTGAATGGGGTGTTTTGATGAAGTGGGCAAGCTCTAGTAGATCTCTAATCATTCTTTGAAACAATTATTGTTCTTTCGATTATTGTGATATTTCTACTCCATGTGAGCGTAGTTAAATTGCAAGATTTATCTTTTCACAGAAGTTCGGTTTTACCCCTGTTGGAAATTGTAACTCATTTATTCGCTTGGAATTTCGGGCAGTGGAAGATTTCTTTTGCAAGCTCTTTATTAATTGTGCATTGACCTTGCATAGCTCTTTATTAATTGTGCATTGACCTTGCATATTTCTTTTGGGTTAATTTGAGAGTTGAAGTTTTATGCCTTTCTTATGAGAAGGAGAATGTTAAAACCCTTTTGTGATATGTTGTCATACTTTATCTAAGAGGTTCTATTTAAAAGCATTATGTGGTATGGTAGGAATTATCAGGTTGGGTTAATATCTTGGTGCAAACCAATGACTCTTAGATAATGTCTTCAAAAGTCAAGTTAATTTTACCTTGATAAATATTAACATCAAATAAGTCTTCTATTTGTATACCTAGAGAATTTGTACAAATGCTAAATTCACCTGATTTTGTCATGCTAAATTGATGTTATAGGTGTGAGGTAATGGATGACGGGGGTTGTAATGACTTCCAAAATGTTATCTTATAAATATTCCATTGCTGAAATTTAAAGTTATTTCATTCCAATTTCTGAACAAAGGTAGGACTATGAATGCTTTCATGATTAGATAATCATCGGTTGTTACTATTAATAGTTAGAGTGCTAGGAGTGCGTGTAATACTGGCGTTGAGTATTAGTAAGGACAAATGAGCTAAATCTAATAAGTGATTTAATCTAGTATGTTTAAAGGGTTTGTCTTGCACTAGAGTGAGCTTGTTAAAAGAGGTTTGTTTCACTTTGTGGCTTTCGACTTGATTTCTTTTCTAGAATAAGTTGTTATTACAATCCCATTTGATGCTGGAGTTTTCTATGACACGATTTGTCATGCTTCCTTTAGAAGGTTTATTGATGTGATAGTAAGGTAAATTGATTGTTACCAGGAACGTATGTTAGTGGTCTTAATGAAATGTTCAGTAATATGAGGGTAATGTTGATTCTTTTATAGAGAAAGAAATTTGATTGACTTTCGTGATATTTCTAAAATGATCAAATTTCAAGTTTTGTGTTCATGATCTTTTGGGGTTCAAGTTCTATGTGGTAAACGAGGTTTGTCGTAAAGCGTTATGTTGCGGTTATAATGGTTCTTCGGTGATGCGAGTGCTTCGATCTTGAATGCTCGCTTGTTCTTAATCGTTAACGATGATATTCTCTTCTTGTGTGGCCCATGCTTTCAATCGTGGACTTCACTTATGTTCTATGAGTTCATTGCTTAATTGGTCTTCCACTTGGTCCTGTGTTCATTGCGAGCAGTAAATGATTTTCTAGTTCGTGAAAATCGGTTCCATTTGCCTCTTCTTTTGAGAAAGAATCACCCATTCTTGTCACGCCGGTCTTTCAAGTGTTTTCTAATTGTTGTTGTGAGATTGATGTTAATACTTGTAGTAAATTGATAGCCTTGGGTGATATCGTTCAAATGAGAGTATTTCAAGTTTTGCTTTCGTGGGCTTTTGGAGCTTATGAATTATGTGGTAGCTGAAATGGGTTTAAACAAAATGACGATTTGAATGTTCTATCAATTATCAAGTGATTCTTGTGATTTGAGATTTAAGGCTCCTTAGCTTGAGTTGGCAAAGTGATATTCCAATCAAAGAAAATTATTTCTTTTGTTAAAGGGAAGAGTGTAGTAGAGGTATTCGAGATTGGATTTTCATTGTTTGAGATTCGATATTATCTTCTTGTGGAACTTGTGCCCTTAGCTGTGGCCTCGTCTTATGTTTTTTTGAGTTCTTTGCTAATTGCCTACTTCTTACGGTTTTGTGTTTACAGCGAGTGGTAAACGTTTTCTAGGTACTGAAAATTATTTCCACTTACCTCTTCTTTTGAGAATGGAGGAACTGATTCGTTTTTCAAGTGTCTTCTAAAGTGTATAGAGACGACTAGATAGTGGTGGTCAAGTAAATTATTTTGTGAAGCTTGAGTGCCAAATTATTTAAGGTGCTTAAGAGGAAGAAATGATTTCATGCTAACATTCTCATAGAGAGTTTGATTTAAATAAAATGGTTCTCTTTGGAGCTAAACTTTACGTTGTTGCGATTATCGTAATCTATAATGAATTGTCATCCAATATCTTCTTGATCTTGTTAGTGGATTACTAGAATATCAAAAGTTTGGGGGGATCTTGATCGATTGTTTAAAGTATTGGGATTGTGTAACTTACAAGGCTGAGAAAGTGAAACTGAATGGTGTGGTTTAGTGGGCGTCCAAGATTGGTGAAGATTAATCGTTTTGAGTAGTTAATTGATTATTGAGGATGATTGAAGTTATGACTGAGAATATTGTTTGGGTTATGAGAATTTTGATAAGAGAATGTGAGGGATCCTTGAATTATCCTGTGAATTCATTGTAGGAGACTTGGAGATTGAAGTTTGGAGCTTTGCATTTTATGTCTGGAACCTTGGTTGCCAATGATTATGTGTAAAGGTAGCGAATAAGAGTGGATTCGAATAGTGGGATGGTCATTGATACTATCCTTTGGGTGTAGTAGATGGAGTGTGATGTGAATTTCAATTGGATTATCCCGAACGGATTGAGGTAATGTGTTTGTGGGTGTTACAATTAGTATTATCGAGGTGTTGGGAATTATTTGTCGAATAATTCATTTGGTAGAGGAGTGACTAGAGTATCCTTTTGTGGACTAGTATGGTTTCTCTATATGAGTGTGGTTGTTGCTCTCGGGTTGAGCATCACCCTAAGTTGCCGATTGAGATGTCATTTACAAATTGCGTTAGTTTTATGTTGGCATGGTGGTTCTTTCGGTTCAGAAAATAAAGGAAGTGTTTGATGTGGGCATTCAATGATTTCTCTTTGACTTTCGTGGACGCCTATTCGCAAACCGCCCACTTGGAAAGTGGAAAGGTTTTCATGAGGAATCATCGATTCGGGTTTGACTCTTTGGTATCAAGTCGTAACGAGTGGTTGCAATGAGAGTGATTTATTTTCAGTTGGGCTTGGTCTCAGAAAAGAGTTTGTTTAAAGCGAGTTGTGGTGTGTCCCTAGTTAAAAGAGGTGCTCCTTGTTAATGTGAAAAGATTGATTGAGACATGGGACAAGAGTTCCATGTAAATTGTGCTTGGTTGTGTTGTTTGGAACCAAAGGGAAGGTTGACCCAAGATACATTGGTTTGTTCTAGAAGTTGAGGGGATTTTGGAAATTAGTGTTTCGTTAGGATCGTCTCGAGTCGAGGCGCGGGGTGTACATTGTTTGGTATGACCCGGTATTGGAGGAGTACTTGAGAGATCTAGAGTGTGAGGGTTCGTTAGAGCCACAACCAATGAGTAAGACCTTACCTTCGAGTCCCGGCCAGTGAAGATATTAGAAGAATCAGAACGGGTTTTGAGGAACAAAACTTTGAAGTATGTTAAAATCCTTTGGTCTCATCAGTCTGAAAGAGAGGCCACTTGGGAGTTGGAGTCCCGCATGCGAGGACAATACCCCGACCTGCTCGCTTTGTAATTATCTAGGTTGTTCATCGATCTTTCTCGGTTTGTTGCGTAGATTCGAGGTCGAATCTTTTCTAAGGGGGATAGAGTGTAATACCTCATAAATCCAGCTAGTTCGTATAGTTGGAAGTTAGTCGAAAACGAGATTTAAAAGTTCCGGAAATCGCATTCGGTAAAAAGAAAGAAGTCAGAGGGAGAAAAAGAAATAGTTTTCGTATGAAATTCTATTTAGCGGGGGTTATCGTGATTTTCCGCAACTTTGGGCCGCATCCGCGACTCAGAGGCCCAAGAGGGGCCGGCCGCCCATGAAGTGGCCGGCCATAAAAGGGGGCGCCACTCCCCAAACCCTAGCCGCCCCCATTCCTCCCCACCTAGCCGCCACCCCTCCCTCTCCCTGGTTGGGCGCGCCGCCTCCCATGGTGGCCGGCCTTGGTGCTCCCGGTTGGTCTCAAGATCCCCGGGCGCTTCTCCTCCGATCTGTCCTCCGGCGGGTCGTTTCTTCACCGGTTGTTCGCTGTGGTGTGGCCGGCCAAGGAAGAAGAAGGGAGACCAGCGGGGAGTGGTTCTTCGTCGTGCTACGGGTCTTCAAGGGTAACGAGCACCCCGGTTATTTGTTTGATCAAGTTTTGTTGCGGTAGAGATCATTTGAGTCACGTCGGTTTAGAGTTCCAGAATTTACAGATTTGATCAGAATGTTGCGCGGCTTGTTACAGTACTTTAGAGGCCGAATTTGGGGTTTTGCCCTTCTAGAGATTTGTTTCTGGTTTTGTTAGCTTTCTTTTGGCACCAAGATGAGCAAAATCCGACCAGTAGTTTGGGAGATATGAAATTTTGAATACGAACTGTCCAATCTGTCTGAAATCTGTGGTCAGTAGGTTTGTCCCTCGTTTTGTTCAAAATAGAGGCCGAATCAGAAGATTCACCCAACTAAGTTATTGTAGATCTCGAAATTATCTTTCCATGTTGATAAAGATCATTCCATTTGGATCAGTAGGCTAAAAGTTACACCATTTTCTTTACTGCTGGTCTGTTTTCTGGACAGACGTAGATGGGTTAGGTTTAGCAGTTAATTACCCCTCTGTTTTGGCTGAATCAGAAGATTCCGCCAACTAATGTTTTGTAGCCTGGTCAGTTAAGAATCAGTGAGCACTGGTTTCAGGTCGTTTAGAGTTACAGATAATTGATGGCGAATTTTCTTGTACAACTGCCCGTAGAATGATAATCTGGACTTTTGGTGTAGATGTCAAATTGAACCCTTGGGATGAGTGGGTTGATTAGAGAGCATCGTAGTACACTTGTAGCTGTGCCATATTCGATTATCCGTAATACGTGGTAATACTTGTGTAGGCGGTGAGACGGTGGGTGGAAGGACACCTTCGTTGTTTCCCAACACGTCACAACACGGAAGGCAAGTGCAATGTTCAATTTGTGTGAATTCGTTGATTTTCATGATAACTTGATAAATTATGAATATTCCTGTGATTTGAGTTTGATGTGGTGAGTTCAATACCTTATTCGATGATACATTGAGTTGAATGCCAAGTTATGCTTTTCATTCCATGCATACATAATTCAGTTGCTGTCCACGGGAGTGGAAACTTGTTTAAGTCCCATTAATTCCAATATGGGCATGTAAGACCTACCATTCCAATGTAGGCGATTTGGACATTCCGTATGAAACGCTCTTCATACGGACTTGGATCCCCGCTCTTTGTTAAGAGCGGCTTAAGTGAACACCGACGGGTGTGTCACTAGTTATACCGGTATAAACATGTGGAAAGTCCATTCTCCTTCAATGCATTCATTCATTCATACCGTGCTTTCTTAAATTCATGAAGTAAATGATGTACTTGGTGGATTGTTTCGATACAGTGTTCTATGTGAATGTATATGTTGTGCTTGCTGAGTTTCGACTCACTCTTGCTTTTATTTATTTTTAGGTGAATTCCAGTGAAACGGTTGCTAGCGGGAGGGTGTAGTCCAGCACGTTCCATGCACATGAAATAAATAGTCATTCGTTAAAGTTCTATTTACATCTCTTCAGTTTTATTTATAATGTAATGGAATGTAATAATTGTCACTTGGAGGTCCATTATTATCGCTTTGGTTAATTCTCGTTTAAATTTATAGATGAACTGTTATTAAGCTATAGATTGTTATAATGGTTAATCGTTTCTTTAGCATTGAATGCGATGTTAATCTTATGAATTGAATAGTAGGTTGTCTTGTTAGGTGACATCTTGTCTTCCGAATAGACAGGGTGTTACACTTCTGATGTAGTTTTTGAACGTGCGTGCTAAGGATTGTAAGTTGTTGTTCTTGGAAATTAGAGGTAATGTGATTGTGTGGGATCTATTCAGTGGTGCTTTGAATGACTTCTATCAAATCGATTTTGGTTAGTAGAATGGGTTATCTCGAGTATTCGGTGGATTCAATATAGCCTCTCCACAATGGTGTGGATGATGTACTTCAGTTTGAACATAATTTGAGGATGTTTAACTAAGAGGTTTAAGCTCAAGTGGTATGTGATGAATTCAAATTTCAAGGTTCGAGAGAAATTTTATTCCTAGAAGAGAGAAACTGCGGAAAAGGATGTTTCATCAGATAATGAGGCGTTTTCTTGATTCTCGTTTGAGTTTTGTGTCGTTGACCTGTGTTTTCTGCAATTTGAGTTGGGGCGGTGTTGGCATGTTGATTCTTTCCAATTCGCATGATCGCAAGTATTTGGTTTGGGCGTTCGAGTGATATCTCCTTTGGTTGTCGTGGTGTTCATTTGTAAGCTGCCTATTTAGAAAATAGATTTGTTTCCGAGATGAATTGTCAAATTTAAAATTTAACCTTTGGTGGAGAGTTAGCATTGCGTGGATGCGATGATGACTCTCTATTTCCAGTTGGATTCTCATCGTTTTCGAAAGTTGCAGAAATTAAGAAGTCGGCATATAGTTTTGTCCGTCTCGGGTACATACGCGAAGTATGCATCGTCTGTTGTGTGCTGGTGCTGAGTGAGCAGTTGGGCCATTCAAAGTTCGAGATTTAGTTAAAGACGTTGACCATCGAGTTAGGTCTCACCTTCGATTCTCTTCTGACGAGTGTACCTATAAAGTTCCGGTTGCGAGATAGGTCGGGCATCGTTTTACGTCTTTGTGTT
The DNA here is from genome assembly GCA_036346395.1 of Hsuehochloa calcarea. Classification (NCBI taxonomy): domain Eukaryota; kingdom Viridiplantae; phylum Streptophyta; class Magnoliopsida; order Poales; family Poaceae; genus Hsuehochloa; species Hsuehochloa calcarea. The sequence goes on along the minus strand of CM070609.1, from coordinate 49,090,716 downwards.
GTGGTCTCGCTAGTCCGGGAGGGAGGCCACTTTGGAGCTAGAGTCCCACTTGCGCGATCGAAATTCAGAATTGTTCATGTCAGGTACGTGCTATTTGTTGTTGTCCTTCGAGAAGAATGGCAGATAGAATTCGGGGTCGAATTCTGTTTAAGGGGGGTAGAATGTAATACCCAGAAATTTAATCGGGAAAGAAGAAAAGAATTCGGGAGAAGGAGATAATCAGAAAGTCGTAGTTTTCAATTTTTTCAGGGGGGTTTTCGCTTTTTCCCGGCAACCTGGGCCTTGGGCCGCAGCCCAAGAGTGTAATACCCCGAAATTTAGTCGGGTAAATAGACAGCTAGCCGGGAGGAGAAAAGACAATTAAATGAGTAGAAATTCCTGAAAAGAGAAGGGGTTTTCCGTAAATCCTCGACAACTGGGCTCGGGCCGCATGACCAGAGGGGCCCATGTGGTGGCCGACCAAAGGGGGTTCCCAACCCCAAACCCTAAACTCCCACTCTCCTCCTCCCACTTTGAGCCGCCGCCTCCCCACCTCTCTGGCGTGCGACGCCTCGTTAGATTTGGGTACGTCACGTTCATTTTCTGACCTGATCACCTGTTAGAAAGTTGTAGATCTTGGTTTTAGCTTTCCTTGGGCACCAATATCACCTGATTTGGACCAACGGTTTAGGATTTATGGTGGTTTTACCACGACTGACTGTGAGAGTCGACGAGTTGTGGCATTGCATTGTCTCGGTTATTATGAATTTTCATAGGCCGAATTAGAAAAGCCACCCCAAATTAATATTGTAGAGGAGTCAGAAATATTTCCAAGCTGATAAATAACACAATTTTTAGAGTTGTCAATCAAACGTTATGAATTTTTACCGTCGCTGTTTTGCTAATTGTCAGATTGAAGAGACAAAAAACTTAGAAAAACTTTACCTGAATATAAGAATTAGTAGGAGGCCGAATCAGGAGACTTGTCCAACTAAACTATTCTATCTGGTTTTGTCATGATTCCAGAGAGTCCAAGATCACCCCATTCTGAGTTGTGTAGCAAAAGTTATGGTGGTTTTAGTACTCTGTCCAGAAAACCCGACGTGAAGTTGATATTTTTTTAATTGGCCTGGTAGGCGTATTACTTCACCGATTCAGCAAGGCTCACCAACTAGACTTAGTTGGAGAATATAATTATCTTTCCAAAAAGTCTAAGAACATCTTATTTGGACCTCTGTACTAATAGATATGGATTTTTGAAATTGACTGTCCACCAAGGGGACAGATCGACGTTTAGGAGTTTGGGGTCGGGATCAAGTTAGGAGTTTTGCAAGTCCATGGTTGTTGTTATATAGGTTGTTTTTATCCGCTGCTGTGTCTTAGCATGTGTTATAACTGTTATTCAGGTGGTGGACCGGTGCAGGGAGCAACTCATTCTGTACATTCCTCGTTCTCTCGTGGTGAAGGCAAGTACAGTAGTGATAAATTGTGTGTCATCATTTGTTTATGTGTACTATGCTATGAGTATATTATGTTAATCATGGATACTCGAATGTTATGGACAATAATGCCCGTAAATGCTAGAAGTATGCGTAAGTTTCATGTATGCATGATGATTTAAAGAATTGACCATGTGCATCATGATATCATATTGGAGGCATGGTCATGTGGTGACCAAGCATTAATTGAGGTCCCCATCATGAATATAATGGGCTTTTGGGTCCCCATACTTGTGGAGTATGGGCTAAGGTCTCTGTGCTAGAAGGCACAGGTACCGGTATATGCAAAAGAGAGAAAGAAAAGTGCATTTGAACAGTTTGCATTGCGTAAGCATGAGACATATTTCTTATTGGGTTACGTGGATGGATGTTGTTAATTACAGTTGTGTTGGCTATTGTCTTGCTATTTGTACTTTGCTGAGTCTTGGACTCACTCTTGCTGAGTTGGAGAGGATGAACTGAAATTTGTGTAATCTTTCCTCTGTGTTTTCCTCTGTAATCTTGTGTTTCCTATCAATGAAATCCTGAGGTTTTGGTTCTTCATTTATGCCTCTTTTATTCTCTCTGTTCATGTTAAATATCTAGGGTTTTGGTGAAACATTTGATTCGTCTTATGAGATGGCATGAAACTTGATATCTAGAGTCTTATTGATATTGCTAACATATCCTCAAAGTTTCATGAGCTAAGAATCTAAGAATCTTGCCTATTATGTTTTTGGTCTTTCTTGCCAAATATTCAAGAAATCCGATTTTGTTTTGATTAATGGATCTTTGTCTGCGATTCTTCTCCATGGGGTCAAGATGTTGTTTAGGATGATGTCCTGTGAGACTTGACCTGAGAAGAGCAACAATCTTTGAGTATTTTGTATTTTTGGCAAAATCCCGAGCGTACTGTTCTTCGGTCAGGACAATCGGAACTTCCGATTTGTATACGGCGGAACTACTGCACGCGGAACTTCCGCAGTGAACAACAGAACTACCGCAGTGCGGAACTACCGCAAGGTGGAATCGGAGCTTTCGATATCTGACAGAACAGCCCTTTTTGTTAAACTCTTTGAATTTGATTCACATCACACCTTTTGTTTAACAGTAAGTTTTTGAATTGCTGTGTGGACACTTGAGAGGGGAGGATCTCAATTTTTAAGGCACCATTCACCCCCCCTCTGTTGCCATTTCGGTCCTTCAATTGGTATAAGAGCCGGTTAGCTCTTTTTCGATAGATCTTTAACTGGTCTGTGAGCCATGGCAACGGACAAGTATTCCACCAAGCCTCCCGTCTTTGATGGCCTGGATTACCCTTTCTGGAAGAGCCGAATGGAAACATACATCCGTGCTCGTGGGTATGCCATCCGCGGAAGGTGAAGGTCGATTCATTGTTCTCGCCGATGAAAATAACAATATGGGAAACATGCCCGATGTTGAGGCCAATGCTAAGGCAAGGAACATTATAATCCAAGGATTGAGCCGAAGCGAGTTTGATCGCATATCTCATCTGACGTCGGCTTTCGACATCTGGGTGACCCTCGACGCTTACCATGAGGGCATCACCGGATCAAGACGACCGACAGGACGGTTCAAGCGAGAGTACAACAAGTTTGAAATGCTCGCTGGCGAGTCTCTTGATGAGTGCTTTGCGCGTTTTCACAAGATCTTGAGTAACCTCCGAGCGGTCGGTCTTACATACCCCGACTCGGACAATGCTCGTCAGATGCTCACGGCTCTTGATTTGCGTGTTTAGGAGATGAAGGTGACTACCATCAAGGATACCACGGACCTCTCGACCTTGACTCTTGACGCGCTTTACTCGCGCCTCAAGACTCACGAGATTGACATAGTCTCTCGAAGGTCGAAGTCACAGTCGATGGCTTTAGTCACCGATCCCACTTCTGGATCTTCTTCTGATTCTCTTTGCGGGTTCTCCCTGGCTTCTCTCTGTGACATAACTGATGATCAGTTAGAGCAGCTTGCTGATGAGCAACTAGCCCTCCTAGCTCGGAAGTTTTCCCATGCTTTCAAGAGAAGGAGGGATGGAAGAAGAGGAGGACCCGTGATTTGTTTCGAGTGTGTTGGCCCCAACCACATCCGAGCAAACTGCCCCAAGCTCGGGAAGGGCAAAGGTGACTACGGCGGTCCGAGCAAGAACGACTACATCGACAAGAACCGCAACATGAAGCCCTCAAAGCACCCGCTTAAGACAAGAAGAAGTTCCGCAACTTTGGGAAGGCCAAGAAGCTCTTCCATCGCATCCTCACCGCCTTCGACGACCTCAACTTCAGCGACGTGGAAGGATGGAGCGACGACGAGGGCTAGGATGATCAAATCCCAAGGACGGTGACGACTTCATCGGTATGTGCTTCATGGCCAACGGCACCGACGTCACGACATCGAGCTCTACAAATGTCCGATGAGGTAGGTCCTCTTACGACCAGCTCAATGATGCATTTCTTAAGCTAGGGAAATTTTATGCTAGATCTAGAGCTAGGGTTGGTGATCTTGAGAAGGTATCACCACGACGAAAATGTATCACCACTCCAAAAGAACTCGGGAACTTACCTTTGGAGGCGAACTTGCCCGGTGTGCTCCCGACAACACCCCCCCCAAAAAAAAACTGAAAACTTCAAATTTCTGATTAACTCCTTCTCCCGAATTCTTTTCTTGTTTCCCGATTAAATTTCGGGGTATTACAAAATCAACTTTTCAAAACTCAACATGACCAAGGTGAGATGAGTAATCTAAGATAGGGATGGAGTAAAATATGAGAACTTACTTAGGTTCATCAAATATTTGATATTTTGAAACTAAGTTTTTCAAATAACTTAAGAACGGCCAAGCTACGGGTTTCTACGGTTAGTATGGCTCTGATACTACTTTGTGAGAACCCGGGGTATTTAACTTATAGTACTTAGCCAACCGATTGGTCCTAGTATTAAAAATTAAATATCACACTCTCTATGCATTAAAATTTAATGCATCAATTCCATACATAAGTCATTACAATACCGATGTCTTTATAATTTACAACACAGAAGTCATGCAAAGTTCATATTACACAAATAGGGCCGAACAGCCAAATCAAAAGATAGAGTACTAAAACACAATGAAATAACAAGCCATAAGATGGCAATAAACAAAAGCCAACCGAGTGCCTTTACACACAATGCAACCGACTAGAAACACGCCAATCTAGTCGTCCTGTAGGAAGTCGGTCTCACAATAGTTGACCCTTAGGGATCAACCTCCTTTGAAATTGCAGCAAGCGGGTTAAGTACAAAGTTATACTCACAAGACTTGCAAACAAAAAAAATAGATGCATTCATGTATCAAGGGAAAGACTGCTACACTACGCAATTTTTAGCATAAATTAGTTTTCTTTGCAATAGTGTAATAGATTGTAAAATAATTTAGCAAATCTATTTTTAGATGTTTAAATAACAGCGAGAAAACAATTAAGAACATAAATAACATCCTAGAGGTGACTTCCCAACAACCACCACAACATAGCACGAATTAATCATTCGTACCACCCGATTTCAAGTTTTTATGAAAATGTTGAGTCTAATTCTTATGGAAATAACCAAGCGTGTCCATAACCTAGGATGAGGCTATTCAATAGATTATACCCTACAGAGGTGAACCAACGTACCCACATGCCAGATTGCCTCTTTTGCCTCCGAAATAAGCACACTACCAAAGGTATGCTGGCAAGGCTAAGTCCACCGAGAAGTTTCCAATATAATGTATTAACTACGAGTCGCTTATATGGATGGGAACCCATACGTTGTGTCGGTATCACTGGCAGAGAGAAAACTTACCGATGCTCCTCGAGGTGGAGCACCTACAGGGAACTCCCCCACCGCACACCCACAACAACAGAACATTTTTTTTCACACAACACAACACACACAACCTCCCTGCGACTCGGAGCTAACACACGCCAAAGTTCTAAGTCAGGAGAGACCCCATATCCCTCTCATGTGGTTAGCATGCAAAAGTGCTTGGATCAATGGCACAAGTAATTCGGTCCTTGTTGACTTGGGCACAAACCATTCACACCCGACGATCACACCATACATACTATTTTCCCAAGTCCAAATCTTTTTGTTTTCAGTTTTAGTTTTTTCAAATACAATTACATACATAAGCACCCTAACCCAAGTATTTAAAGTGTTGATATACCGACCATCGCTGAAGCGATGATCCCCATGTTACCGTTCTAAGCAATGCTCAGCATACAGACTCGCATATATATATATATATATATATATATATATATATATATATGACTAGAGTCCATCCATCGGACTCTACATCATTAACCAATATAAAAACTAGGCTCAGTAGCAGTGGTAAACATTTACCTATAGCTCATGCATCTATTCGGATTAACTACTCCTAACGAAAATTAATATCAAAATAACACATGCATACATACATTTACAATCAAGATATTTGTATTGGAAGTAATAGGAGCAATATGATTAAAAGGGGGCTACTTGCCTTGCTAGAGATAACTTGCTTGCTGCAGAGGTTCATTCTCGTACTCAACAAATTCGTCGGAACCTATCGAAAGAGCAAAAAGAACCAATAACCAAATAACGCCAAATAAACTCAAAAATTCGACATCATCCAAAAATCCCAAAATTTACACAAAAGGTAAATCATGATTTTAAATGAATTTAGCAACAAAAATTAGTTTATTGGGAGGTTGCATACAAAAGTTATAGCCAAAACAAAATCTACTTTTGATAAAATGCTAAAAAATCCCTCTCAGGTATTGTTCATCCGAATTTAAATTTTTGGCAAAAATTTCCAAAGAGGTGGTGAACAAAAAAAATTTATGGTAGATAGATCACCACATGAGATTAACAATGAAATTTTATTCACCTCATTTGGAGCTAAAATAAATTTCTTATATTTTTTCAAAGTCAAGAAAGTATTGCATAAATAAATTGAATACCAAGATTTTTAGATATATAAACATACTATAAACCTATTACACATGAAATTTCAGAAATAGAGGAAAGCAACAAACTTGAGTTCATTCAAAAAGGAGTTACAGATAAATACTTATGCATTTTTTAGGTTAAATGAATTTTTAGTGCAAAAATAACAATAACCGAAGATAATTCTACTAACAAAAATTTCTGGAATAGAAACAAGATTCAAACCAATTTTAGAGTGAAGTACATTTAGAAAGGAAACCAACAAAATTTGTTTCATGTGAAATGGAGTTAAAATGAATTACCTGTGTAATTTTGAAAGTTAACCAATTTTCAGTATACAAAAAATTGATTTTCAGATTTTCTTTTAAACCCAGAGCTGAGAATGTTCGGACTGTTGAGATCTAATCGGACGGTCCATATGAAAGGTTACGTTCAGACGGTCTAAACAGATACGCTCATCTCAAACCGTTGAGATCAAATCAGACGGTCCAAGCGAGGGGTTAGTATGCTCTTAACGGCTGGACCCACGCGTCAATGACTTATTACAAAATCTAACCGGTCATTCAATTAAACTAATCATTAACTGAGTCCTAACAACCAAGATTAGTCCTAATCAATGAGCTATAGTAAAGGTCCAAATCCGACAACAGAGGCGCTTCGAGTCAGGATCTTCTCCGGTCAATCGCCGGCGAATGAGCCCATGGCGGAGCCGGCCAAGGGCTAAAATGGAATTCCTACACTATTGCGCACCCACCGGCGGCCGGAGTTTAGCGGAGTCGAGCTGAAGCGGCAGCGCGACGAGGTGGAGCAGAGAAGGACATACGACAAAACAACAACGTCGATACAACTACGCTTTGAGAAATCTAATGTGTGCACTAGCACTAGAAAAAAGGGCGCGGTGCTCCAACACGGAGATGATGGCCTGAGAAAAAAGAAAAGGGCCGAGTGGTACAGGAAGCTTCAGTAAGGCTTAGAGATGGTGCACGAGTAAGTAATTGAAGAATGGAGCGTCTTACCGGAGTTGGGGACGAAGGGGACAACTTTTGGCCGAAGAAGATTAAATCCAAAATGCGGCAGATCCTGAGGAGGAAAAGACAAATTAAATTAGGGGAAATGGTCCTCGTGCTCAAGAGCTCATAATGACACGAAGAGACGAGCAAGGGAACCACTGAAGCACCAACGGTGATGAAGGTGCTTGTTAGCCAAAAATGGAGCTTCGATACTTTTTCTCGGTTTTGAGCTCAAATGAGTAGTGGAGAAGCTAGGGGAAGTAATGGTGGTACTGAAAAGAAGATGAGGAGGAGCTTAGGGGCTTTTTATGGCGGTTAGGGTGGAGAATGCGAGAGAGGGAGCTCCACGATGAGCTCAGCTCATGGAGCTCGGGCATGGAAGCAGTGATTGACATGGATGCGATGGTGAGGTAATAGGAGCATGGGCGAGCATGAATATGATGGCCAAACTGCGGCGCAAAGTCACAAACGGTCGGATTCTTAAGGGAACGGGTTGGGTTGAGTCAAAAGATCTAGTCGGAACATTTTGACAGTCTGATCCGAAATGGACGTTCCTGATCGAGAGTGTCATTCGGATGGTCCGAATGGCCTAATCAATTTGGTCAGTTCGATCAAAATCTGATGGTGTGCGCGCGCGCTTGTTTGTTCGGGCGGTCTGATCGAAATTGAACGGTCCATATTGCGTGTTCGTTCGGACGGTCCGAACGGCACCAATCAAATCGGGGGATTGAAAACAAATCAAACGGTCTGCAACACTTTGCGTTAGTTCATACCAGGTCCGAATGTGCCCTTAGTTGGTCGGGTTCAACCGTGTTGCTGGAGTCCGGTCGGAGGAACATTGAATTTAGATTTTGAATAAAAATGCTGAGAGTTCTAGGGATTTGTTGACCTAGAAGATTAGCTCCAAAAATTCAGAAATTTTTATGGGAGATTTAGGACTCCAGGGAAAACCTTGTATAAATTTGCTAGAGTTTTTGATACAATGAATTTCTCTCTAAAAAATTCTCAAGGTTCTTCCCTAGGGTTTGACTATGGATCTAATTGGTTTGACTGGTCTCTAAAAAATAGCAACTAAAATCTAAAAAATTTGAACTTTTTTAGAGGAGTCACTAGGATGATCTAGAACCTAGGAAAAATATTTATAGAGGATTATCACAAGATTTGTTTTTAAAAGTTTTGAAGGATTATGCCTCTAGTCAATTGAAGCATTAGGTTTTCAAATTCAACAAACTTTTGAAAGAAAATCCAAAAAATTCAAATAACAACATGTTGCATCAAAAGTTTTAATTTATTATTATTTTCATACATTTCAAACATAAACTAAGTTTTGGGATGTCACAGTGCAAGTGATCTTGGACTCTTTTATCCCAAAGGTCAAGATAAAAGTTTGATAGGTTATTGAGATGTTGGCTATATGTCTAATCCCCATAAGGCTAGATCACAGTCTGGATATGTGTTTCCAAGTGAAAGTACATCTATCTCTTCGAGATCTATAAACTAGTCAATCATTGCTACATCAACAAATCATGAAGAGATTATAACTCTATATGAGACGACACGAGAGTGTGTATGGCATAGAAGATTGCTACAACATATCCAAGAGTTGTATGGTCTAGAGGTGGATAAAATGCCCAGAATCCTCTATGAGTATAATGCAACTTGCATTGCATACATGAAGAATACCTATGTCGAGATGCATATGACAAACCGTATACTCCCGACGTATTTCTACCAACATGAGTTGGAAGATAATGAGAATATAGAAATGCAGAAAGTCCAAACAAGTGAAAATCTTGCGGATATGTTCACCAAGACTTTGTTGGCTTCTATTTTTGGGAACTATATACTTGCCATAGGCATGAGAAAACATAGAGAGCTGTTATATAGAAAGGTAGTTCTGAAAAGTCCATCTGCACTGGATATCTACACCGTTCATTTCAATTTCAAGATTTGTGCCAAAGGAAATGGTTTGCTTTTAGATATCGCTTATGTCACATCAACTACATAATTAGTCCCATCAAAACTTCCCTCCCACCGAGATCTAATTCAAATTTTGAATGTGCATACCCCTGCCTTCATCTATTTTGGTTCGTTCTCGATTGCTTAATGGTCAATAAGTTTTACCCTAAATGGCATTGTTTGCACCACTATTATCAAAATTGGCCCTCGATGCGCCATATACGCCAAAAATGGCAAAATGGACGTGCCGTGCCGACACACGCCCAACTCCGCCTCCAATGCCCGGATGTGTTCTCCACGCTCTTGGGGCCCGACAACCGCCCAATGACGTCGCCATTGCCGTGTCTTTAGTGCCCGCCACGCGCTTCGTGGTGGCTCCAACGCCCGATCGCGCACCCGTGGCCACATCATTCCTTCCTCGCTCGGACACGTGCCACGTGGTCGCACGCTCCTTCCGTGCCGGATGCGCCCTACCGTCCCTCCGGATCCTAGAGGAGTAACACGTGGGTTAGGGCAAGGTTAGGGAAGGGTTTTAGGAAACTAGGTTAGGCGGGTTTTAGGAAATTAGGTTTTATACCTCGTGTTATAGGGATTTATGATTTCATGTGAACCTCGGGTGTTATAGGGATTTATGATTTTATGTGAACCTCAGGTGTTTTAGGGTTTTATGATTTCATGTGAACCTCAGGTTTGTTAGGGTTTAATGTGAATCTCTGGCTTTGCAATTGTCTCCGAAACCGATGTACTCCGATAATACTATGCAAATAAATTTTGCATTAAATGCACAACATATATGCAATATACACACGGGTACAATATAGCCCACTCGTGTGAGCCACTCTCACCATTGATTTGCGCACGTGTCTTGGTTTTGCGTTGACCATGTCATGTGGGATACGTTAATCGGTCCAGAGAGCGCGTATCGGTTCAGAGGGGGTACGTAGACTGTTGAGTGGGCACGGAGGTACATCAAGAAGCTGACTCTGACCCAGTTGAGTCTATCCAACATGAATATCCTCGAGTTGAGTCAAGCCAAACTGATTACCACCTACAATCATGCAATTAATGAACTAATCAAGAAATCCACGGTCGGATCATCCGCCCCTAGGTACGATGTCTGCACGTCCCTTGGTGCGGAGGAGCTCTGGCCATGATCGTACGATGTACCAGTGACCCCAAAGGAGCTCTTGCCTTGGTACAATATTCCGTACTGATCAACGTACGATAGAAGTGGGCGCCCTAGGTGCCACAGTCCAAACCCTGGCGTCGTGTACTGCTCCTTGGTAGTAGCTGGGATGACCATCCCCTCATGGCCATCACCCCCACACTCAGCTGAAGGCTGCAAGATTGAATGATGTTAGGCGAAATGAATATTTAGGACCTAAGTTGAACATCTCGTACCTCCCCGATGTGTTGTGCAGATGACTAAGAGGGAGCACCAATCTGAGTAGGGGGTGCGGACAGTAGAAGTGATGCATCTTGAGAGACGTGCGGTTGGAAGACAACATCATGTTAGCACAAACTAAGACGTAATAAAAAAACAAGGATATAAATTTGTACATAACTTACCTCTCCGCCAATCTATAGTGCGGATGACTGATGGGGAGCGCTACAACACCCGCCGGTCTTACTAGGCTGTGCCGACCTAGGAGGTGAGCACAGTTGGCCCACGCAGTGCGCAGTGTGTAAGACATCGTCTTTTGACTGACCGTAGCTCATGTTATTTATTATATTCTTGGACTCCGCGAAGATATACGTGATAGTGCTGAGAAGCCCCGGTACGTTGAGCTCTAGGCTGCAGATGGCGGTCTTAGATGTGCTTGCGATCCGCTGCAGCTGGTTGAACTGAAGTGACAGACAATAGCTGTTCAATAACAAATATTACAAATATCATCAATGAAACGAGTAAAGGTTGTGAGTATTTTACAGTGTCATCACGCCGCAAAGCGTTGTGTCAATCGAACGAGTGACAAAATCTCTTCTTGTACGTGACTTGCTCCGGATACTCTAGTGGAGGAAATATATTGTACGCTAGAAAGTACGAAAAGGCCCATTACCATAATCCACAAAGCCAAATAATGAGTGCTCGAGCCACAACCACTAGCTGGTTCGTTCCACTGCATTTGAGCTTTTTTTGAAGGTCACTAGCCCACTATTATTTCGACCGGATAAAACGCAGAATCTCGCGCTAAAATGTCCTCTCATATCGTCTCGCAGTTACACTCTATATTAACTAGCATACAAAAGAAGTGCACGCTTTTAGAAAGTCCTTTCATATCGTCTCAGAGTTACACTTTATATATACTAGCATACGACAGAAGTGCACGCTTTTAGAAAGTCCTTTCATATCGTCTCAGAGTTACACTTTATATACACTAGCATACGACAGAAGTGTATTGATCCTGTCATAACTATATAGTACTTCAACTATGATTAAGCAGTTGGCGCAAAAGTTATTATACAATCAAAGTCGTTGACGATGTCTAATATGCTCTGGACTTGCATAGAGGGGTAAATGATTACTAAGTTTTATTTCTACTCTTGAACAAAAGCAGAAAAAACATAACCTCGCGTAGGAAAAAATTAAGATGCCTATATTAGTTCATGTATAATGAGTTTATATTAGTTGTTTATAGTCTGTACCACATGAGATTTAAATTGATGTAGATAAAAAAGAATAAAAAGAGAGACATATGTTGTCTACAATTATGTATCCTACTGTATCACCAGAACAAAAAAAAACCATTAAAAGATTATGTGTTCTATAAAGACAAGTAAAAAGATAGCAGTTGTATGTATTATTGTATGAACTGTCTTTAATGTCGTATACAGGTGAAATAGAGAGTTGCTCTAAACAGCAGCCCCAGTACGTTGTGCTTTGGGCTGCAGATGATGCTCTCAGATACGCTTACGATCCGCTGTAGCTGCTCGAACTGAAGTGATAGACAACGGTTATTCAGTAATAAATAGTACGAATATCATCAATGAAGTGAGCAAAGATTGTGAGTATTTTACGGTATCGTTACGTTGCAAAACGTTGTGTCAATCAAACGAGTAATAGAGCCTTTGAGAAAACATATTGTGCGCTGGAAAGTACGAAAAAGCAAAGTACCATAATCCATGCATAAAAGCAGATACCAAATAATGAGTGCTCGAGCCACACAACCACTAGCTCAGCAGCAACAGCTGGTTCGTTCTATTACATTTGAGCTTTTTTTAAGCTCACTAGCCCACTATTATTACGACCGGATAAAACGCAGAATCTCGCCCTAAAAAGTACTCTCGTATCGTCTCACAGTTACACTTTGTATTAACTAGCACACGAAAGAAGTGCGCGCTTATTGGTTGTCCGGACTAAAAAATACAACTCTGAATTCTTTGTGTTTGCACTAGTCTAGGATCACAGTAGTGCACACAGTATCAATATAGATGAATATTGATCCACATAAGATGAATTATAGCATAAACGAGTAATTTGAATAACAAATAACTGTTGTGACCGTAAGGTCGAGTTTACATTTATTAAGCCTCACAGGGCTGGCAATAAATAAATAAGCAGCGGAACAAAAGAATTTCAACAGAATTCCATCAATTCACCACAGGTAACTGACTAGGATCAAGATTTAGCGATCAACACCTTCGTAAAACTCCTCCTCAAAGATAAGCGAAGATTCCTCGACTTCTATTGATTGTTTATAGCAAGCATGAGTACACAACCGTACTCGCAAGTCATACCATATAATGCAATTTATAGATGATACCTTATTCCAAAGGAATGACTTCTGTGGTTATTTTGCATAAAGCAATATTTGCAATTGAATAAAAATAATAGATTGAAAGTATGTTTAAAACAAATAAACAGTAGTAGTTTGACAGTTGTTTTCACAAAGAACAAGAAGCCTAAACAAATTCTTTCAAATAGGCACATGACTTAGATCACACAGCTCTCTTCCTAAAAGTTTTATCAAAATCTAACCCTCGTGTGAAATTCCCAAGCATATCCATGACCGCCGACGCGGCTATTCGAATAGATTGATTAATACTCGGCACAGATTGTACACTTTGCCCACACGATATAATCAGTGTAGCTAGTACTAATCATAACAAAACCTTACAGAAACTTCATCTCAAGCATTGATACTCCCGACGTGTTTTACTGCCGGCCAACCCACTAAGAAAGCTAGCCGAAGCACATCATTGGACAGGGAAGCGGTGAACCGTCGTGCGATGTGAGTCATCACTAAGGCAGAAACACACATCCACCCATCACTGAGATCCCAACCTACAACCTGAGTTGTCAACGTCAAGACTCCATAACCTACTAAGTTAGGTCTGTGCCATCATGCATGTGGTTGTACATATGGCTCAATTCAATGGCGCACAAAGTTAAATCATTAATTGATCAAGGCAAGACTTCTAATTTCTAACTATGCTACAAAGATCATCATTCCCATTCATAAAGTTCCACCATATTACTTAGAATCCACCACTTGCCTCAGTTCAAATCTTTTCCCACCATGTTGGTTAAGTGCAACACATGCCATCACAAAGTAATAACACAGAACACACAATTTTACACAAAGTTTCATAGTCACTTAGTCAAATTTATAATTGCAACTCAAATAATATGTGTGACTCGTAGCATGACTAAGCAATACTATTCGTCTAACCAACCCACGTTGGTGTTATGATAATACCAACTAAATAATGAACCAACCTAGGGTGACAAAAGATCATGGTATTACAATTCGGCAAGGTAGATATAATCAAATGCGTGAATAGCTAACCCAAAAGCATTTAAATAAATACTTAAAATAGAATGTAGTACTTTAAAAAGAAGTTGCTTTGAAAACTTGGTTCAATATGATCAAAGGTATTACTTGCCTTGAAATAAATCAGGGCACTAGCCTTGGTCTTGGTGAACTCCTTCTTTGAAATTCCCCGAAGTAGCAACGTCTACTCGCAAACGAAAACAAATAAACAAAATAAATAAAAATAGAGAGGAAAACTAACTCCAAAAATTAAATAAAAATATGAAAAAGATAGAGCTTGAATTTAGATGAATTTAGGAATTATAATGATCTCAAATGGAATTCGGATGAAGAAGATATGGCTTTTAGAATTTTTAAATATAAAGAAAACCACTTGAAAAAGGGAATTCGAGTATTGTTCACCGAGCACTATACATCGAGTACTATAAATCGATTGTGGTACGCTGACACAGCAGATCAAGCAGTCACGGGGACGGTTCGAGTAGATGTGGCAGGTGAGCTGGTCGACACATTCACCTACAAGCAGATATGGCGCAACATTGTACCCACGAGCAGATGTGGCGCAACACGTGTGCCCTCGAGCTGATGTGGAGCAACACGTGTGCCCACGAGCATGTAATAGCCCAAAATTCAAATTTTAGTTGAAAATCAAACTCTAATTCTTTTTGTGGATTTTGCGAAATTTTAAAAGCTTTTTCCTTAATTATTTTAAAGCTAAAATAATTTATTTGAAAAAATCTATAACCAATTATAAGTTGGAATTATTTGATTTAAATCCAGAATGCCCTAGAGAATTTCTGTGAATTTTCTCATAATTTTTGGATTTTATTTGCTAGTGTTTATAGCTTAATTAAATTTTTGGAATTAATTTAATTGGAAAATGAATTAAAATCCCAAAGACTTTTCTCGCCGCTCAGTAGTTGCCCCACTCGATTCAAAGGCGCATCGGTCAACGTTTACCTTGAGCCGATTCGGTGTGAAGGACCGAAATGGCAACAGAGGGGGGGGTGAATGGTGCCTTAAAAGTTAAGATCCTCCCCTCTCAAGTGTCCACACAGCAATCCAAAAACTTCTGATAAACAAGAGACGTGAAGTGAATCAAATCCAAAAAGTTTAAACAAAAACTGGGCTGTTCTGTCGGATATCGGAAGTTCCGATTATACCTAGCGGTAGTTCCGCACTGCGGTAGTTCCAGCTTCAGTGCGGAAGTTCCGCTAGCGGTAGTTCCGCCTTGTAGATAGCGAAAGTTCCGATTGTCCTGACCGAAGAACAGTACGTACTGGAAATTTTCAAAAATCCAAAATACTCAAAGATTGTTGCTCTTCTCGGGTCAAGTCTTACATGACATCATCCTAAACAACATCTTGACCTCATTGAGAAGGAATCGCAGACAAAGATCCATTAATTAAAGCAAATTCGGATTTCTTGAATATTTGGCAAGAAAGACCAAAAACCACAATTAGCAAGATTCTTAGATTCTTGGCTCATGAAACTTTGAGGATATATTAGCAATATCAATAAGACTCTAGATATCAAGTTTCATGCCATCTCATAACAGGAATCAAAAGTTTCACCAAAACCCTAGATATTCAACATGAACAGAGAGAATAAAAGAGGCATAAACAAAGAACCAAAACCTCAGAATTTCATTGATAGGAATCAAAAGATTACAGAGGCAAACACAGAGGAATGATTGCACAAATTTCAGTTCATCCTCTCCAACTCAACAACCTCTCCAAAAAGCAAAACAACCTCTCCAAAGGCTCTTTAGCTAAAGCTAACCCTAATTTTCTCTCACCAAAAGTCCAACAAAACAACCAGGGGTTCACCTCTATTTATAGCCCTTGCTAACGGGTCTCCAACCCGTTATGCCGGCTAAACCCTAACGGAGCCCGCTTCCACTTGTGCCGCTTTAAATTACCCTTTCGCCTCGCGACACCTTCTCCGAAGCTCCCGCATTCCTTGTTGTTCACGACTCGCAACCGCCTCGAGTGTACGCCGTCTTCGACACATCTTTAC
The DNA here is from genome assembly GCA_036346395.1 of Hsuehochloa calcarea. NCBI lineage: Eukaryota > Viridiplantae > Streptophyta > Magnoliopsida > Poales > Poaceae > Hsuehochloa > Hsuehochloa calcarea. The sequence goes on along the minus strand of CM070609.1, from coordinate 49,074,535 downwards.
CGTTCTGACCTCAACGCCGCCTGCGTCTAGTCCGGTCTCCACGTGTCTCGCCATGACTACACCTCGATGCCCTGCAACCAGCACATACAAGAAACACATCACATAGCATTGCTCAAGATAATAGAATCATCATTTGCTCTTAACTCAAATTGATTCACAACTCAAAAATCAAAACTATCCTCTCTGCACAGTTCTGTCCACAATCGGAAGTTCCGCACTTACCATTGCGGAAGTTTCGATTATCGGAACGTCCGCACTCCCAGATTGGAAATTCCGATTATCGTCACAACAGAAGTCACTTGTCAGGTTTATCGAAAGTTCCGCGTTCCCAGGAGCGGAAGTTCCGCACATTGACACACCAGAACACAATCGTCAGGATAATCGAAAGTTCCGTTTTACCAGGGCGGAAGTTCCGATTATCGGAATTTTCGCATTCCAAATCCGGAAGTTCCGCACAGTACAGAAACAAACCAGCAGCAGCGCAAACGCAATGAATCCAATCACAAACTTTTCAACACAGCGTCAAATACTCATCACTCGAAAAGGGGACCCTACTCACATGGTCTCTCACAGTGCGTGTCGGCCCGTTCTGGCCAGTCATTTCAATGCGCGTCGGCCCGTTCCGCCCGACCAGTTCTTCCACTGACAAGTGGGCATGTTTGCAGTTTCATCGTTTCTGACCCTTTCTTCCTCCAGCTCCCGCGCCCGACCGCCATTATTGTGCATTGAAGCTTCATCAATTCTCCGTTTGTTTCCCGGATTCTTCTCGCAATTAAGCGCATACAATTCAGTAGTAACCTCCGCACTCACCTTGGCCGTTTCATCCTTTGATTATGTGCATTGACGCCGGACGTTCGGCGCCACCACCGTGACATCCGTGCACGATCTCCGCCTCCTGGCCGCGCCTCGCCCTATAAAAGGGAGCACTAGGAGCGCCTCTCTCCACTCACTCCAATGCCCCTGCTCTCCTCGCCCCGATAACTCTCACACGCCCACAATTCGAGTTTTCTCGCCGCTGGATGAAGCTTCATTCTTCTCCAATTCCGGCGCCATCAAGCATCCTCCGGTCGCCTCGACTGCACCCTCAGCATCGCCTCGTTGCTGCAATCCTCGTGCGCCCCTTCACTTCGCCAGGAGACCGCTGGAGCTGCGTCGCCGCTGTCGACCGAACCTCGCCGCCGCTTCCCTCCGTAGCCGACGACCATTACGCCGCATCCCTTCACCGCAAGGTAGGGCACCAGAATCAGTGTCGCCTCCTCTATCTTTTGCGCACATCTATAAGCCTCGTCGTCACGCGTAGCGCCGACGAGGGCGTCGCTGGAGCACCGCCAGCCTCGGGCCGACGTGACTCGGCCACATCAGAGCCACCTCGGCATTTCGACGTGTGTGGCGGCCGAGTCAGCGCCGCGAGGCTGTCTATGTTAGCTGCGCCAGCACACCCCCCTTCGTACTATAGCGGTAGACCGATTCCACCGTGGACTCATGTCTTCCCGTGGACCCAGTCTATGACTGTGGGGCCCACATCTCAGTGAGACAATCTCTTTTTCAGTTGAAATATAATTATGTAAAATAAGATTTTTCATACGCTGACGCAATAAATTGAATTTCCTTTAGAAAATAATTTGGTAAATTAGGAAATTCTGATTTTAGGATTTAATTTAGATTTAAAACTTCCAGGAGCTCGTATTTCTTCATACGTACTTCGATTTACGTGAATCAAACTTCTAAATTTGTATAAAATCAAGATCTAGCTAACTAAAGCAAGATTATTTTATTTGGAGTTAATTTGAATATTAAGTTGAATTAATTTGTGTTTATTTGACTTTATTTTTAATTTAGCTTATTTTCGCGTATAGATTTCGACGATTCCTGAAAGCTCGACCCTGTTGAAGGAGTAGAATACCAAGAATTTGAGCAAGGCAAGTTACACCATTGTTCATTTTGATCCCAGTATTTTAAATTCATTAAATTCTATTTTTAAATTACTATTGCATGCATAATTTTCTTCAATTATTTTAAATTCCTGTTTTAAATTCTTAGTTAACCCAATTCCTTTGTATAGCCAATTTTGAATGTTGAATCATCATTCCCTTGTTACCTTAGTAAAATATGAATTTGAAAATCAAAATATGCTGAGTTATTGCTTACATAAAAAATGTTTACTTTTGAGAATTTTAGCTAAAATAGCAAACATTGATAAAAGGCTATGACATTGCTTTGTCATGGTGGATATTTGCAAATGTATTTGGAAAAAAAAATGGGTTTGGACTTGGGCGAGTTGGTCAGCTGGTGGGTGCAGGTTTATACACGGACTCAATCCGGGTGGATTGAGGCCTAGGGTTTATTATTAGAAGTCGTCCAAGTTAGTTAAGGACCGGCCTTTGATTCGCATCTTGCAAAGCTCCACCGTACCACCACATGTTCTGTATGGGCAGAACTAGGCTTGTTAACTTGCGATACCTCACTATTATGTGTGCCATTTTTGTTGTGTGGGTGTTGGTTAAACGTTATTCCCACTTGGCGCAAGAGGGGGCATCCAAAGGTGGTTAGCCCAATGGAAGTGAAACCTTAGTGGGTATATTAGTAGTGAGGTAGAACATTGAAAACGCCTTGTGATAATTGCCTAGTCACACGCCTAAGGAAGTGTGCATTGGCCAACATAAATGGCAAATTATCTCATGTGCGTAAAGTTGTACCCCTCTGCAGAGTATAAAACTATTCAAATAGCCGTGTCCACGGTCATAGACATACTGAGCAAAGCCACTCTAAGTTAGACTTTGTTTTTGGTTTTAAAATGATTGTAGTACATGCTTTTAGGATGGTTAATCCTTGTGGTAAAATGGGCGGTTAGCCATATGATAGGAGGATATCCATCACCATGTCTCATATGGAGGTTATTCACTATAAAATGGTCAATTTAAAAAATGATTTTAAGCTATGGATTAAAAATATGCCTTGAAACATAGTATGGTTATTTCAAATTGAAAAGGTTGATTGTCAAAGAAGAACGATTGGAGCTTGAAATGAAAGTGTAAATTTTTCTGCAAAGCTCCAGAAGACTTTTTCTCTCCAAACTGACTTCTCCCCCTTTTGGCAATAAACACATCAAGAAGTTTTAAAGAAAGGAAATAACTATATGATATTCATTATAAGCATTAGGAGCCATGAAGATTATCCAAAATGACTATTAGAGTATTACACCAAACCATAACACATAAGAATGCTATCAAGATCATGACAATTGATGTATAGAATAGCTAAGATAAGAAATCCATAATCTGAGAATTGGTCCAATTTCTTAGCATGTCAAATAAACCAAGATTATAGTCTAGCTAAAGGTATCCAAGGATGACACAAGCCATGTCAAATACTCTAAGTGGAACCAAGAAGCATAAAATTGAACAGTTTAGAGTGCTACTAGTTTTAAGAAAGACTCATTTGATCAAGTACTTGGTCTGTTCGAAGATAAGCAATTTTAGCACAAGTTTCTTTTTCTGAAAACATAATTATGGCTTTATCTTAGTAAAGCAAGTCCTGAACTAGGTGCCATCCACAACTGCCTCCTAAGCTTCAACCATTTATCAAATCTTAACCATGTGCTAGATCCCAAGCCTTATGCGACCACTCCAAGCAACAGACTTAAGGAAGTGATCTTATGTCATCCAAGACTCCCCCTGAGTTCATGCCTAGTGCAATGGCAAGCAGTCTCATGAGAAAGAGTTGGTGAGATCAGTTTTTCTCGCACAAAAGAGATCATTTTTGCTATTGAAGTTTTTAGACCAACGATTAAAGATAAGTCATGTTTCTTAACGAACTAACATAGCTTACTCAAAAGTCCAAAAGAGATTCAGGACTCAACTCTGCCTACTTGACATGGCGAGGATCATAAAAGGATAACTTCAACAGACTAGTCTCAAGAGCTATCATGACAAGATTTTAGTTCAAGTCGTGCAATTTTAGTCACCTTAACATGGCAAAGACTAAACTACACATAAAAAGTCATGATAAAACTAGCAGTTTAGCATAAATCATGGTAAGATGTAAAATAGTGAAAACAGATCATAAGGGATAATAGACAAGGCTCCATATGATTATATTACAATGCAGGATGAAATGCACGAAAAACCAGATCCCCTTCAGAATGAGATGCATCTTTTAATTCAGGTTGAGTTATGACAAATTTAAGAACTAGAAGAACCAAGATGAACTCCCCCTGAACCAAAGGAACAAAAACGAGAAACAGGAAAGAGAAGGAGAAAAGACAGTCCTTAGAGCATAGATAAGATATAGAGAATACTAGAGCTCAGACTGATTCTTATCTACCCCATATGAATCCAGGACTATCAGCTGATCAACTAACACACTAAGGAGCAAACACTGTCCCTGTCTACCCAAGGGTGGCCCGACCCTCGCTAGAACCTATAAGAAGTGAGTGAGCTCAACTTAGAGAGAGGGGAAACAGCTGATAAGCAGCATCCTAGAAGCACAAGATAAGAACAAGCAGTCAAAGCATACTTGGCAAGATAACCACTCTAACCTATGCTGGAAGGACTTAGACCCAAAGCACTTAAATGAAATGCAACCAGAAAGGAGAAATAGCATAATTAAAATATAATACGAGTAGTAAAGCACAAGCTCCCCCTCAACAGCAGTCGTAAGGACAAACCACCCGAGCTCTCCCGCAGAGGCAAAAGAGCTGTCCAAAGGCTTGGTGAAGATATCACCGATACCGGTGTTTACTCTCCACTGGCTGGAGCACAATGTCACCCTTCTCTACATGGTCTCGAAGAAAGTGATATCGATATCAATATGCTTGGTCCGAGAATGTTGCCTTTGGGTTCTTGGCAATGCAAATCGCAGACGTGTTATCACAAAAGAGTGGAACACGATCGATTACTAACCCAAAGTCTGCAAGGTCGAGACCATCAAAGCACTTGGCTCAGAATCGGCTGCGACAACGTGCTCGGCCTCTGCAGTGGATCATGCAATCTGGATTGCTTCCTTGAAGACCAGAGACAAGAGAAGTGCCAATGAATTGGCAAGTGCCAGAGGTGCTCTTCCTATCTATCCTACAGCTAGCGAAATCTGCATCGGAGAAGGCTCTAAGAGATAGACAAGAAGAGGAAGAGTACCAGATACCATAGTCAATGGTAGCTCGAAGGTACCGAAAGATGCGCTTCACCGCCTGGCGGTGAGATACGCGAGGAGAAGCCTGAAACCGAGCACAAAGACACACGGAGAAATGTATGTCTGGTCTCGAGGCTGTGAGGTACAAGAGAGAGCCTATCATGCTTCTGAACTCCTTTTGATCAACTGGCTCTCCGTCTTCATCTTGGTCAAGTGAGGCTGTAGAAGCCATTGGAGTTGATACTGGCTTGCCATCACTCATGTCAAAGTGTCTCAGGAGATCATGAGTGTACTTACCTTGGTGCAGAAAAGTACCCTCCCGAGTCTGTTTGATTTGGAAGCCAAGGAAGAAACTCAACTCGCCCATCATGCTCATCTCAAATTTTGAGCTCATGACATCCGAAAACTAAGAAACAAGAGCATACGAGGAGCCGCCAAAGATAATGTCATCCACATAAATCTGGACGAGCAGAAGATCAGTGCCAAGACGGCGGATGAACAAGGTGTAATACCCCGGCCTGCTCGTAGTGTGGCCCATGTGGCCTATGAGGAGTTGTGTGGTGGGATTAGTCCCACATTGCTTGTCTCAAGTGAGTTGTAGTAGTATATAATGCTTGTTGGATCCAAACGTAGCACCTCCGGGTTAACCCTTTTACACGAAGCGAGGACGAAAGTGTAAGTGAGGTGCTATGTGTGGGTGGGTCCGCCCCACGGTGGGGTGGGCATTGAGCGAATTTGGGTCGTGGTGTTACGGATGGTATCGAGCATCAACCTTGCTGCACGCGGCGCGTGGGGGATGAGCGTGGGCATATGGCGCATGGCGCATGTGGGCCCGAAGTGGACACATGGCATGGCATATGTGCGCAAGACTTTGGACGCACGGGCGTGTACCGAGGGGTGGTTCAGGCATTTGTCGCGTATGCTGTATCTTTGCCGAGGGCGTCCACCCTTGAGGGGTGAATGTAATACCCGCCCTGCTCGTAGTGTGGCCCATGTGGCCCATGAGGAGTTGTGTGGTGGGATTAGTCCCACATTGCTTGTCTCAAGTGAGTTGTAGTAGTATATAATGCTTGTTGGATCCAAACGTAGCACCTCCGGGTTAACCCTTTTACACGAAGCGAGGACGAAAGTGTAAGTGAGGTGCTATGTGTGGGCGGGTCCGCCCCACGGTGGGCTGGGCATTGAGCCGAATTTGGGTCAGGGTGTTACACAAGGTCTTGTCAATTTTACCCATCTCAAAGTCATCACTCAAAAGATAAGACTTAAGCCTTTCATACCAGGCTCGAGGAGCTTGCTTAAGTCCATAAAGAGCTTTTGAAAGCTTGAAGACATGATTAGGTTACTTGGGGTTTTCGAAACCTGGGGGCTGTCTAACATAGACTTCTTCCTCAATAAGTCCATTGAGAAAGGCACTCTTGACGTCCATCTAGTAAAGCTTGAAGATCTTAGAAGCTACAAAGGCAAGCAAGATCCTAATAGCTTCAAGTCTGGCTACCGGGGCAAAAGTCTCCTCAAAATCGAGACCCTCAACCTGGGAGTAACCCTGAGCTACCAGTCTCGCCTTGTTTCGAATGACTACCCCATCTTCGCTTTGCTTGTTCTTGAATACCCACTTGGTCCCAATGATATTGTGACCTCGAGGGGGCTCAACAAGCGTCCAGACCTTGTTCCTTTCAAAGTTTTCCAATTCCTCATGCAATGTATTAATCCATGACTCATCAGAAAGAGCATGACAAACGTCATTAGGCTCAAATGAGGCAACAAAGGCAGAATGGAGACAAAAGAGAGACATACTAGTTTTTGAACGAGTGACTCGCTCAAAAAGATCTCCAATGATCTGCTCTGAAGGATGGTCCTTTTGAATGTGTCTAGGAGGTCCAGGGTGAGATGAAAGAGCCACTAGCTTCAGAAGAAGCAGAAGGTAAGGGCTGATCTCCTCGAGGTGCGGTGGAAGAAGGCACCTCAAGAGGAGGAGAAAGAACTGGATCGGGTAGACAACCCTCATCTCCGTCTTCCTCAGCGTCCACAAAGATGGACTCAGACTGTTCTAGAGAACCTGAGATATCAAGCCTAGTCCCTGGACTGGCCTCATCGAAGGTCACCTCACAGGTTTCTACCATTTTGCTAGACTCGCAGTTCCAGACTCTATAGGCACGAGAAGAAGTCGAGTAACCCAGAAAGATCCCATCACAAGATCGTGACTCGAACTTATCTAGGTTCCCAGACTTCAGAATAAAACACTTGCACCCAAACACACGAAAATGCGAGACACTAGGCTTTCTCCCATATCTCAACTCATAAGAAGTGCGATGCAAGAGTGCCCTAAGAAAAACTCTGTTTGAAACATGGCATGCAGTGGCAATAGCCTCAGCCCAAAACTTCCTAGGTGTAGAATATTCATTTAGCATCGTCCCGCCATCTCGACCAAGATGCGGTTCTTCCTCTCCACAACGCCATTCTGCTGAGGGACGTGCGGAGAGGAGAACTGGTGCTCTACACCTGTCTCACCACAGAAACTCTCAAAGTAGGAATTCTTGAACTCGGTGCCATTATCACTGCGAATTGCTCGTAATGCATCTGGGAGCTCAACAGAAAGCCTACTAAAAAGACCATGAAAATGAGTAAACGTCTCATCCTTCGAGGCTAAGAAAAACACCCAAGAGTACCTCGAGAAGTCATCGACCACAACAAGAACATACCACTTCCCTCCTGCGTTCAAGATTCGATTTGGGCCAACTGTATCCATATGGAGCAGTTGTCCTGGTGCATCAGTCATTGTCACTGTGATTGGAGAGTGAGAAGCGGCAACCATCTTGCCGTGCCGGCATGGAGAGCAAACTAAATCCTTGACCATCTTGAGTTTTGGCAAACCACGAATGAGATCGTGGCCGCTAACTCGGGTCAAATGATCAAAACCTATATGACCGAGTCTCCTATGCCAGAAGGTCAAATCACGGGATTCAGAAGCAATTAAACACCTGAGAGGATCACCAGAAGACTCAGAAAAATCAGCACGAAAGATCCTCCCATAACGAGAAATCCCGCAAACTAGACTACCCAAAGAATCAAAAAATTTGCAATTGTTTTTCTTAAAACTCACCTCGAAATCGTCATCGGTGAGCTGAGAGATTGAAAGCAGATTATACTGTAGCTTACTTACTAAGGCAACATCTTTTAGATTAAATGAATCATTTATGCGCACAGTACCTTTAGCAATGACGCGCCCAAACGAAGCATCTCCAAAGGTGATCGTCTCATCACCTGGAGCACGGGCTAGGGAAGAAAACCAACGAGAATCTCCAGTCATATGGTGAGAACAACCAGAGTCTACAAGCCAAACCTTTCCCTTCCCGCCGCGAACTCGAGTCAAGCGAGTAAAGTCTCGATCTAGCGTGAATCAACAGTGATTTTGGCACCCAATACTGAGTAACACGTCGAACAGATGAAGTAGTCAAGCAAGATTAACCTCTATCTACCCTACGCTCTCTGTCACTCAACAAGCGGAAGGTGCGTATGCGGACACAAGCTGTTGTTGAATCCATTGCTATGGAAGAGCGAGTCGAATTCGGCAACATCTTCATCACACGCGGGTAGCCATCTCGAAAGGAAAGCGAGATCTACCCTCAACACGATGGAAGTCACGACCAGAGGGAGCATGAGGACGAAAATCAGAAAACTCAGAAAAACCAAGTCCTCGATGCTGCCCTAAATCATCAGTTGTAGCAAACCTAGACCTCATGTTAGTCTTAGGTGCACTCATGGTCTGGAGCTGACCCTGAATGTACCTAAAAGACTCAACACGATCTCTACACGCGATCTTGGCGCGCCTGAAGCAATGATCAAATAAGTGTCCATCCTTCTGACAGAAGGTGCAATGATACCGCCTTACGAGAGGCGAAGGCTGCGGTGGAATCACCTTGCTGTCAGAGATCCTTTGAACAAAACCCACTGATTTAAAATTGACTTTCTCAGTCCTGGGCTTAGTTTTGATCACACCTGGTGCTGTGGTTCTGAGCACGACAGGTGGATGCTTCCTCATATCCTCATGGAAATCATATCCTAGACCCTGATTAAATCTGCAAATCTTAGATTGATCTAGAATGAGGTTGAGCTTCTTCTTGCCTCCTACAAACCTCTCGAGAGTGTTAATAAGATACTGACACTCCCGGAAGAGAGAGGTGCAAGAAGAGCAGGGGGAAGAAAGAACAGTAGAGGATAAGGGAGCAGAAGAAGAACCAACAGCAGAGGAAAGATTGGCTTGTGCATGCACAGCCGACTCTGGGGGAACAGTTCTACTACTAGCCAGTTGATTTACGTCGCTAGGCGTCTCTACCAAACCCTCATGTTTCTTCCCAGCACACACATTACAAGCAGATGGTTGCTTCTCTAGAAGGTCCTTAGTTAGCTTCACACATTTTTCATCCAGAACAATCAATTCATATTTGAGTTTTCACGATTCTTGCATGGTGAGCTAACGAGGTCCTTAGAAGCAAATTTGGCCAATTTGTTATTGTCATCAACTAATTCTTGAAACTGTTTGGAGACAGATTCAAGCTCAGCAGTAAGTTTGGGACAATTCACACATGAAGCAATAGGCTCAACAAGGAAAGCTTGTAGTTCTGTGATTTTATGGTTTGCCCATTTTAGGTTCATCTTTAGATTATTACAGCTTTCACAAATCTCGGGCAGATCAAGCAACATAGTATAAAGACCTTTAAAAGCATTGTCCTTATTCTCACATGAGGTGCAAGAAGTAGTTTCTACACTAGTCGATGAACTAGGTGCTACCCTACTCATTTCTAGTTTAGTAAGCATACTAGCATTCTCCACCTTAAGCTTATCAAGCTCAAAAGTCAGACTATCATGCGAGGTCCTTAATTTCTCCATGTCACCAATCAAAACACAACATGTATCACAATCATCACGGGAGGAAGCAGATCTAAGTGAAGTAAGCTCCCGTGATTGTCTATCTACTTCCTTCTCAAGATCACCAACCTTAGCTCTAGATCTAGCATAAAACTTTCCTAGCTTAAGAAATGCATTATTGAGCTGGTCGTAGGAGGGACCTACCTCATCGGAGTCGCTTTAGAGCTCGCTGTCGCTGACGTCGGTCCCGTTGGCCATGAACCACATACCGATGAAGTCGTCACCGTCCTTGGGATCTTGATCATCCTTGCCCTCGTCGTCGCTCCATCCCTCCACGTCGCTGAAGTTGAGGTCGTCGAAGGCGGTGAGGACGCGATGGAAGAGCTTCTTGGCCTTCCCAATGTTGCAGAACTTCTTCTTGTCTTGAGCAGGTGCTGAGGGCTTCATGTTGCGATTCTTGTCGATGTAGTCGTTCTTGCTCGGACCGCCGTAGTCGCCTTTGCCCTTCACCATCTTGGAACAGTTTGCTCGGATGTGGTTGGGGCCACCACACTCGAAACAAATCACGGGTCCTCCTCTTCTTCTATCCCTCCTTCTCTTGAAAGCATGGGAAAACTTCCGAGCTAGGTGGGCTAGTTGTTCATCAGCAAGCTGCTCTAACTGATCATCAGTTATGTCACAGAGAGCAGCCAGGGAGAAACCGCAAAGAGAATCAGAAGAAGATCCAGAAGTGGGATCGGTGACTAAGGCCATCGACTGTGACTTCGACCTTCGAGAGACTATGTCAATCTCGTGAGTCTTGAGGCGCGAGTAAAGTGCGTCAAGAGTCAAAGTCGAGAGGTCCGTGGTATCCTTGATGGTAGTCACCTTCATCTCCCAAACGCGCAAATCAAGGGCTGCGAGTATCTGACGAGCATTGTCCGAGTCGGGGTATGTACGACCGACCGCTCGGAGGTTACTCAAGATCTTGTGAAAACGCGCAAAGCACTCATCAAGGGACTCGCCAGAGAGCATCTCAAACTTGTTGTACTCTCGCTGGCTCGGTCTGTCGAGTCGTCTTGATCTGGGTGGTGCCCTCATGGTAAGCGTCGAGGGTCACCCAGATGTCGAAAGCCGACGTCAGATGAGAGATGCGATCAAACTCGCTTCGGCTCAAACCTTGGAATGTAATGTTCCTTGCCTTTGCATTGGCCTCAACATCGGGCATGTTTCCCATATTAATGTTTTCATCGGCGAAGCAATAATCGACCTTCACCTTCCGCGGATGGCATACCCCGAGCACGGATGTATGTTTCCATTCGACTCTTCGGAAGGGTAATCCGAGCCATCAAAGACGGGAGGCTTGGTGGAATACTTGTCCGTTGCCATGGCTCACAGACCGGTTAAAGATCTATGGAAAAGAGCTAACCGGCTCTGATACCAATTGAAGGACCGAAATGGTAACAGAGGGGGGGGGGGGGTGAATGGTGCCTTAAAAATTAAGATCCTCCCCTCTCAAGTGTCCACACAGCAATCCAAAAACTTCTGATAAACAAGAGACGTGAAGTGAATCAAATCCAAAAAGTTTAAACAAAAACTGGGCTGTTCTGTCGGATATCGGAAGTTCCGATTATACCTAGTGGTAGTTCCGCACTGCGGTAGTTCCGGCTTTCAGTGCGGAAGTTCCGCTAGCGGTAGTTCCGCCTTGTAGATAGCGGAAGTTCCGATTGTCCTGACCGAAGAACAGTACATACTGGAAATTTCCAAAAATCCGAAATACTCAAAGATTGTTGCTCTTCTCGGGTCAAGTCTTACAGGACATCATCCTAAACAATATCTTGACCTCATTGAGAAGGAATCGCAGACAAAGATCCATTAATCAAAGCAAAATCGGATTTCTTGAATATTTGGCAAGAAAGACCAAAAACCACAATTAGCAAGATTCTTAGATTCTTGGCTCATGAAACTTTGAGGATATATTAGCAATATCAATAAGACTCTAGATATCAAGTTTCATGCCATCTCATAAGAGGAATCAAAAGTTTCACCAAAACCCTAGATATTCAACATGAACAGAGAGAATAAAAGAGGCATAAACAAAGAACCAAAACCTCATAATTTCATTGATAGGAATCAAAAGATTACAGAGGCAAACACAGAGGAATGATTGCATGAATTTCAGTTCATCCTCTCCAACTCAACAACCTCTCCAAAAAGCAAAACAACCTCTCCAAAGGCTCTTTAGCTAAAGCTAACCCTAATTTTCTCTCACCAAAAGTCCAACAAAACAACCAGGGGTTCACCTCTATTTATAGCCCTTGGCTAACGGGTCTCCAACCCGTTATGCCGGCTAAACCCTAACGGAGCCGGCTTCCACTTGTGCCGCTTTGCGAAATTACACTTTCGCCCCTCGCACACCTTCTGGAAGCTCCCGCATTCCTTGTTGTTCACGACTCACAACCGCCTCGAGTGTACGCCGTCTTCGACACATCTTTACCGTTCTGACCTCAACGCCGCCTGCGTCTAGTCCGGTCTCCACGTGTCTCGCCACGACTCCACCTCGATGCTCTGCAACCAGCACAAACAAGAAACACATCACATAGCATTGCTCAAGATAATAGAATCATCATTTGCTCTTAACTCAAATTGATTCACAACTCAAAAATCAAAACTATCCTCTCTGCACAGTTCTGTCCACAATCGGAAGTTCCGCACTTACCATTGCGGAAGTTCCGATTATCGGAACGTCCGCACTCCCAGATTGGAAATTCCGATTATCGTCACAGCAGAAGTCACTTGTCAGGTTTATCAGAAGTTCTGCGTTCCCAGGAGCGGAAGTTCCGCACATTGACACACCAGAACACAATCGTCAGGATAATCGGAAGTTCCGTTTTACCAGGGCGGTCGGAACTTCCGCATTCCAAAACCGGAAGTTCCGCGATCTGTAAACAAACCAAAGAAGCGCAAACGCAATGAATCCAATCATAAACTTTTCAACACGGCGTCAAATACTCATCACTCAAAAGGGGACCCTACTCACATGGTCTCTCACAGTGCGTGTCGGCCCGTTCGGCGATCATTTCAATGCGCCGTCGGCGTTCGCCCGAGCCGCTTCTTCCACTAACAAGTGGGCATGTCTGCAGTGTCATCGTTTCTGACCCTTTCTTCCTCCAGCTCCCGTGCCCGACCGCCATTAACGTGCATTGAAGCTTCATCAATTCTCCGTTTCTTTCCCGGATTCTTCTCGCAATTAAGCGCATACAATTCAGTAGTAACCTCCGCACTCACCTTGGCCGTTTCATCCTTTGATTATGTGCATTGACGCCGGACGTTCGGCGCCACCACCGTGACCTCCGTGCACGATCTCGCCTCCCGGCCGCCCCTCGCCCTATAAAAGGGAGCACCAGGAGTGCCTCTCTCCACTCACTCCAGCGCCCCTGCTCTCCTCGCCCCGATAACTCTCACACGCCCGCAATTCGAGTTTTCTCGCCGCTGGATGAAGCTTCATTCTTTTCCAATTCCGGCGCCATCAAGCATCCACCGGCCGCCTCGACTGCACCCTCAGCATCGCCTCGTTGCTGCAATCCTCGTGCGCCACTTCACTTCGCCAGGAGACCGCTAGAGCTGCGTCGCCGCTATCGACCGAACCTCGCCGCCGCTTCTCTCCGTCGCCGACGACCATTACGCCGCATCCCTTCACCGCAAGGTAGGGCACCAGAATCAGTGTCGCCTCCTCTATCTTTTGCGCACATCTATAAGCCTCGTCGTCGCGCGTAGCGCCGACGAGGGCGTCGCTGGAGCACCGCCAGCCTCGGGCCGACGTGACTCAGCCACATCAGAGCCACCTCGGCATTTCGACGTGTGTGGCGGCGAGTCGGCGCCGAGGTCGTCTATGTTAGCTGCGCAAAGACACCCCTTCAGACTATAGCGGTAGACCGAGTCCACCGTGGACTCATGTCTTCCGTGGACCCAGTCTATGACTGTGGGGCCCACATCTTAGTGAGACAATCTCTTTTTTAGTTGAAATATAATTATGTAAAATAAGATTTTTCATACGCTGACGCAATAAATTGAATTTCCTTTAGAAAATAATTCGGTAAATTAGGAAATTCTGATTTTAGGATTTAATTTAGATTTAAAACTTCCAGGAGCTCGTATTTCTTCATACGTACTTCGATTTACGTGAATCAAATTTCTAAATTTGTATAAAATCAAGATCTAGATAACTAAAGCAAGATTATTTTATTTGGAGTTAATTTGAATATTAAGTTGAATTAATTTGTGTTTATTTGACTTTATTTTTAATTTAGCTTATTTTCGCGTATAGATTTCGACGATTCCTGAAAGCTCAACCCTGTTGAAGGAGTAGAATACCAAGAATTTGAGCAAGGCAAGTTACACCATTGTTCATTTTGATCCCAGTATTTTAAATTCATTAAATTCTATTTTTAAATTCTATTGCATGCATAATTTTATTCAATTATTTTAAAATCCTGTTTTAAATTGTTAGTTAACCCAATTCCTTTGTATAGCCAATTTTGAATGTTGAATCATCATTCCCTTGTTACCTTAGTAAAATATGAATTTGAAAATCAAAATATGCTGAGTTATTGCTTACATAAAAAATGTTTACTTTTGAGAATTTTAGCTAAAATAGCAAACATTGATAAAAGGCTATGACATTGCTTTGTCATGGTGGATATTTGCAAATGTATTTGGAAAATAAAAATAAAAAAATGGGTTTGGACTTGGGCGAGTTGGTCAGCTGGTGGGTGCAGGTTTATACACGGACTCAATCCGGGTGGATTGAGGCCTAGGGTTTATTATTAGAAGTCGCCCAAGTTAGTTAAGGACCGGCCTTTGATTCGCATCTTGCAAAGCTCCACCGTACCACCACATGTTCTGTATGGGCAGAACTAGGCTTGTTAACTTGCGATACCTCACTATTATGTGTGCCATTTTTGTTGTGTGGGTGTTGGTTAAACGTTATTCTCACTTGGCGCAAGAGGGGGCATCCAGAGGTGGTTAGCCCAATGGAAGTGAAACCTTAGTGGGTATATTAGTAGTGAGGTAGAACATTGAAAACGCCTTGTGATAATTGCCTAGTCACACGCCTAAGGAAGTGTGCATTGGCCAACATAAATGGCAAATTATCTCATGTGCGTAAAGTTGTACCCCTCTGTAGAGTATAAAACTATTCGAATAGCCGTGTCCACGGTCATAGACATACTGAGCAAAGCCACTCTAAGTTAGACTTTGTTTTTGGTTTTAAAATGATTATAGTACATGCTTTTAGGATGGTTAATCCTTGTGGTAAAATGGGGCGGTTAGCCATATGATAGGAGGATATCCATCACCATGTCTCATATGGAGGTTATCCACTATAAAATGGTCAATTTAAAAATGATTTTAAGCAATGGATTAAAAATATGCCTTGAAACATAGTATGGTTATTTCAAATTGAAAAGGTTGATTTATGCAAATAAACCCTTACAACCTTCCTTTGTTTACGTATGCATGCATTCTAAATTATGTATTGGGTGTAATTTGCTAGCACGAAAGTTGTGCTCATCCTTACTGAATATTATTATTCAGGAGAAGACTATTATCCAGGCAGACAGTGAGGATCCAGACGTTTAGCTTACGACTCTAGATGATTGCATGTGGCACATCGTGTGGCCTACTACCTATTTGCTTCCGCTGTGTTTTGTTATTTGGCCTCAGGCCCATTTTGTATTGAACTCTGTTTCTTATTAATAAAGTGCTTGATATGATTGTGATAACACTGTTTGTGAGCCTATGTACACTAGAAATCCTGAACTAGTATGTAAACACGGTGAATTCGGGATTCTCCGTTCCCGGGTTCGACAGAGCAGATGTGGCGCAACACGTGTGCTCACGGGTATACGTGGTAGGACATGGTGGCATGACACATCGACAAAGTGTAACACCCTAGCTATTCGGAAGCCAAGATGTTACCTAAAGAACTAACATACAAACACATTGCGGAAGAATTTAAACTGTAACTCCTCTAAGTATATAAAGAGATCAACTTTAATAGTAGCATGGCAGGAATAAAGACTGAATTCATCCGAGTATAATCAGAGAGTGATTAAAAAAACCACTAGCAACATTTAAATAAACATAACATGGAGAGAAATATCACCAATCCTAACTTTATTTATTACAGTTCCTCAATTGACGAATGGAAGACATAATCGAAACTTATTATTGAAGGTAAAATATGGTGAACTACGTGAAAAGTGCTTGTCTAATCCCTCCCAACATAGACATCATCAACCTTCACCTAAATAAATAAACAAGACAAGAATGAGCCAGAGACTCAGCAAGTACAGTAAATAATTGATCATACAATATTCGAACATGTCAACCGCAATACGAATTATGAACTTAGCTATGGAAACTTATGTGTATGTATGAAATGAATGGATGCATTGAAAGGAATGGATTGCACACATGCTCATACCGGTATAGCGAGTGACACACCCGTCGGTGTTTACCTAAAACCGTACTTAACAAAGTCCGGGGATCCAATTAAGGTGTTCTTTATCAATATAGAAATATAATAAAATTATCTACAGAAATCGTTTTGGGTGAAAAATCTGAATCTGGTCCTAACCAAGTCATATTTCATTAAACAAATGTACTGACAATTCTCGTCAGGTTTCTCAGGACTGCAAGAAAGAATCTATCGTAACTTTTGAACCGTAGATTTGATTCTGGTGATCTTGGCGGATATGGAAAGCTAAGAACCGTGGATACGAATCTGTAGCAGGGGAGAACCTCCAGATCGGCTTCTAAGAGGACGAAACCGGCCGCGCAACATTTTGGACAGATTCTAGAAATTCTACGACAGCATGTCTATTCAATCCTAATAATCAATTGTGCCTCCAAACAGTATCAAACAACGAATTAGACTATTTGTTACCCTTGAAGACCCGCAGGGAGACGGTGTTCAACCTCTCGAAGATCTCCCCTTTCTCCTTTTTCCTCCCTTCAATTGTAATACCCTGGAAATCGAATCGGTAAATCACAGATTTAGCCGAGAGGAGAAAAGGGAATAAGAGGAATAGTAAAACATGAAACGACAGGGGGTCATCTGATATTTTTCGCCAACCTGGGCCTAAGCCGCGGCCCAGGAGAGGCCTCCTTGTGGCCGGCCAAGAGGGGGGGGTGCCCACCCCCCCAAAACTCTAGTGCCCCACCCCTTTCCCCCTTTTCCCCCTTTCCTCCCCCTAGCAGCCGCCGGCTCTCCCCACCCTCCCCCTGCGTCAGTTTGGTTCATCATATTTGGGTAAGTTCCGTATATTTTATGATCTGTCCACCTTTTAGAAAGTTGTAGCCCTTGATCGTAGATTTCTTTTGGCACCGAGATCATCTGATGTGGAGTTACCGTTTAGGAGATATGTCCATTTTTGTGCGACTGGTCAGGAGAGCTGACGGGATTTAGCAGTTTTATTGTCTGGCCATTATGAATTGTTTAGAGGCCGAATCAGAAAGGCCACCCAAAATGAATATTTTAGAGAATTCATTAGTCTTTCCAAGTTGATAAAGAACACTATTTTTAGAGTTGGAAATCAAAAGTTATTGAATTTGTACCGTCGCTGTGTCAGACTGTCAGACTGAGGGAACAACAAACTTCACCAGAACATTAGGGTTAATAGAAGGCCGACTCAGGAGTCTTTCCCAACTAGGTTATTGTAGCCTGTTTAATAATATTTCCAAATTGATAAAGATCATCTCAATTGGATCTGTAGAGTGAAAGTTATGCCATGTTATTTCTTGTTGTCTTTGTATTCGGACAGATGTCCATCGCTTATTTTCAACGGTTGTTTAGACCACTAGTTTGGCCGAATCAAAGAACCCCACCAACTAGAGTTTCGTAGCCTGTTACGTTAAGAGTATTTGAGCACTGGTTTCAAGTCATTCCGAGTTACAGATATTTAACTACGATTTTTCTCGATCTTTGTCCGGAAAGCATTATGCTAGGCTGGAAATTTGGGTAGAACCTCTCTTTGAGTCATAGGTCTTGAGGGGTTGGATTAAGGGTGTAAACGGAGTCCATCATTCATCGTATTTATTGTTACCGCTATGCTTGTGTAGGAGGCGGAGTTCCGAGTAGAGACACCAATTTTGCTTCCTTGTGTGTGTGAGCGGGAAAGAAAGAAAGCAGCAAGTGCACCTATAATGTGGTTGTTATATGATTGTTCTATATGATGAATCAGGGTAACATATGCCTGTTCGATGTACTATTTTTTGGTGATATGTATTTGTTCATGATGGCTAGATTACTGAAATTCGATTACTGTCATTTTATTGTTCATCATGTGCACTCATGAATGCAAGTTGTGGACTTGTGACACCCACGGGAGTGGGTGGTGATTGCAAGACCCACCATTCCAAAGTGGGCATTGTGGATCCCCGGTTGACTTGTTCTCAAACGGGCTTTGGATCCCCGCGTGTTGTAGAACGCGGGCATAAGTGAACACCGACGGGTGTTCACTCGCTATACCGGTATGAGCAAAAGAGAAGTGCATGTGCATTCATTCATTCATATGTTGATTTGATTCATGATGTTGATACACTGTTGGATAAAGAATGATTTTGTTATGTTTTGTATCATTGGCCTTGCTGTGTCTTGGACTCACCCTTGCCGTGTTATTTTTTTTTAGGTATACCGGTTGTGGATGGCATGCATGGGCGGGAGTAGGAATTATCACGGTTGCACACTGGCACTAATAAAGTGAATAAATCATTTAAGTGATAACTTGGACTTTGAATAGCTTTATGTGAGGCTTACTTCCTTACGTTCTATGTCGTGGACAACCTCTATTGGAGTTGGATAGCGTTTTATGGTCGTTTCTTTCATGAACATGTTTAGTACACGCGTTTTGATATTTGCTTATTATTGTTGTTAATTGCGCGAATGTCCAGATAGTTCGATTTACAAAGGAGACTCTGCCGAAATTTAGAAAGAAATGTCTTAGTTCCATTTATAGACTTGTTACGGTGGTAGCATTCCAGGCTCAGGTTGGGCTGGGGTGTTACATCAATGGCTGGCCACAACGGGGGGGGGGACCGATTGGAGTAGAGGGCAGGAGGATGTGGCTTCGGGGAAGACCTTGGAGAGCAGCACCGGGGATCACCAGGGACCGGCACCAAGGGGAGGAGGCAGGGCCAGGGCAGGAGGTGGCGTCGGTTTGGGGAGAGTGGGTGGCGGCTCATGGGGGGATTAAAGTGGGAGAGGGGGAGAAGGGGGGGGGGGCAGTTAGGTTAGGGAGGGGAGTGGGGGCGCATGGGCCTGGGCCTGGTGCGCCTTCCCCCTCCTTGCCCCACTCTTGGCCAGCCAAAGGTCGGCCAGGGTTGCACCAGCCTGGGCCGGAGGCCCGGGATCCAAAAAATTCCCTAAAAACCCTGAATTTTTAAATAGTTCTCTCTCCCAAATAAAATCATCTCTAAACGATATTCAGAATATTATATTCTACCCCCCTTAACAGAATTCGATCCCGAATTCTAACCGTTGAAATGAATACGAGAACAGAATACCACAGAATTGAAATTAACGATGTAACACACACCAGAAGCAAATAGTTCTGAATACTGCTCGCACATGCGGGACTCTAGCTCCCAAGTGGCCTCTCTCTCAGGCTGATGAGACCAAAGAGCTTTGACGTACTTTAAAGTCTTGTTCCTCAGCACCCGATCTGACCTCTCTAGTATATTTATTGGCCGGGACTCGAAGGTAAGATCCTGCTCAATGCTCAACGGCTCCAATGGTATAGCATGCTTTGGGTCTCTCAAGAATTTCCTCAACATTGATACATGGAACACATTATGAACTCCGCTCATGGATTCAGGAATATCCAAACGATAAGCCAATTTCGCAATTCGTGCCACGATCGGAAATGGTCCAACGTACCTCGGGCTAAGCTTCCCTTTTGTACCAAACCGCACTATGCCTCTGGTAGGCGATACCCTCAATAGAACCTCGTCCCCAACTAAGAATTCCAAATCTCGCCTTCTGACATCTGCATAGCTCTCATCGTCGGCTCTGAGCGCCAATAGATTATTCCTAATCTCTGCTACTCTGGCCATAGTCTGCCGAACACAATCGGGACCCAAAACTGCTCGCACTCAAACAGCATCCTGTAACACCCCAACCTATCAAAGGGCCTGGAATGCTACTAAATAAACATGATAACCATTTAAACATAAGGCATAGTTCTAAATTTGACATAACCTCCTTTGTATAATTAAGTATACCGGAGGTTCCAACAGATGCATATACTATTATCAATATGACAACATCCAAAGTTCATCAAAGCATTCTTAAATAATCTATTCAGCTAATGTATAAGCAAGCATAATTAAAATTTACCACTCTCATTATTACAAATAATACAATACATTCAAGCATAGCCAAAATTAATCCTTAAACAGTTTGCTTATTATTAAGGTACGATCTAAATAATAATCATCTTTAAAAGAATGTGTGGTAGTGAGTGCATCCAAAGCAACCCTACTCCCTACCATGCATGTCGTTCTTGCAAGTGGTACCTAAAAACACAATAAAAGCAAGAGGTGAGTCCAAAGACTCAACAAATATAATAAATGGCATCAAGAACATACAAGCATGTAATGCATCAACTATACTTCACATAACCACATATCAATCACTTTACACATGCATGCTACGCAATATGCTCAACATGATCTTTTTCCTCCTCTTTCCGTTTTGCATTTTATCGGTAATGCAAAGTGCACATCCGTCGATGCACACCCATGCCTGTACCATCTGGTACAGGGACCATTGCCCATACTCCACGTGTATGGGGACCTAAGCCCATGCTCTTCAAGCATGGGGATCTTTAGCCCATCATTAACATGACGGGGACCTCAAGTGTTGCTTGGTCATCACATGAACAAGACTTCATTAAACCATCATGATGCATATGTATGAATTATCAAAGTAACACAAACATGCATCCTTAACAACATTGCATATGAATAACCTATTCATACTCCAAAATCTCATAACCATAGGCAAACAACCATGAATAACACGTAATTCATATCTCTAGCAACCTTGAACAATACCAAGTATGCCATCTTCACAAACATGAACACACAAGTACTCATAATATATATATCGAACATTGCCATTCAATAATATATATTATATTCATCATTATACTTGCCTTAACCACGAGAGAACGAGGGATGTACAGAAGGTGGTGCCCTCGGTACCAGTCCACCACCTGAATAATAATTATAACACACGCTAAGGAACAGTAGTGGACCAAAAAAACTATATAACAATAACCATGAACTCACCAAAATATCTAACTCGATCCCGTCCCCAAATTCTTAAGCGTCGATCTGTCGCCTCGTTAGATAGTGAACTTCAAAAATCCATAACTATTGGTACAGGAGTCCAAATAAGATTTTCTAAGACTTTCTGGAAAGGTAATTAAATTCTCCAACTAAGTCTGGTTGGTGAGCCCTACTGAATCGGCCAAATAATACCCCTACCAGGCCAGTTAATAAAACATCAATTTCACGTCGGGCTCTCTGGACAGCGCACTAAAACCGCCATAACGTTTGCTAAGCAACTCGGAATGGGATGATATTAGACTCTCTGGAATCATGACAAAACCAGCTACAATAGTCTAGTTGGACAAGTCTCCTGATTCGACATCCTACTAATTCTTATATTCAGGTAAACTTTCTGTCTCTGTAATCTGACAGTCAGCGAAATAGCGACGGTAAAAATTCCATAACTTTTAATTTCCAACTATAAAAATTGTGTTCTTTATCAACATGGAAAGCTTACTGAATCCTCGACAACATTGCTTTTGGGTGGATTGTCTAATTCGTCTTATAATTAATTCATAATGGCCAGACAAGACAATCTGCCAATTCTCGTCACCTCTCCTGGTCAGTCGTGGTAAAACTATGATAACTCCTAAACCGTAAGTCCAAATCAGGTGATCGTAGTGTCCAAAGAAAGCTACAACTGTGGGCTACAACTTTCTAACAGATGGTCAGATCAGAAAATGTACGGATCTTACCCAAAACTGATAGGCAACTGCATTGAACAACACCAATCTGCTACCTCGTCTTGGCCGGTACTCCAACGGTGGTCTCCTCGCCTTTCCTCCAATGGACCGCAGCAAGGATCTTTGCCGGGGAGGGAGGTGGTGCTGCTGAGGAGGTGGTGGCACATGGGATAAGCAATGGGGAGATGGGGATGGCGGCTATGGGGGGAAAGAGGGGGAAAGGGGGAGGGTGGCTAGAGTTTAGGGGAGAGGTCATCCCCCCTTTGGCCGGCCCCCCTCTTGGGCCACATGGGTCGTGGCCCAAGGCCCAGGTTGTTGTAAATTCACGGAAACTCCCTTTTTTCCAGGGATTTTTCTCTTTTTTTTGTTCTTTCTTCTCCCGACTAGCTGTCTATTCACCCGATTAAATTCCGGGGTATTATGTTCTACCCCCCTTAAACAGAATTCGACACCGAATTCTTTCCGTTGTCCTACTCGAAGGACATTTACAATTAGCATGCGGGACTCCAGCTCCCAGGTCACTTTTCGCTCGGTCTGATGCGACCATCGTACCTTGATAGATTCCAACATCTTGCAGCACAACGCTCGTCTTGATCTTATCTGGTAACTCATGGACGGGACCCGAACGTAAGGTTTTACTCGTGGTTCATTGTCCCTAACGAATCCTCACACTCTGGACTCCCAAATACTCTCACAACACCGGGCCATACAAAACGTTGTGTAACCCGCGCATGGACCCGAGATGGTTCTAGCGAAATGCTAGCATCCAAAAATCAAACCGGTGTACCTTGGGCCAACCTTCCCTATGGTTCCAAACCAGATACTCTACGCATATCACATGGAACTCGATTCCAACTCTCGATCGACCTATTTGTCTTGACAATGAGTACATCCTTTAACCAGGATCACACAACAGAACTTGCTTTAAACAACTCTATTATAACCAGAACCCAATGGAAAATAGCGGATTCTCATCACAATCACAAAATGGCAACTTTACACCAAAAAGGATCAAACTTAAAAGCAAAGATTCATCATGAAATTCCTTTTCGCTTTCCTAGTAGGCAGTTTACAAATAAACACCTCACAAGCCAAAAGAGAAACCGCTCGAATACCCAAATCAATTACTTTCTTTATTATTTCTGAACTGATAAGAACCACGCATGCCAATCATAAGGTCAAATTCTATTTGCGACAGACATCCGTCATAAACACATAGCTCAAACAATAATCAAGAGAGCGTTTCACTAATCGAGGAAACATATATATATATATATATTTTCTTTTAGAAATAGAATTTCTCTCAAATTATGGAACCTCATTTCATCCATATCACACTAACTTATTTCTCTTAAATTGGCAACATCAACACTATGCTGAAACCGAATTCGCCTTTCGTACCTTTGTAGGGAGGCTTTAATGACTTCCACAAAAATATACTCTAGCCAACTCCTCTACTGACGGAGTTATTTTGGCGGATGACTTCCAAATGCATTCCCAAAATGGACCTTCACACATAAACACGTCACCTCAATCCTTTAATAATGAATTACTTGGATTTCACCTCACCCATTCCCATGTGCTTCATCAAAAGTGTTATATCAATGATCATCCGACCACTCCGAATATGCTCTTTTCTACTACTGTTAACATAATCATTGGTAACCCAGGTTCTAACATAAAAATTAAAAGCCCAATTTTAACCTCCAAAACTCCTACAACAACTTCTTGTAAAGAGATCGAGAAATCCTCTGATTCATTCACTAAAATTCTCACATTTCAAACATACTCAATCATTATCGTCAACATGTGAATATTTTCTCGACCAAATTATCTTTTAAAAGAATTCTATCTCCCAGAAGGATATTCACTAAAGCCGGGGCATACCTGCCGACATCTCAACGCTTCCTACTATCCCATTAATTGACATTACGATTAGATTACTTTGCTAATCCAACTCTCATTAAATTACACCTTCATATTTTGCCTATACAACCTGGCAAATGACCCAATCGTCTCTAATAAACTAACCAAGGTTTCCATTCCTCCAATAATTCCAATGTTCCACCCAACATGGACAAATGGTCTTTGACCGTAAACCACTATAGGTCCTATTAGTTACAATATTGCCATCGGTTTTGCCGCCAAAGACAAAATTTCTATTTAAGTCAAACCCTCTCCGGATATTACTCCAAGAAATCAACCTATCACTCAATGCTTCTCAATCAAATTGACACCCATAATCTCACAAAGTCACTCACTTGACTACCACCAATCAGCTGCTCTACTGTGAAACCGTAAAGGCGACTAGAGGGGGTGAATAGGCGCTTTCTCGATTTTTCACCTCAATCAAATTCAACACGCACTTTTCTCCTTTAGCTAAGAAAGCTAAGAAGATCAGTAAACGCACAGAGGAAGCCTTATGCTGAATTCAATTACCCCCCTTACCACAATACACAAATATAGAGAATTGATCTCACTGGGCGGTCGGACCGGTGTCTTCTTTGTGATCGGACCGGCCTCAATTGGTGATCGATTGTCGGCGGTCGGACCGGCGGTGTAAAATCGGTCAGACCGATTTAGTCCAGAGGCAACACACAATGCCCAAATCCAAAACGAAAATTGGTACAACTTTTGATTCAACCAATGAAACTTGACCAAATTTGGAGCACACCTCCGTAAGGATATCTAAGACCTATTTCTAGCGACGATCGTCCAGATACACTTCAAAGAATCGATCTCTTAAAGTTTTACCAAAGAAGTGTTCCAAAACCTAGAAATATGAAAATCTTGATCCAAGATTTGCTTGTGGGGGATTGATGATCTAGATGATTCTAGGAGTATTCCCACACATCATAGCAAAGTAAAATCAGTCAAGAGACCAAGCAAAAACACTTGGATCAAGGAAGCACCAAAATCATCAAAAGAGAGAAGAACACAAATGAGACTCACCCTTGAGCAAACATCAATAGATTGATTGATTCAAGATGTTGCTTACAAAGCCACTCCCTCAAGGAGGACAAGAGCTCAATCCAAGAGCACACACAAATTCCTCTCCTCTCCTCTCCTCTCCAAACCCTAACCCTAGAAATGGTTTTTGCAAATGAGGGCTTAAGTGCTTGGGGGGTTTTTCCATCTCCCCCCTTTCTATTTACAAGAGAGGCTAGGGTTTCTCGCATGGGCTCCCATTAAGGCCCAACACTAATGGGACCCACACACACATCAGTTTGTTGAAGCAATCGCCTGCTTCACCACGTGTTGGTTGATCAGCGACCCTCATCATGTCGGCAAGTCTCTCCCGTCAGAATCCCATCGGAA
Source organism: Hsuehochloa calcarea (assembly GCA_036346395.1). Classification (NCBI taxonomy): domain Eukaryota; kingdom Viridiplantae; phylum Streptophyta; class Magnoliopsida; order Poales; family Poaceae; genus Hsuehochloa; species Hsuehochloa calcarea. The sequence continues at coordinate 49,049,165 of CM070609.1, read as the reverse complement.
CCTCCAAGGCACTTGCACCGACCCCCGCACCGCTAGATCCAACCAGCTGCAACGAACTACCCGTTCGATCCATCTTGTCCATTCTGCACCCTACTTGAGTCACACGACCTGACCCAGCATCCATGATCGTTATGGACCTCAGCTCTCCAAGCGTAGTCCCGATCCACCTCACCGTTGACGTCGTTGACCTGCAAGCCACCTGCACAGCAATAGACAAACAAATCGTCTCCGGGAACAAGTTCTTCACAACTTGACCCACGTTAACTCAACAATGCAATATGCAACAATAAAGCATTGAAACTCATGCATTAAATACAACGAAAACACATCAATGCCAAAATGGCCGAAGTCCAAGTTGAAGTCGGTCTGACCGCCCCACCAAGCCGGTCGAACCGATTTCCCAGCGGTCGGACGGATTCCAGAACGGCGGTCTGACCGCCCAAAAAGACTTAGCCAAATTTCAACTCGAAAATCCGCAAGCTCTATGGAATTTTCAAACTGATAGAACTTTTGACTGGGAGCTCCAAAAATTATGTGACCACATCCAGAAGACTGCCCTCTCATGCTTACAAAACCTATTTTTGGCCTAGCCCCAAACTCCATCATAAACTATGGCCGGTTGGACTGGCAAGCATCGCCGGTTGGACTGCCACACGGCCGGTCTGACCGGCGACATAGCCGGTCGGACCGCCAATGACCTGACAGCACATAAGTTTGCCGAAAACGCGAGATTTGACAAACCAACAACGCCATTGCCAATTGACTCATCACTCTAAGATCATGCACATATCCCCACGATATCCACAATCTCCCCCTTGATGAACACATGGCAATTTCCAGAAAATGAAGTTGAGTGGTTTGAAAAGTAAAAACTTGCATTTTTCGCACAAAGGCACAACTTGGTCCATAAGCAAAAGAAAGCTTAGGAAACGACCAAGCTGGCTTCAGAATAGCATAGGCAAGCAAGATAAGGCAAAGAGAGCAGAAATTTTTTTTAATTTCCAGAAAGTAGCCAAAAATCTCACTTCGGTCCATATGAAAGAGCAAATGTTCTATTTGACCTTTGATCATTGTGAGTCTTCTAGATTTGCAAACATAATCAGAAAAGGCAATAAAACCAAGAGAATCCACTCACAATGATAACCAATTTCCAGAAAATACAATTTCCCTTTAAGACTCCAAAAAGGTCTAAAAACCACATTTTCTCTAATCTTTCTCCCCCTTTGACAATGAATTCATCAAGATGCAAGGAAAAAGTTAGAGCATGAAGGAATGGCTAATTTTTTTATTTTTGAACTTTTAGCAAACGGATCCATGAAGATTATCCAAGAAGACAGTACAAGTATTACACCAAGCCATATAAAGAGAAGAAGCTATATTCAATTATGGCAAATCATGTACTGCAAAACTAGGACCATCATAGCAATAATCTATGATTAAATGAATTGATACCATGAAAAGTTGCTCAATATCATAGTTTCACCAAGGTATCAAAAAATGAGTCAAGCCATGTCTATAAGTAAAAGAAGACCAGAAACCAGAAACTGAGGCATTTTGAGCATTAGGAGTTCAAAGATGAAACAATTTAATCAAGCACTTAGAATTTTGAGTATTTTGCTGAAAATGATATATATTTTTTTATAGCAATATGCTAGATCTCAAGCCTTGCCGCGACCATCTCAAGCAAGAAGCTTAAAAGAATGGTCTAGGTCATCCAAAACTCCCCCCTGAGTTCATGCCTAGTGCAGTGGCAAGCAGTCTCATGAGAAAAAATTGGTGAGATCAGTTTTTTCGCACACATAAAAACTCATTCTTCATTTGCTTGACTTAAGAATTAACAAAGCTCATTTCACAGCTCAAACTCAGTTCAAGGCTCAAAATAACCTATAAGACATGGCATGAATCATGAAAGGATCACTAAAGCAAAACTAGTCACAAGATCCAACAAAACATGATTTGATTCAATTTTGCTCACAGATATAAAGCTAGCAAGGCAAAAGCTAAGCTAAACAAGAAAAGCCATAAAGAAGTCTAGCAGACTATCACAGGACATGGCAATATATAAAGTATGAAAACATGTCATACAAGGATAATAATCAAAACTCCACAAGTTTATAATACAATGAAAGAAATTCGAATTTTAAAATGTATTATGATACAATGAATGCATAAAAAGAGCAAAACCCCTCTCAAAACAGCCCAAGAGGACTAATAACCCCTAACTCTTCCCGCATAGTAGCAAAACAAGAAGAATCAAGGGGTTTAGTGAAAATATCTGCAAGCTGTTGCTCTGACTCTACAAAGTGAAGCACAACATCACCCTTCTCAACATGGTTTCTCAGAAAATAGTATCGAATATCAATGTGCTTTGTCCTTGAATGTTGCACTGGGTTTTTAGCAATGTTTATGGCAGAAATATTGTCACAGATAAGAGTAACACTCTCCAAAAATTACCCATAGTCCCGCAGCGTGGATAAAATCCAGAGGACCTGAGAGCAACCACTGGCTGCAGCTACATACTCGGCCTCGGCTGTGGGCAATGTAAGACATTTTCTAGAAGACCAAGAAACAAGGGATGTGCCCAAGAAATGACAAGTGCCAGAAGTACTCTTCCTATCCACTCTACACCTCGCAAAATCAGCATCAGAAAATGCTCGAATTGAGAGAGCAGATGAAGAAGAATACCAGAGTCCAAAGTCAAGAGTATCTTGAAGGTACCTGAAGATGCGACGTACTGCTTAACGATGAGAAGCACGAGGGGAAGCTTGAAAGCGAGCGCACAGACATACATCAAATTGTATGTCCGGCCTCGACGCTGTGAGATAGAGAAGGGAGTCAATCATGCTGCGGTACTCCTTCTGGTCCACGGGCCCTCCATCCTCATCAGGGTCCAGCACGGTGGTTGTGGCAATGGGAGTAGACATTGGCCTACTACTTCCCATATTGAAACGCCGAAGAAGGTTCTTTGTATACTTACTCTGGTGGATGAAGGTGCCTTCTTTCAGTTGTTTGACTTGAAGACCAAGGAAAAATGTCAACTCTCCCATCATGCTCATCTCAAACTCACTGCTCATAGAATCTGAAAATCTGGACACTAAAGCATGAGAAGAACCACCGAATATGATATCATCCACATAAATCTGAACCAATAAGAAATCACTGCCATGCTTGAGAGTGAACAAGGTTTTATCAACCATTCCATTTTAAAATCATTTTCAAGAAAGAAACTCTCAAGCCTATCAAACCAAGCTCGAGGAGCCTGTTTCAATCCATACAAGGCTTTAGAGAGTTTAAAAATATGGTTTGGGAACTTAAGATTTTCAAAACCAGGTGGTTGCTTGACAAAGACCTCTTCTTCTATGAAACCATTCAAGAAAGCACTTTTAACATCCATTTGAAAAAGCTTGAAACCCTTGGATGTTGCAAATGCTAACAAAATGCGAATGGCTTCCAATCTAGCTACAGGAGCAAAGGTCTCTTCAAAGTCTAAGCCTTCTACCTGGGAATAACCTTGAGCTACAAGTCTAGCCTTATTGTGAACAACCAACCCATCCTCACTTTGCTTATTTTTAAAAATCCATTTTGTTCCAATAACATGAGAATCAGAAGGAGGCTCAACTAAGGTCCAGACTTTGTTTCTTTCAAAATTTTCGAGCTCTTCATGCATGGCATTGACCCAAGAGGCATCAGATAAAGCATGGGTAATATCTCGGGGTTCAAAAGAAGTGACAAAAGCAGAATGAGTATGAGAATCAGGAGAAATAAACCTGGATCGAGTGACTCGCTCTTGAAGATCCCCAATCATTTGCTCAAGTGGATGCAGTCGCTGAATATGAAGAGGAGCTCCTGGTGCAGAAGTGGCCTCTACCTACCAAGCTGTGGAGGTAGGAACAGAGCCACTCAGGTCGTCGGTGAAGATAAGAGAAGGCTGCTCAGCTGAAACTGGAGTAGTAGTAGCAGGTTCTCCAACTCTCTCAGAAGTGACTGGAGGATGTGTCGGGTCCTTATCCCCAGAGTCATCATCGACGAAGATGCTTCCCTGAATTTCAGAAACCTGTGTACCTGTAGCATCTTGTCTAGTACCAGGACTAGCCTCATCAAAAATGACTTCGCAAGTCTCAACAATTTTGTTAGTGTCAACATTAAATACACGATAGCCACAAGAATGAGCAGGATATCCAAGAAATATGCCATCAGAACTACTAGACTCAAATTTATCAAGGTTGCCATGTTTAAGAATGAAGCACTTGCAACCAAAAATCTTGAAATGAGAGACTTTGGGTGAATGACCAAATCTAAGCTCATAAGAGGTCTTCTCAATCACAGATCTCAAGAAAACCCTATTGGAGATATAACAAGCAGTAGAGATCGCCTCAGCCCAAAATCTCCTAGGAGTAGAATGCTCATCTAGCATGGTCCGAGCCATCTCTACAAGGGTCCTGTTCTTCCTCTCTACAACACCATTCTCACTGGGAACTCTAGGAGAAGAAAAGCGATGCTCAATTCCCTATCGGTCTGAGAAGGTAGAAAAATAAGAATTCTTGAATTCTGTCCCATTGTCACTCCTAATGGCTCTCAAAGCTCCAGGAATATCAACAGCAAGTCTAAGGACCAATTCTCTAAAGAAGCCAAACGCCTCGTCCTTAGAAGCGAGAAAATAAACCCATGAATATCTGGAGAAATCATCCACAACTACCAGCACATACCATTTCCCACTAGTTGACTGAACTCTAGAAGGACCAACAGTGTCTAAATGCAGAAGCTATCCTGGTCCATCAGTCATTACCAAGGTAAGAGGTGGGTGGGAAGCAGACACCATCTTACCATGCCTACAGGGTGAGCACACAAGATCTCTAACAGCCTTCAGCCTAGGCAAACCTCTAATCAAGTCCTTGCAACTGACTCTAGACAGATGATCAAAGCCTATATGCCCAAGTCTACGATGCTACAAAACAAGATCATGAGAATCAGCGGCTACAAGACATCTAGGACTGGAAGCTGAAGAAATACTGAAATTTGCACAAAAGATCTTCTCAAATCTGGAGATCTCAAAAACAAGCTCACCCGAGGAATCTAGAACTCTACACTCACCACTTTTAAACCTCACTTCTAGACCCTCATCAAGCAGCTGAGAAACAGATAGAAGATTATACCTCAGCTTACATACCAAAGCGACGTCTTTAAGCATGAACTTGTTGTTGACGCGCACAGTGCCCTTTGCAGTCACGGTCATGATTCCTTATAGTCAACTCTTACTAATATTAAGACAAGCTTACTTACCAAGTCATAATTCCTTGCAGACAATCTTACTAATATTAAGAATAATACACTCTTGACATGATTCCTTATAGTCAACTCTTCCCTTATAAAGCCCCAAAAGTTCACCAAATTATTCCATACTACTCTACCATTCCATCTTCAAAATGAGAGTATGCCAAAACCATACAACCTTACTACATCACTAATTTGTTTTAGAAGACATCCATTACACAAATTAAAAGGTTTTACCAAGACCCTTCCATCAAGAACATGCTATTATCCGACGATTCCACAATTATGTAGGCATAAGCCACCTATTTAATCACATCAGTTCAACTCTTAGTGATGCTCAACACCAAACCTTAACACACAACAGTTGCATCCCAACTATTGTTGTTATCGACTAGTTTCATTATAAAGTATAGTTGCTACCAACCTATCTTTGCGAATCACAAGAATACTTACAACCACATATTCAACAATTCCTCTTCATGTTTAGATTTTGGCTAAATCACACTAGAATTTCAAGAATCAAAATCTTGCATCGACCAAAAGTCTCACCAACACTACAACTAAATTCATCGCGTCATCTATATAGACGAACTATCTAGAACTCCTCCCATAACTTCTAGTTTCACCGATAATCAATCCTTTCAACCCCTTGTACACAATTCCAACAATTAATCATACTAAAGAATATGTAAATCTAGCAACCATATAATCATCAAATAGCCAATTTACGATAATTTCTGCATTAATATCCTCTAAGGCAACATTGAAACACATCCTTACCGTAACCATCACCAATGGTTATATTAATCCATTGAGATCCAATACTCCAATTTATCTAAGAAATTTACCAAATTCTACAATCTTAACGTTCAAACGAATTCATCAATATCTCACACTTCTTAATAAATCTGGGTTCCTAGTAGGTATAAACATGCCTTCAATCACAGTTCATCAAGAACTACTAGAAGACAACATCAACTTAATCAATTTCACTTCCAAGGATACTAGTTAAGATTAATCATGTACCATGCCATTGACTCAACTTGGTACCCATACCAAATCAATTATCTTCCATGCTTACAACTTCTTACCTTGATACAACAAAACGTTACAAAAGAGTTTTGTCACTTTCCTTCTTAAAGAAGAAGCTTTAATCTCCATTTACCCCTAAAAGAAAGTACAGGGCGAAACTTCACATAATAAAGAACTTGTAAAATATAATTTCTTTTACCCAAAATGACAAGCGGATAACTGAGCCATGCTTCACAACAAGAAGACAAAACTTCCATGAAGGGACCAACCCTGCAGATCAACAACATTCACAAGTAGCCAAAAGTATCTCATTAGCCGAAAGAACAATATTTGTTTGAAAGAACAAATAGAGACCAATTGAAACCCGTCAACGGCATTGTAACCACCATTCAAGGAAAGTCCATCAACCGCAAGAACTGCAACCAGAAAACCAAATACAAACTCAAGGAAGACAGCAACTTCCCCAAAGAGCTCATCTCCAACCTTGGTACCTAAGTTACTCGACAAAACCATTGCTAACCCCATACTACCAACAGTGGCACACCTTGACTATGCCCATGACCACACCCAAACTTTACCTCTCGACATCGATTATCCCCACACATAACCATCATATAATCAATTAATAAGTAATCATACTCAATTAATATCAGCAATCATCAATACGATATAACAGAAACTTAAATGCAATGCTTTACCCATTCCCATCCTACTGTGCACAGTGTCAATTTAATTAATATTTTTTTTCCAGCTACCACGGACCTAAAGCCCGCTTTGATACCAACTGTAACACCCCAACCCATCAAAGGGCCTGGAATGCTACTAAATAAACATGATAACCATTTAAACATAAGGCATAGTTCTAAATTTCGGCAGAACCTCCTTTGTATAATTAAGTATACCGGAGGTTCCAACAGATGCATATACTATTATCAATATCTCAACATCCAAAGTTCATCAAAGTATTCTTAAATAATCTATTCAGCTAATGCATAAGCAAGCATAATTAAAATTTACTACTCTCATTATTACAAATAATCCAATACATTCAAGCATAGCCAAAATTAATCCTTAAACGGTTTGCTTATTTTTAAGGTACGATCTAAATGATAATCATCTTTAAAAGAATGTGTGGTAGTGAGTGCATCCAAAGCAACCCTACTCCCTCCAATGCATGCCGTTCTTGCGAGTGGTACCTAAAAACACAACAAAAACAAGAGGTGAGTCCAAAGACTCAGCAAATATAATAAATGGCATCAAGAACATACAAGCATGTAACTCATCAACCATACATCACAAAACCACATATCAATCACTTTACACATTCATGCTACGCAATATGCTCAACATGATCTTTTTCCTCCTGTTTCCCTTTTGCACTTTACCGGTAATGCAAAGTACGCATCCGTCGATGCACACCCATGCCTGTACCATCTGGTAAAGGGACCATTGCCCATACTCCACGTGTATGGGGACCTAAGCCCATGCTCTTCAAGCATGGGGATCTTTAGCCCGTCATTAACATGACGGGGACCTCAAGTGTTGCTTGGTCATCACGTGACCATGACTTCATTAAACCATCATGATGCATATGTATGAATTCTCAAAGTAACACAAACATGCATCCTCAACAATATTGCATATGAATAACCTATTCATACTCCAAAATCTCATAACCATAGGCAAACAACCATGAATAACACGCATTTCATATCTCTAGCAACCATGAATAATACCAAGTATGCCATCTTCACAAAGATGAACACACAAGTACTCATAATATATATATCGAACATTGCCATTCAATAATATATATTATATTCATCATTATACTTGCCTTAACCACGAGAGAACGAGGGATGTACAGAAGGTGCTACCCCCGGTACCAGTCCACCACCTGAATAATAATTATAATACACGCTAATGCACAACAGAAGACCAAAACAAACTATATAACAACAACCATGAACTCGCAAAAACAACTAACTCGATCCCGTCCGCAAATTCCGAAACGTTGATCTGTCCCCTCGGTGGATAGTTAATTTCAAAAATCCATATCTATTGGTACAGAAGTCCAAATAAGATGTTCTTAGACTTTATAGAAAGGTAATTAAATTCTCCAACTAAGTCTAGTTGGTGGGCCTTACTGAATCGGCCAAATAATACCCCTACCAGGCCAATTAATAAAACATCAATTTCACATTGGGCTCTCTGGACAGAGCACTAAACCCTCTATAACTTTCGCTACGCAACTCGGAACGGGGTGATCTTGGACTATGTGGAATCACGAGAAAACCAACTAGAATAGTCTAGTTGGACAAGTCTCCTGATTCGGCCTCCTACTAATTCTTATATTCAGGTAAAGTTTCGGTCTCTGCAATCTAACAGTCAGCGAAATATCGGTGGTAAAAATTCCATAACTTTTGATTGACAACTCTAAAAATTACATTCGTTATCAACATGGAAACCTTACTGAATCCTCGACAACATTCATTTTGGGTGGATTTTCTAATTCGGCCTATAAATAATTCATAATGGCCAGACAAGACAATCTGTCAATTCTCGTCAGCTCTCCTGGTTAGTCGCGGTAAAACTACCATAACTCCTAAACCGTAAGTCCAAATCAGGTGATCTTGGTGCTCAAAGAAATCTAGAACCGAGGGCTACAACTTTCTAAGAGGCGATCAGATTAGAAAATTTATAGATCTTACCCAAAACTGACGGGCAACAGCGCTGAACGTATAGATCTTACCCAAAATTGACGGGCAACAGCGCTGAACAACACCGATCTGCTACCTCGTCTTGGTCGGCACTCCAACGATGGTCTCCTCGCCTTTCCTCCAATGGACCGTGATGAACCCTAAGGTTTGATTTGTTGGCCCGATCTTTTGATGAGAACGATAAGTCCTGTTGGCGTCGCTCAATTCTGACGATCTCTACTACGAACACGTAAGGCTCGAAACCACGCAATCGCTGAACTGATTGACAAGTCGTTATCAACCGTGCACGAATACCCGGTTGACCTGACCATGAAGAATAAGATAAAGCAATCTAAAATTGCAAATAAAGATTGAACCAGCGGGGTGGTACTAAAGGCCGTGGGTACTGTTCATGTGAACAGTAGCCACACCCCCGGGTGGCCCGTAGGCAGATGGGCCAAGTTCAGTATAATTACAAAGCCCAGGTTGTTCCAAACAAGTGATATAACATTTGCTTTTGATGATTTCGATCAGTCCAGAAGGAATTTGGAGGTGAGACTGGATTCGTTGGAAAGGTCTCGGAATAAGCTTTCCAACAAGCCCAAGATCACACGAATCGGATTTTGTTTGCAAAAGTTACGCCTGTTTTATGTTGGTGGTGTCAGACTGATTCCGAACTGATCTGACCAAAAAGTATCCAGCTTGAACTCCTGCTTCGCACATGTAGTAGCATCATGGCATGTACACATAGTACCATGGCATGTAGACGTAGCACCATGGCATGTAGACGTAGCTCGATCCAATTGGGTATTATGGCATTGCATTAGCCGAAAGTCCAATTGGAGAAGATGTTGGTGAAGTAAAGGAAGTAGAGGATGCAGTGCAGCAGGTTGAAGCAGTAGTTGTATCCTTAGGGTCGATGAACTCATCATCCTCCCTTTTTTGAATTTGAGTCGTCCTCGACTCATTCATTTTCCCCAAGTCATCACTCTCCTGCAGAAGATTAGTAGCAACAGGAGGTAAAGAAATATGCACTTCTTCTAATGGACACTGAGATTCTTTGCAAATCATAGTATGACATTCAGATTCATGTTTTTCTATATCAGTGCAATTAGATTTTGTAGCTAACATAACAGGAGCTTTCAATTTAATTTCACTTGGAGCTATAATCTTATGATAATCTTTTGTGTTCTCCGTACTTGTTCTCTCATATCTTTCTAATTCATCCTGTAATATGGCAGCAGGAGATATTGGAAGTAAAGTGATTTTTCTTTCTTTATATGTGAAAGTATAATGATTAGATCTACCATGATGTTCAGTATATCTATCATATTGCCAAGGTCTACCTAATAATAATGAGCATGCTTGCATAGGTACGACATCGCAATCAACATAGTCATGATATGATCCAATAGAAAAATATACGCGCACAAGTTTAGTCACCTTCAACTTACCACAAGAATTCAGCCATTGAATGTAGTAAGGATGAGGGTGTCGTGTTGTGGTCATGCTAAGCTTCTCGACCATGTCTATGCTAGCAAGGTTGTTGCAACTTCCGCCATCTATAATGACTCTACATGAACGTTCCTTGATGACGAACTTGGATTGAAACAAAATATGACGTTGATTTTGTTCAGCTAGCTCCATTTGGGTACTTAGCACACACCAGACAACTAAGCTTTGGTACATGTCAGAGGCCTCATGGCTTATATGTTCTTCCTCAGTTTCATCACTTGCATTGTTAGTTGCAACCAAAACTTGTTCTTCCTCAAAATCGCTAGCTGAAGTGTACTCACCATTGTCCTTAATAAGTAAAACTCGCTGACTTGGGCAATCACGCATCAAGTGCCCAAATCCTTTGCAACGGTGACATTGTACATCTCTAGATTGCCTTGTCGAAGCAACGGATGAAACACCTTTTGTAGGGACTTGTACCTCTGTTTATTTGCTTGCATTAGGGACATGCACAGGAGTGGAAGGGTTAGAAGGGGGCACACGGCTTGAGGAGGGTGCCACGTGTTGTTGCTGACTTGGTCGACCTGCAAAAGATCCTCCAAAATTGCCCCTAGGGCGAGAGTGTCGACCCTACACTTCTCTTTCAACTTTGCAAGCAAGATGGAACAAACGAGTGATAGAATTGTATTCTTTATAATCAAGTATGTCCTGAATTTCTCTGTTTAAACCTCCTAAAAATCTAGCCATCTTAGCATCTTCAGTTTCATCTAAACCACAACGCAATAAACCAGTTTGCAATTCTTGATAATAATCCTCTACATAACTACTACCTTGTCTTAAACGTTGTAATTTATTCAGCAAATCACGATAATAATATGAAGGTACAAATCTATGTCTCATTGCTCTTTTCAAAGCATTCCATGTTCTAGGCAAGTCCTCATGAGTACGACCATATTCACTCCACCAAATATCAGAAAACTCACTAGTAGCAGCTCTAACTTTCTTATCTTCAGGGAATTCATGACAAGCAAATTTTTGTTCTACGGTAAGCTCCCATGTGAGATAAGCATCAGGATCATATTTTTCAGCAAAAGAAGGTATAGTGAATTTAATTTTACCAAATGCATTATTATGGTCACGTACCTCACGTTGATTTTGTCCCATACCTTGACGATTATGACGAAGCCGACGATGGTTATGATCATTGTGCATATTGGCTTCATCTGTTTCCGTATCAGCAGTGTAATTGTTCACATCTTCTTCTTCCACCTCATCTACCCAAGAGCGGACCGTAGGTGGTGCGCGGCACGCACGAGGTGGTGTGCGGCGAGCAGGAGGTGGTGCGCGGCGAGCAGGAGGGTCTTCCACTCTTGGCTCATGATCATGGGTCTGTTGTCGGCAAGTGGTCGACGCTCGAGGAGCGCAACGTGTGTGGAGCGCCACGAGATTGTCATTGATCTTATCCAAGGCATCGCGAACACTCTCACGAAGCGAGTGCTCAATGTGCCGCACGAGCTCTCTCGTGCGAGGTGTGAAAGATCCCTCACCAGTATAGCCCAAAGAGTGGTCATTATTGTCTACACCATGTGTAGATCTATGTGACCCTGTCATTGTTAGTAGAAAACAAAGAACCAATCACAGTGTATATGTCCCTATGAACTACTAGGTTCTGGAGTTTCACAAGTCGCTCACACAAAAGCTTATACCCAGTTCTTACCAATGCAGCAAGGAAGTGGTACAACCGGTGGCTGGTTCGTGATACTCTCACTTGTGATCAGCCCAACGATTGCGAGGAACGGCACCTGCTGAGTTAGTAGGAAGTGGAGCTCGGAAGGCTAGTATGTAGCAAAGGAATAGCAATTATTCAATTCAGCATACAAAGTTGAAAAGTAGTTCAAAGTACTAGTCACAAGTGCTGATCCTAGTCTAATCAAAGTTTAGCTAATCAAAGCCCCACTAAGAGATGTGTATGTACGCACACACAAAGATAAATGTGACTTGATGTAAGCAATGGAAAACCTCACAACAAGTGCTAGGAGAGACACTAACCAACTACTCAAACTTCTTTGTAGGGCACAACATGGTTCACACGATGCAGAGCACAAAAACGGAATAACGTGCAGCGTAAACAACCCTTTAGTTTAAGTAGAAAACAATAGTTAGTCTCGAGAGATGAAAAAACAAATTTTTATATGGCTTATATATACTCGTTTGAAAGGTTTCGATGAGATCTACAACTTTGCAGTTGAGGCGAACCCCAAATTCTGAAGGGAAGACTGAAAGAAACGGCAAAAACCAAAACCAAAAACCTGTGACGCAAATTCGGAGCCGAAAATGACCGATTTTGGGTTCCCTAGAGGGAGAAAAGTGCATTAAGTGGAAAGTCTGCGCCTCGTTGTTAGCTTTCCAACGAGTGCAAAAATGTCCAAATGGGACACCATATGCAAAAGTTATGCCCGTTTTACTGAAGATCTCTCGGAAACGGAATCGTACTGGGACTGGAAACCGACTCGGTTTGAATCTTTAAATTGTTATATCTTTTGATTCCTAGGGCTAATCTTGCTGAAATTTTTTATGCAAGCTTGTGGCTATATGTAGAAGGGCTCCGCCAATTTTCACTAGTTTTTGGTGTAAGATTGTTTTTTTCTACCACGACTTTTGTTTTGTGTGACGGTCTCTTTCTCCTTCTATTATTTTTTCGGCCCTAGGGTTTTCCACGAGTCGCAAAAAAATAGCAAAGTGTTCTCTCTTTTTTTGGGGCAGGTTAGAGGAGTTCTAACCCACGAATTTTATGTTTAGATGTAAAAACTACGAACCCTAAAACAACGATCAAGCAACGCGAAGGAAAAACACGAGAAGCAATCTAGACAAAGACCAACTAGACAATAACTAGAGCTAAAGATCAGCAACTAGACATGACAATGCAACCAAAGATTCAACAAGCAAATTGAAAAGAAAAAAATTGCAAAGGCTCAAGGGGCTCGGTATGGATGATAGATGTAATTTTGTTTGGGCAATTTTCTGGACTCTAGGTATAAAAAATGAATCTACTACTAGAAAACAGGAAACTCTCACCGAAGAACTGTAGCTCTGATATCACCTGATGAACCCTAAGGTTTGATTTGTTGGCCCGATCTTTCGATGAGAACGATAAGTCCGGTAGGCGTCGCTCAACTCTGACGATCTCGGCTACGAACACGCAAGGCTTAAAACAACGCAATCGCTGAACTGATTGACAAGTTGTTATCAATTGTGCACGAATACCCGGTTGGCATGACCACGAAGGTCGATTCCTGCATACACCGAAGAAGCACGCAAGAATAAGATAAAGCAATCTAAAATTGCAAATAAATGTTGAAATATTGAAATTGGGATTTCGAAAGTGGTATTATGGTTGGTCTAGTCGACACAAGCCAATACACGAAGTTGCAACAAGACTAACTTTTAACTAAACAAAATCCAACAAAACTAGAGGGGGTGCGAACTCCTTAAATAGGGAACAAGGAGCCACAAAACTAAATGAACTAGTGGGGTGGTACTAAAGGCCATGGGTACTATTCATGTGAACAGTAACCACACCCCCGGGTAGGCCGCAGGCAGACGGGCCAAGTTCAGTATGATTACAAAGCCCAGGTTGGCCCAAACAAGTGATATAACATCTTCTTTTGATGATTGCGATTAGTCCAGAAGGAATTTGGAGGTGAGACTAGATCCATTGGAAAGAACTCGGAATATGCTTTCCAACAAGCCCAAGATCACCCGAATCAGATTTCGTTTGCAAAAGTTACGTCTGTTTTATGTTGGTGCTGTCACACTGATTCCGAACTGGTCTGACCAAAAAGTATCCAGCTTGAACTCCTGCTTGGCACATGTAGTAGCACGATGGCATGTACACATAGTACCATGGCATGTAGACGTAGCACCATGGCATGTAAACGTAGCTCGATCTAATTGGGTAATATGGCATTGCATTAGCCGAAAGTCCAATTGGAGAAGATGTTGGTGAAGTAAAGGAAGTAGAGGATGTTGTGCAGCAGGTTGAAGCAGTGGTTGTATCCTTAGGGTCGATGTCCTCATCATACCGTAGCAAGGATCTTCACCGGGGAGGGAGGTGGTCCTGCTGGGGAGGTGGTGGCGCAGGGGAGAAGCAATGGGGAGAGGGGGTGGCGGCTATGGGGGGAAAGAGGAGGGTGGCTAGGGTTTAGGGGGGAGGTCATCCCCCCTTTGGCCGGCCCCCCTCTTGGGCCACATGGGCCGTGGCCCAAGGCTCAGGTTGTCGTAAATTCGCGGAAACCCCCTTTTCCAAGTGATTTTTCTCTTTTTTTATTATTCTTTCTTCTCCCGACTAGCTGTCTGTTCACCCGATTAAATTCCGGTATTACACATCCCAACACAACGGGGACCTGCAATTCCGTCCATAAAGAACCTCAAATACAACAGTTTGAATACTAGCGTGATAGCTGTTGTTATTCGCGAACTCTGCCAAATCTAAGTGATCTTCCGAGCCTCCCTTCCAAGACATAACACAACATCTGAGCATATCCTCTTGTGTCTATATGGTGCGTTCGGACTGACCAACCGTTTGGGGATGAAATGCGGTGCTAAGACGAAGTTGTGTGCCCAAGGCACTCTGCAAACTCTCCCGGAACTTGGAGACAAATTTAGCATCTCGATCAGAAACAATGGTTTTATGAACCCCATGCAACCGCACTATTTCCCCGCACATAGAGAGGAGCCAGATCACTTGCTGAATTTGTTGTACGAATAGGAATGAAATATACAGACTTACTAAAAAACCGGTCCACTATGACCCAAATAGCATCCTTTCCTCACTGCGTACGAGGTAAACCAATTACGAAATCCATGTATATGTCATCCCAAGCCATACTGGAACCTCCAAAGGTTGCAGCAACCCGCTGGTCGCTTATGCTCAGCCTTGACCCGTTGGCGAACTCACAAGATGCTACATAATGAGCGATATCAACCTTCATCCTTTTCCACCAGAAACTCTTCTTAAAGTCCTTGTACATCTTGGTCTCACCAGGATGTACGGTATACGGAGTACGATGTGCTTCCCTTAGAATCTCATCTTTAACCTAAGCCTCCTGTGGTACACTAAGGTGACCTTTAAAACGTAATGCACCAGACTCATCTACGATGAAGTGACCTTGTTTGCCCTCAACAAAAAGCTTCCTCACCCGCTGGAGCATCTGATCATGCTGTTGTGTTTCCCGCACTCGCTCTGGGATGGCTGACTCAAAAAGTAACCGAGTCTCAGTTTGGGCCGTACCCGCAAAGTAAAATGAGATATCCACATGCTCAAAATCAGCTATAAGACAACTAAGAGTAGGAGGTGTCGCCTTGCGACTCAAAGCATCCGCTACAACATTAGCCTTGCCAGGGTGATACTGAATAGCGAGATCATAATCTTTGATCAGCTCTAGCCATCTCCTCTGCCTCAGGTTCAAGTCTTTCTGGGTAAAGATGTATTTTAGACTCTTGTGATCAGTGAATATGTTACAAGATTCGCCGTACAAATAATGACGCCATATCTTCAAAACAAGAACCACTGCGGCAAGCTCTCATTGCTACTGTTGTTGTCTTCACCTGAATCCTCGACTTCTTCCATATGCTCATGCTCAAATTCATCTTTGACTGGACTTTTCCCTTTCGAAGAGGAAGGAGGAGCCCTCGAGCGATTGGCCAATTGCTTGTTCGGCATGGCTCCTGGGAAGATAGTTCAAAGATTAATCATGGAATATTAAGGAACAAACTCATGAATATACCAAAAATGCTATTTGTCGCACTCTCTGGTCACTGGCTGTTGGACTGCGGGACATGGGCGGTCTGACTGCCACTAAAGCCGGTCGGACCGCTAGTTTGCAGCCAGTCAGACCGCTGGTGACTAGCAGAGAGCAGATTCTGTGGAAATCCCACAAATTTGCAACAATCACACAATGGTATGGTGGATATTCATAGGTCTACTCACAAACTACTTGCATAGCAAATTTTACCACAGACATTGAGATACAAGGTAGGATTTTTGACAAACCCTAGAATTTGGGGAAAATACAATGTGAGGATAATGCAAGTAGACAAGGATATTTTACCAGCTTGAATGGAGACGAGAATCACGAGAGATAACTCCTTGAAGAGATTAGAGTGCCGAAAGCCGGGTATTGGAAGTTCCTCCCTCACCTAGGGTTCCAAAAATCGGTGAGCATTCACATCCAAAACACAAAGTAGTTGGAGGGAATGGAAGAGGGGATGGATGAGAAAAAGTAGATACCTTGGAACACCAAATGGATGGCCGGAGGAGGAGATCCGGGCTGGAGATGGAGGTGGCGGCCTGAGGGAGAGAAGAGAAGAAAGCTTCGGTTGGATTTCAGAATAGAGAGAGAGAGTGTAACACCCTGGCTATTCGGAAGCCAAGATGCCACCTAAGGATACAACATACGAACAATTTACCGAATAAGATTCAATATGCATCTATCCAAATATCAATAACAGGATAACGAGGTGAAAGCAGCCAATACATCAGTGGCGAATAATCAAGAAACTAATCATGGAACGACATGACATGAAGTTTAAACATTACTTAATACAGTCCATCTCTCATCAAGGAATATCAAAGTTGAAACTATTAATGAAATTATAAAGTAATGTTCTGTGTGCAACGTGTTGGTCTACTCCCTTCCCAAAATCATCAACATCAGGGTGGATCACCTAAATAACATTGAAAGCAAGGGTGAGTCGAAACTCAGCAAGTACCATATTAGAATAATCAATCAAATAGTGGACAAATCAATTCAATTGAATTATGAACAAATCTTGCATCACATACATGATTGAATGGAATGAATACATGAATGGATGGAATGAAAGAATGCACTGAAGGAATGGACTAATCACAGCTTATATCGGTATAGCGAGTGTAACACCCGTCGGTGTTCACTTAAAGTTACCGTATGAAGAACATTTCATACGGGTGTCCAACGTGGCCCACATTGGAATGGTGGATCACACGTACCCATTCTGGAATTGATGGGTTTTCAAATGCCCATACTGGAATTGATGGGTCTTTCAAATGCCCATACTGGAATTGATGGGTCTTTCAAATGCTCATACTGGAATTGAGGGGTCTTTCAAAATTCCACTCCCGTGGATGGAAATTAAAGCATGTATGAATGGAATGAAGCAAGTAATATGAATGTCATCATCTTTTCTCAATTATCAATTTGAAACATATCAACATCATGAACAAGTGCAAGAACATACAGGTATACATCACATTATCATGCATTCAATTGAAAATACCACAAGTTAATATGCAGTACTTGTCTGTACTGGAATATGAATGTTGAGTAACATCGTTGATTGAAAACATGAATCATAGAAACATTAGCATGAACACAAACACATCATTCATCAATGTAAAGGATTCAATGTACTTGCCTTTCGCGTTGCGACGCGCTAGCAAGCAATGAAGGTGTCCCCACACGCGATGCCTCACCGTCTACACAAGTGTTCCCGAAATAAGAACAATGTGGAAATACATTGCTACCGGTGTTCTACAATATCTCCTGACTACCCAATATACCGCACAGACCCGAATTGAAAAAAAACTATTCAGCCCTTCTGATCAGCGGTACGAGAAAAAACATATTTAATTATTTGGAATTCGAAATGACCCGAAACCAGTGCCCAATGAATCTTAACGCACGACACTACGAAACTCTAGTTGGCGGGGTTCTCTGATTCGGCCAAAACAGAGGACTAAACAGTCACTGAAAACACTGACAGAAATCTGTCCAGATTACAGAACAGTGGTAAATAAAATGACGTAACTTTTAATCTACTGATCCAATTTAGGTGATCTTTATCAACCTGGAAAGATAATTTAAAGGGATACAATAACTTATTTGTGTGGAGGTTCTGAATATGACCATAACTAGATCAAAACCGAGGGACAACACGACTGTCTTCAGTTTACAGACAGACAGAATAGTTCGCAATTACAAATTCATATCTCCTAAACCGTAAAGCGGAATCACGTGATCTCGGTGGCTATGGAAAGCTAAGAGTCGCGACTACAATTCTCTAGAAGGGGAGAACCTCCAAATCGGCCTCTAACAGGTCGATAGTAGACACGCAACAATCTGGACAGAATGGATCTAGAAACAGAGGCAGCACAAAGCTACTAATCCACTCGGATTCTCGACTCTAATGAACTCAAACAGCGAAGTGGATCTCTCGTTACCCTTGTAGACTCGTAGGATGACGACGATCCGCTGCACCAAGGCCTTCCTCCCTTCTCCTCCCTTCCCTCTCCAAGAGCCGGCCACCGGGAAGACGAGGAAAGGACGACGACGCCGGCAGGAACAGACATCTTCGGAGGGGCTCTTGGGGAACAACACTGGGGATCGCCGGGGCTGCCATTGCAGGGGAGAGGAGACCTCAAGGGGCATAGGAGGTGCTGGGTAGGGGTGATGGGAGTGGCGGCCAAGGGGGAGGGAGTGGAGGGGAGAGGGTGGGGCGGCTAGGGTTAGGGGGAGGGCACCCCCCATTGGCCGGCCCCCCTCTTGGGTCTCTTGGGCTTCGGCCCAAGGCCCAGGTTGCCGCGAAATAGCTGAAAACCCCCTCAAATAATGAAATTTCTATTCTTTCAAAATGCATTTTCCTCCCCAACTTCTTCTCAATTCCACCGATTTGATTCCGGGGCATTACATTCTACCCCCCTTAACAGGATTCGACCTCGAATCTTTGCAACGATCTACTAGAAAGGAAATGTGACGGGAAAAATTAATCATCTTAAACACGCACTAATCCAACAGATCTCGATCTTCGCCGCACATGCGAGACTCTAGCTCTCAAGTGTCCTCTCTCTCGGACTAGAGAAACCTCAACACAAATATGTAAAACGACGACTGACCTAATGCCCAGCCTGAACTTTCTGGGTTCACTTATTAGAAGAGAATCGAAGGTAAGACCTTACACGTTGGTCAACATCTTTAACTAAATCTCAAACTTCGAATGGCTCAGCTGTTCACTTAACCCCAGAACGCAACAGACGTTACGTGCTTCGCATATGGATCCGAGACGGTCAATGCGATATGCTAACTTCCCAATTTCTGCAACCTTCTGAAACGAAGATAATCCAACTGGAAATAAAGAGTCCTCATCGCGTCCACAAAATACTAACCCTACACCAAAAGTTTAAATTCTAAATTTGACAATTCATCATGAAAGCAATTTCCACTTCCAATTAAGACATTTGTGAAAGAACACCACAAAAGCCAAAGGAGAAATTCACGCGAATGCCCAAATCAAATATTTCTTTGACTCCGTCGGAACTGGAAAGAATCACTCATGCCAAAACAGCGCCAACCCAAAACTGTGGAAGTCATCAATCAACAACACAAAAATCAAGCGTGACTAAAGAAAACGCTTCACTAACCAAGAAAACATCGTTCTTCTTAGTTCCTCTTTAGGAATAAAACTTCTCTTGAACCTTGAAATTCGAACTCATCGCATATCACCAGAGCTTAAATCTCTTAGTTAAACCTTCTCAAATTATGTTCAATCTGATGTACATCATCCACACCAACCAGTTGCCAAACTTACACGTTGTAAACACTTCGCAACACAAAACTGCGATCCTTTCTCAAAAGGAAGAGGCGAACAAAGACAAGTTTAATCACACATAAAAACGTTGCTCATCACGGCGAGCAAGAAACCATAAGAAATATTTCGATAAAAGGTGACTTTAGAAAGCGGAAATTGAGTTCACAGTTGAGGAACACATCCCTAAGAGAGATTAGCAAATAACGGTGATCTGAAAGAAAGATATCGTGATTGAAACTCGACATCTCTTGAGCGGGAAGAGCAAGAAGTTTAGGAACGACTCAAATAACCACAAGTTATAAAACTTGACTCAAATTCTCAAATTCCCCTACTACACTCGTTCCGTTAACACTAAAATTAATCCTTTGACTAGAAACGCTTTGCCACAATGGTCAAGCTAAGGTCGTTAGTCCAAACCACAAGATCTAATTAAGAACCAATAAAATCTTTCGACAAGACAAATTTGCTCGGAACAAATCATCTACTTGAGAAAACACGGGATCCAAATGATCTCAGCCACAAATCTCGAAACATTTACCTTTACAGGATTTCACGGAAAGCAAATGGGTTAGCTTCGTCTCGAAGAGATCGACAATTTTTTTTTATTGCAACCTCACTTTGCGGACTCAGACCAAAGAGCCTTTCGGGCTAAATCACACGAAACCTTTAAGAAGCAATAGGATAATCCAATTTCTTAAGTTATCCAAATGATTTCAGTTAACCGGTGATTCGCGATCTCCAAGGTACCGCAAAGCTAAAGCGAAATATTCTCATTTGAGCGATATCACAAAAAGGCGATCAATTTACTACAAGTAATAACATCAAGCTCACAACCACATTTAGAAAACATTTCGAAAGACCCATGTGAAAAAATGGGTTGAATACTTCTCAAAAGAAGAGGCACATAAAAACGCTTTTCACCAATTGGGAAATCACTTACCCCTCGCAATGAACACAGAACCAAGGAAAAAACCATTAAAGCGATGAACTCATTGAACATAAGTGGAGTCCACAGTTGAGGTCACATGACCCGCACAAGAAGAAGATCAAACTTCAAATGAGAACAAGGTACTGACTTGAAAGCTAGAAATCTCAATGTGGCAAAAGCATAAGATTCCAACAATATTAGCCAGCCAAGAAAAATTAGGTAGACCTAGCTAACCAGTTACGCTACTGAGGACATCGGTCAAGATAAATTATGCATCACGCTAATAATCTAGCTTGAACTCATAGATCATTTACTCACAACCCCTCACAAAACAACACAAAACCTGACAAAGGGTTGCGACACTTTTCTTTTTCAAAGGGAGGTTCTAAACTCCAACACTCTAAATATTCCAAAGGAAATGAACATAGTCGAAATTTCTTCAATGAACTTTGTGAAAGAAAATTCCCATTCTCCGAAATGCCCAACAGATAACCAAGTTGCCTCTATCAACAAAAAGGATGAGGTTATCGAAAAGAGAACGATCCTGTCAACAATCACGTTCACAAGTAGTAAAGGGAGCTCAGCAGTCAAAAGACAAGAACTGTTTTGAAAACCCCTAGGGTCCAATAGAAACCCGTAGCCCACAATTTTTTTTTCAACCTCCGACTTAATCACAACCCAAAGACCACAAATGGTTTTAACATTTTTCTTGGAAAGAGATATATCAAATTTCAACAAGTGGAGAGATCCAAGAGAAATACATGGAACCAATGCTTTCTCATGTTAACGAACTTGCAACAGGAACTCTCATTATGCAAATTATCAAACGAGTAACTGAGTCGCTCTTTTCCATTGAGAAAGAAGGAACAACCATGGAAATATCAATGCTGCCAATTTACAAAGATCACTCGTAGTAACAACAATTCAACAATCGAAAAACAATAATGTTTTCGGAGTACCATTAAAGGCCTACTTAAACTCGTTTACCAAGAATCATGAACCCAAGAGAAATTCATCAATCACCACCGGACAAGAATTTGTCAAATTCAAAAATCAAGGAAGAGAACGACTTACTAAAGCATCCCTAGAGAAATATGCAAGATCAATACACACTTAATAAAGAACTTGCAAAAGAAGTCTTCCAGTACCGAGATTCCAAACGAACGAATGAATTAAATTTTCCCAACAGGGGTAAAACAGGTCTTTTGTGAAAAGATAAATCTTGTAATGGAACTATGCCCACGTGGAGCAGAAATTTCACAAGAATCAAAAGAACCCTAACTGCCAGAAACTACAACCAGGAAACCAGATACCAGTTCTAGAAAGGCGACAAGTTCATCAATGAACTCATGCTCAACACAGAGCTTATGGAACAGAGGTAAGAACTTCTCTAATTTCATACCACAAATAGTGGTGTAGCCTGGCAAAACCCAGGACAACAACCACGAACTCAACTTCTCGACGTCCGCTACGAAACGCATAACTAATGCAATCAATTATGAATATATATATATATATATATCGGATCATCTCATGGCAATCATAGAATAATTTCATAGATAGAGGTTATCACATCATATCGTGGATTAACACATCATAGCACAAAACAATTTAACAACGACTCATTACTCATGCCACCACAATCGAAATGCGGAAGCAATAGTTTACCCAACTCCTCCTAGTGTGCACAGTGTGTCAATTTAATATATTTGAATGAACCACGGACCTAAAGCCCGCTCTGATACCAACTGTAACACCCTGGCTATTCGGAAGCCAAGATGCCACCTAAGGATACAACATACGAACAATTTACGGAATAAGATTCAATATGCATCTATCCAAATATCAATAACAGGATAACGAGGTGAAAGCAGCCAATACATTAGTGGTGAATAATCAAGAAACTAATCATGGAACGACATGACATGAAGTTTAAACATTACTTAATACAGTCCATCTCTCATCAAGGAATATCAAAGTTAAAACCATTAATGAAATTATCAAGTAATGTTCTGTGTGCAACGTGTTGGTCTACTCCCTTCCCAAAATCATCAACATCAGGGTGGATCACCTAAATAACATTGAAAGCAAGGGTGAGTCGAAACTCAGCAAGTACCATATTAGAATAATCAATCAAATAGTGGACAAATCAATTCAATTGAATTATGAACAAATCTTGCATCACATACATGATTGAATGGAATGAATACATGAATGGATGGAATGAAAGAATGCACTGAAGGAATGGACTAATCACGGACTTATATCGGTATAGCGAGTGTAACACCGTCGGTGTTCACTTAAAGTTACCGTATGAAGAACGTTTCATACGGGTGTCCAACGTGGCCCACATTGGAATCTTTGGATCACACGCACCCATTCGAATTGATGGGTTTTCAAATGCCCATATGGAATTGATGGGTCTTTCAAATGCCCATACCGAATTGATGGGTCTTTGAAATGCCCATACCGAATTGATGGGTCTTTCAAAATTCCATCCGTGGACGGAAATTAAAGCATGTATGAATGGAATGAAGCAAGTAATATGAATGTCATCATCTTTTCTCAATTATCAATTTGAAACATATCAACATCATGAACAAGTGCAAGAACATACAGTATACATCACATTATCATGCATTCAATTGAAAATACCACAAGTTAATATGCGACTTATGCATCAGATCGAATATGAATGTTGAGTAACCGTTGATTGAAAACATGAATCATAGAAACATTAGCATGAACACAAACACATCATTCATCAATGTAAAGGATTCAATGTACTTGCCTTCGGCGTTGTGGACGCTAGCAAGCAATGAAGGTGTCCCCACACGCGATGCCTCACCGCCTACACAAGTGTTCCCGAAATAAGAACAATGTGGAAATACATTGCTACCGGTGTTCTACAATATCTCCTGACTACCCAATATACCGCACAGACCCGAATTGAAAAAAAACTATTCAGCCAGATTTCATCCCTTCTGATCAGCGGTACGAGAAAAAGCATATTTAATTATTTGTAATTCGAAATGACCCGAAACCAGTGCCCAATGAATCTTAACGCACGACACTACGAAACTCTAGTTGGCGGGGTTCTCTGATTCGGCCAAAACAGAGGACTAAACAGTCACTGAAAACACTGACAGAAATCTGTCCAGATTACAGAACAGTGGTAAAGAAAATGATGTAACTTTTAATATACTGGTCCAATTTAGGTCATCTTTATCAACTTGGAAAGATAATTTACAGGGATACAATAACCTATTGGGGTGGAGGTTCTGAATATGACCCTAACTAGATCAAAACCGAGGGACAACACTACTGTCTTCAGTTTACAGACAGACAGAACAGTTCACAATTAAAAATTCATATCTCCTAAACCGTAAAGAGAAATCACGTGATCTCGGTGGCTATGGAAAGCTAAGAGTCGCGACTACAATTCTCTAGAAGGGGAGAACCTCCAAATCGGCCTCTAACAGGTCGATAGTAGACACGCAACAATCTGGACAGAATGGATCTACAAACAGATGCAGCACAAAGCTACTAATCCACTCGGATTCTCGACTCTAATGAACTCAAACAGCCAAGTGGATCTCTCGTTACCCTTGTAGACTCGTAGGATGACGACGATCCGCTGCACCAAGGCCTTCCTACCTTCTCCTCCCTTCCCTCTCCAAGAGCCGGCCACCGGGAAGACGAGGAAAGGACGACGACGCCGGCAGGAAGAGACAACTTCGGAGGGGCTCTTGGGGAACAACACTGGGGATCGCCGGGGCTGCCATTGCAGGAGAGAGGAGACCTCAAGGGGCAGAGGAGGCGCTAGGTAGGGGTGATGGGAGTGGCGGCCAAGGGGGAGGGAGTGGAGGGGAGAGGGTGGGGCGGCTAGGGTTAGGGGGAGGGCACCCCCCATTGGCCGGCCCCCCTCTTGGGTCTCTTGGGCTTCGGCCCAAGGCCCAGGTTGCCGCGAAATAGCTGAAAACCCCCTCAAATAATAAATTTTTATTCTTTCAAAATGCATTTTCCTCCCCAACTTCTTCTCAATTCCACCGATTTGATTCCGGGGCATTATAGAGAGAGGCTCTCGGGTGAAGGTTATAAGACACTTCGCGCAAAATCG
Source organism: Hsuehochloa calcarea (assembly GCA_036346395.1). Classification (NCBI taxonomy): domain Eukaryota; kingdom Viridiplantae; phylum Streptophyta; class Magnoliopsida; order Poales; family Poaceae; genus Hsuehochloa; species Hsuehochloa calcarea. Next base: position 49,024,036 of record CM070609.1, on the reverse strand, counting down.
GTCAGATCATTTGGGCCAACGGGCGGTCGATCTGGTGAAATTTGTGGTCGGACCGGACCGAGGGTGGCAGTCTCGACAGTTTACCTCTGAAACTAACAAACAGTTTCAGGGAAAAATGAGATAAAAGAGAAATTTATTGTAATTGCTCCAAATTTTCATACAATCAATCAAGCAAACATATTTGGAGCATTTCCAACTTATATAGCCCTTGAAAATCCAAATCTCAAATAGTTTTTACAAATTAAGCTTTTGGTTTTGAAGGACCGAAATGGCAACAGAGGGGGGGGGGGTGAATGGTGCCTTAAAAATTAAGAACTCCTCTTTACTGTATTTAAACAAACCTACAAAGCCCTCTGGAAATCTCAAGAAGAGTGAAGCAAAATCAGAGAACGAAAACAAGCTTCGGGCTGTTTTGTCAGAAATCGGATGCTCCGATTGTACCTAGCGGTAGTTCCGCACTGCGGTAGTTCCGGGGTTCAGTGCGGAAGTTCCGCCAGCGGTAGTTCCGCCGTGGACAATCGGAAGTTCCGATTGTCCTGACCGAAGAACAGTGCGCTCGGGTTTTGCCCAAAAATCCGAAATACTAAATCTTGAATGCTCTTCTCAGGTCAAGTTTCACAGGACATCATTCTAAACAACATCTTGACCTCATGGAGAAGAATCGCAGACAAAGATTCATTAATCAAAGCAAAAACGGATTTCTTGAGTATTAGGCAAAAACAACCGAAAACTCACAATTTGCATGATTCTTAGATTCTCGGCTCATGAGACTTTGAAGATATATTAGCAATATCAATAAGACTCTAGATATCAAGTTTCATGCCATCTCGTAAGACGAATCAAAAGTTTCATCAAAACCCTAGCTATTCAAGAGAAGAACAGAGAGACGAAAAGAGGCATAAACAAAGAACCAAAACCTCATAGTTTCATTGATAGAAATCAAGAGATTACAGAGGGAAACACAGAGGAATGATTACATAAGTTTTCAGTTCATCCTCTCCAACTCAACAAACTCTCAAAAAGCTTAACAACCTCTCCAAAGGCTCTTTAGCTAAAGCTAACCCTAATTTTCTCTCTCAAAAAGTCTAACCCTAACACCAGGGGTTCACCTCTATTTATAGCCCTTGGCTAACGGGTCTCCAACCCATTAAGCCCGCTACACCCGAACGGAACCGCCTCCACTTGTGCCGCTTTGCGAAAAGACCGTTTCGCCCCTTGCGCACCTTCTGGAAGCCTCCCGTACACCTTGCTATCCTTGATTCGCAACCACCTCAAGATTCACGCCGTCTTCGACACATCCCGACCGTTCTGACCTCAACGCCGCCTGCGCCTAGTCCAATCACCTCGTGTCTCGCCAAAACTTCGTCTCGATGTCCTGCAGTCAACACAGACAAAAACACATCACATAGCATTTCCCAATATCATAGCATCAATATTTGTACAAGACTCAAACTCATACAAACTCAAAATCACAAACTATGCCTTTCTGCATAGTTCTGCCGATAATCGGAAGTTCCGCACTTACCATTGCGGAAGTTTCGATTATCGGAAGTTCCGCTCTTACCATAGCGGAAGTTCCGATTATCGGACCGTCCGCACCTCCAGGTTTGAAGATCCGATTGTCGTCACAGCAGAATAACTCACGTCAGTATTTTCGGACAAACCGCGATCCCAGGTGCGGAAGTTCCGATTACTTCAACCGAACACATTTCCCAGATTAATCGGACGTTCCGCTTTCCAAAGCCGGAAGTTTCGATTATCGGAACTTCCGCTACATACATGGCGGTAGTTCCGATTATCCTGTTTCATCACAGAAACAGTACAAACAGAGAGACTCAACTCTCAACCTATTCAACAAGTTGTCAAATACTCATCACTCACAATGGAGGACCTCTCACATGGTCTCTCAATCTCCCCCATGATGAGTATATTGACAATCACCGAAAAAGCATAAGATAAGTTTGAGTTTAAAATCAACCAAGGTCTAAACAAATAGTACAGAAGCTCAAGACCATGCTGACACAAGAGAAAGACTTGAGACGAGATGAAAGAGCAATTTTCGCAAAACTCAAGGCTTTTCTCCAGAAGACTTTTTCTCTCCAAAATTCTCCCCCTTTGGCAATAAAATCATCAAGATGTTTTAAAGAGAGGAAATGACTATATGATATTCATTTTAAGCATTATGAGCCATGTAGATTATCCAAAATGACTATTAGAGAATTACACCAAGCCATAACACATAAGAATGCTATCAAGATCATGACAATTGATGTATAGAATAGCTAAGACATAAAATCCATAATTTGATTAATGATCCAATTCTTTAGCAAGTCAAATAAACCAAGATAGTAGTCTAGCTAAAAGTATCCAAGGATGATACAAGCCATGTCAAATAATCTAAGTTGAACCAAGAAGACTCATATTGATCAGTTTAGAGTGCTACCAGTCAAAAGATTGACTTAATTTTATCCAGTACTTGGTATTTTTAATGATAAGCAATTTTAGCACAAGTTTCTTTTTCTGGAAACATAAATATGGCTTTATCTTAGTGAAGCAAGTCCTGGACTAGGTGCCATCCACAACTGCCTCCTAAGCTTCAACCAGTTTTTCAAATCTTAACCATGTGCTAGATCCCAAGCCTTATGCGACCACTCCAAGCAACAGACTTAAGGAAGTGATCTTAGGTCATCCAAGGCTCCCCCTGAGTTCATGCCTAGTGCAATGGCAAGCCGTCTCATGGGAAAGATTTGGTGAGATCAGTTTTTTCGCACAAAAGAGATCATTTTTGCTTTTGAAGTTTTTAGACCAACGATTAAAGATAAGTCAAGTTTCTTAACGAACTGACATAGCTTACTCTGAAACTCAATAAAGATTCAAGACTCAACTCAGCCTACTTGACATGGCGAGAATCATAAAAGGATAACTTCAACCAGACTAGTCTCAAGAGCTATTATGACAAGATTTTAATTCAAGTTTAGTATTTTTAATCACCTTAGCATGGCAAAGACTAAACTACACATAAAAAGTCATGATAAATCTAGCAGTTTAGCATAAATCATGGCAAGATGTAAAAACAGTGAAAACAGATCATAAGGGATAATAGACAAGGCTCCAAATGATTATATTACAAAGCAAGATGAAATGCATGAAAAAACCAGATTCTCTTCAAAATGAGATGCACTCTTTTAATTCAGGTCGAGTTTTGACAAATTTAAGAACTTGAAGAACTAAGATGAACTCCCCCTGAACCAAAGGAACAAAATCGAGAAACTGATAAAAGAAACAGAAAAGGCAGTCCTTAGAGCATAGATAAGATATAGAGAAAACTATAGCTCAGACAGATTCTTATCTACCCCATATGATTCCAGGACTATCAGCTGATCAACTCACACACTAAGGAGCAAACACTGTCCCTGTCTACCCAAGGGTGGCCCGACCCTTGCTAGAAGCTATAAGAAGTGAGTAAGCTCTACTTAGAGAGAGAAGAGACAGCTAATAAGCAGCATCCTAGAAGCACAAGATAAGAATTAGCAGTCAAAGCAACTTGGCAAGAGAACCACTCTAACCTATGTTGGAAGGACTTAGACCCAAATCATTTAAATGAAATGTAACCAGAAAGGAGAAATAGCATAAATAAAATATAATACAGTGGTAAAGCACAAGCTCCCCCTCACAACAGTCTGTATGGACAAACCACCCCAAGCTCTCCCCGCAGAGCTGAAAACCGAGAGCTGTCCAAAGGCTTGGTGAAGATATCAGCCAACTGTTGTTCACTCTCCACAAACTGAAGCACAATATCACCCTTCTCTACATGGTCTCGAAGAAAGTGATATCTGATATCAATATGCTTGGTCCGAGAATGTTGCACTGGGTTCTTGGCAATGCAAATCGCAGACGTGTTATCACAAAATAGTGGAACACGGTCGATTACTAACCCAAAGTCCTGCAAGGTTGAGACCATCCAAAGCACTTGGCTACAGCAACTGGCTGCAGCAACGTACTCGGCCTCTGCAGTGGACTGCGCAACACCGGACTGCTTCCTTGACGACCAGGAGACAAGAGAAGTGCCAATGAATTGGCAAGTGCCAGAGTGCTCTTCCTATCTATCCTACAGCCAGCGAAATCTGCATCGGAGAAGGCTCTAAGAGATAGACAAGAAGAGGAAGAGTACCAGATACCATAGTCAATGGTAGCTCGAAGGTACCGAAAGATGCGCTTCACCGCCTGACGATGAGATACGCGAGGAGAAGGCTGAAACCGAGCACAAAGACACACAGAGAAGTGTATGTTTGGTCTCGAGGCTGTGAGGTACAAGAGAGAGCCAATCATGCTCCTAAACTCCTTTTGGTCAACAGGTTCGCCGTCTTCATCTGGATCAAGAGCAGCTGTAGATGCCATCGGAGTTGATACTGGCTTTCCATCATTCATGTCGAAGCGCTTCAGGAGGTCTCGAGTGTACTTGCCTTGGTGGAGAAAAGTACCCTCCCGAGTCTGTTTGATTTGGAAGCCAAGGAAGAAACTCAACTCGCCCATCATGCTCGTCTCAAATTCCGAGCTCATAACATCGGAAAACTGGGAAACGAGAGTATGTGAGGAGCCGCCAAAGATGATGTCGTCCACATAGATCTGGACGAGCAAAAGATCAGTGCCGAGACGGCGGATGACCAAGGTCTTGTCTATTTTACCCATTTCAAAACCATGACTCAGCAGATAGGACTTAAGCCTTTCATACCAAGCTCTGGGAGCCTGCTTGAGTCCATACAAAGCTTTGGAAAGTCTGTAGACATGGTTAGGGTATTTGGGGTTCTCGAAACACGTGGAGGCTGTCGACATAGACTTCTTCCTCAATAAGGCCATTGAGGAAAGCACTCTTGACATCCATCTGGTAAAGCTTGAAACCCTTAGAAGCTGCAAAGGCAAGCAGGATTCTAATGGCTTCAAGTCTAGCTACAGGGGCAAAGGTCTCTTCGAAATCTAGACCCTCAACCTGGGAGTACCCCTGAGCTATCAGTCTAGCCTTGTTTCGAATGACTAACCCATCTTCACTTTGCTTGTTCTTGAACACCCATTTGGTCCAATGATATTGTGACCTTGAGGGGGCTCAACAAGGGACCAGACCTTGTTTCTTTCAAACTTTTCCAACTCCTCATGCATGGCGTTTATCCAAGACTCGTCAGATAGAGCATGACAAACGTCTTTGGGCTCAAATGAGGCGACGAAAGCAGAATGGAGACAGAAGAGAGACATGCCAGTTTTTGAATGAGTGACTCGCTCAAAAAGATCTCCAATGATCTGCTCTGAAGGATGGTCCTTTTGAATGTGTCTAGGAGGTTCGGGGTGAGATGAAGAAGTGGCCTCTATCTCATGAGCAGATGAGATAGGGACAGAGCCACTAGCTTCAGAAGAAGCAGAAGGTAAGGGCTGATCTCCTCGAGGTGCAGTGGAAGAAGGCACCTCAAGAGGAGGAGGAAGAACTGGATCGGGTAGACAACCCTCATCTCTGTCTTCCTCATCGTCCACAAAGATGGACTCAAACTGCTCTAGAGAACCTGAGATATAAGGCCTAGTCCCTGGACTGGCCTCATCGAAGGTCACCTCACAGGTTTCTACCATTTTGCTAGACTCGCAGTTCCAGACTCTATAGGCACGAGAAGAAGTCGAGTAACCCAGAAAGATCCCATCACAAGATCGTGACTCGAACTTATCTAGGTTCCCAGACTTCAGAATAAAATACTTGCAACTAAACACACGAAAATGCGAGACACTGGGCTTTTGCCCATATCTCAACTCATAACAAGTGTGATGCAAGAGTGCCCTAAGAAAAACTCTGTTAGAAACATGACAAGCAGTAGCAATAGCCTCAGTCCAAAACTTCCTAGGTGTAGAGTACTCATCAAGCATCGTCCTGGCCATCTCAACCAAGGTACGGTTCTTCCTCTCCACAACGCCATTCTGTTGGGGGACGTATGGAGACGAGAACTGGTGCTCTACACCTGTCTCACCACAGAAACTCTCAAAGTAGGAATTCTTGAACGCAGTGCCATTATCACTGCGAATTGCTCGTAATGCACCTGGGAGCTCAACAGAAAGCCTACTAAAAAGACCACGAAAATGAGTAAACGTCTCATCCTTCGAGGCTAAGAAAAACACCCAAGAGTACCTCGAGAAGTCATCGACCACAACAAGAACATACCACTTCCCTCCTGCCGATGCATTTTCATTTGGACCAATCAGTATCCATATGGAGCAGTTGTCCTGGTGCATCAGTTATTGTCACTGTGACTGGAGAGTGAGAAGCAGCAACCATCTTGCCGTGCCGACATGGAGAGCAAACTAGATCCTTGACCATCTTGAGTTTTGGCAAACCACGAATGAGATCGTGGCCGCTAACTCGTGTCAAATGATCAAAGCCTATATGACCTAGTCTCCTATGCCAGAAGGTCAAATCACGGGATTCAGAAGCAATTAAACACCGAAGAGGATCACTAGAAGACTCAGAAAAATCAGCACGAAAGATCCTCCCATATCGAGAAATCCATAAACTAGGCTACAGAAGAATCAAGAATTTTGCAATTGTTTTTCTTAAAGCTCACCTCATAAGCGTCATCGGTGGTCGAGAGGCTGAAAGCGATTATACTGCAGCTTACTTACTAAGGCAACATCTTTCAAAATAAACGAATTATTAATGCTTACATACCTTTAGCGATGACGCGCCCAAATGAAGCATCTCCGAAGGTGATCGTCTCATCACCTCGAGCACGGGCTAGGGAAGAAAACCAACGAGAGTCTCCGATCATATGACGAGAACACCCGGAGTCTACAATCCAGACCTTTCCCTACCCAACCCGGCGAACCTCATCGGAGTCGGAGTACAGCTCGCTGTCGCTTAGATCGCCCCAGAGGGCCATGAAGCACATGCCGGAGAAGTTGCCGTCGTCCTTGGGATCTTGATCGTCCTTTCCATCATCGTCCTCCACCCCTCCACCTCATTGGTGTCAAGTTCGTCGAGGCGGTGAGGACGCGATGGAGCGACTTCTTTGCCTTCCCAAAGTTGCGGAACTTCTTCTTACCTTGGTCAGGTGCTGAGGGCTTCGTGTTGCGGTTCTTGTCGATGTAGTCGTTCTTGCCCGAACCGCCGTAGTCACCTTTGCCCTTCCCCAGCTTGGGGCAGTTTGCTCGGATGTGGTTGGGGCCACCACACTCGAAGCAAATCATAGGACCTCCTCTTTTCAATCCTCCTCCTCTTGTAAGCATGGGAAAATTTCCGAGCTAGGAGGGCTAACTGTTCATCCTCAAGCTGCTCTAACTGATCATCAGTTATGTCACGAGAGCCAGCAAGGGAGAACCCGTGTATCGACTCAGAAGAAGATCCAGAGGTGGGATCAGTGACTAAAGCCATCGACTGTGACTTCGACCTTCGAGAGACAATGTCAATCTCGTGAGTCTTGAGGCGCGAGTAAAGCGCGTCAAGAGTCAGGGTCGAGAGGTCCGTGCTATCCTTGATGGTAGTCACTTTCATCTCCCAAACACGAAGATCAGTGCGAAGCATCATCGGCGTTATCCGAGTCGGGTATGTAAGACCGACCGCTCGGAGGTTGCTCAAAATCTTATGGAAACGCGAAAAGCACTCGTCAAGAGATTCACCAGCAAGTATCTCAAATTTTCTGTATTCTCGCTTGAACTGGTCTTGTCGAACCGTCTTAATCTGGGTGGTGCCCTCATGGTATGCATCGAGGTCACCCGGATGTAAAGCGAAGACAAATGAGAAATGCGATCGAACTCACTTCTGCTCAAACCCTGAATGATAATGTTCCTTGCCTTAGCATTGGCCTCAACATCGGGCATGTTTCCCACATTGATATTTTCATCGGCAGGAACAGCAAATCTAACCTTCACCTTTCTCCAGATGGCATACCCCTGAGCCTGGATGTATATTTCCATTCGGCCTTCCAGAAAGGGTAATCCAGGCCATCAAAGACTTGAGGCTTGGTGGAATACTTGTCCGTTGCCATGGCTCAACAGACCGGTTAAGATCTATAAGGAAGAGCTAACCGGCTCTGATACCAATTGAAGGACCGAAATGGCAACAGAGGGGGTGAATGGTGCCTTAAAAATTAAGAACTCCCCTTTACTGTATTTAAACAAACCTACAAAGCCCTCTGGAAATCTCAAGAAGAGTGAAGCAAAATCAGAGAACGAAAACAAGCTTCGGTCGTTACGCCGTAAATCGAAGCTCGATTCTACCTAACGGTAGTTCCGCACTGCGGTAGTTCCAGGGTTTAGTGCGGAAGTTCCGCCAGCGGTAGTTCCGCCGTGGATAATCGGAAGTTCGATTGTCTGATCAAGAAACGATCTTCGGTTTTGCCCAAAAATCCGAAATACTAAATCTTGAATGCTCTTCTCAGGTCAAGTTTCACAGGACATCATCCTAAACAACATCTTGACCTCATGGAGAAGAATCGCAGACAAAGATTCATTAATCAAAGCAAAAACGGATTTCTTGAGTATTAGGCAAGAACAACCGAAAAGTCACAATTTGCATGATTCTTAGATTCTCGGCTCATGAGACTTTGAAGATATATTAGCAATATCAATAAGACTCTAGATATGAAGTTTCATGTCATCTCGTAAGACGAATCAAAAGTTTCATCAAAACCCTAGCTATTCAAGAGAAGAACGGAGAGACGAAAAGAGGCATAAACAAAGAACCAAAACCTCAGAGTTTCATTGATAGAAATCAAGAGATTACAGAGGGAAACACAGAGGAATGATTACAGTTCATCCTCTCCAACTCAACAAACTCTCAAAAAGCATAACAACATCTCCAAAGGCTCTTTAGCTAAAGCTAACCCTAATTTTCTCTCTCAAAAAGTCTAACCCTAACACCAGGGGTTCACCTCTATTTATAGCCCTTGGCTAACGGGTCTCCAACCCATTAAGCCCGCTACACCCGAACGGAACCGCCTCCACTTGTGCCGCTTTGCGAAAAGACCGTTTCGCCCCTTGCGCACCTTCTGGAAGCCTCCCGTACACCTTGCTGTCCTTGACTCGCAACCACCTCAAGATTCACGCTGTCTTTGACACATCCCGACCATTCTGACCTCAACGCCGCCTGCGCCTAGTCCGATCACCTCGTGTCTCGCCACGACTTCGTCTCGATGTCCTGCAGTCAACACAGATAAAAACACATCACATAGCATTTCCCAATATCATAGCATCAATATTTGTACAAGAATCAAGCTCATACAATCTCAAAATCATAAACTATGCCTTTCTGCACAGTTCTGCCGATAATCGGAAGTTCCACACTTACCATTGCGGAAGTTCCGATTATCGGAAGTTCCGCTATTACCATAGCGGAAGTTCTTATTATCGGACCGTCCGCACCTCCAGGTTTGAAGATCCGATTGTCGTCACAGCAGAATAACTCACGTCAGTATTTTCGGACAAACCGCGATCCCAGGTGCGGAAGTTCCGATTATTTCAACCGAACACATTTCCCAGATTAATCGGACGTTCCGCTTTCCAAAGCCGGAAGTTCCGATTATCGGAACTTCCGCTACATACATGACGGTAGTTCCGATTATCCTGTTTCATCACAGAAACAGTACAAACAGAGAGACTCAACTCTCAACCTATTCAACAAGTTGTCAAATACTCATCACTCACAATGGAGGACCTCTCACGTGGTCTCTCAGGTTTTCGTAAATGAAATCGTATTTTCATGAAATTTTCAAAACATACAAAAATGAGCAAATAAAGAATTCTAAAGTATCCAATTGCATGTATGAGTCATAAATACCATTATGAACATAATCATTTGAATAATTTTGGTTTATATGGCAAAACTCACATAAGTGCTAGAAAGTGACCATTTTGGTCAAAGTAGGATTTTGGACGAATTTCGAAATCAAATAACTCTTACTAGTTTGGTCTTTTGGAAATCTTTTGAATACCAAAAATGTTTAGAATAACCAACTCTAGTATTTTTCTTTTGGCAAGATTTTCAAATTCCTTTTAGAATAGATTTTACATAAAAATCTAGTTTGTGTCAAAAACAAGATACTATAATGTTGATTTTTTGCTAGAAACTCATTTCCACTCAAAGTAGGTTTTTCTATAACCAAAACCTTTGGTAAACCCTTGAAAAGTATTTGTATACATTTTGCAACTAGTTTTTCAAAGAATTACTAATAGTTATAAAATTTTTGACTTTTGGCTAAAAGGCTCAATTTTTGAAAAACAATACTAGCACTTAATTTATTTGGGCACACGTAGGGATGTGATGTACATGATTATGATTTAGCACTCCCCCTTAATGTTCTACTTCCAACTTGCTCAAGATATTTAATAATAAACATTATGAACAAGACCAAGAACACGTCTTTTAATATGATTTTCATGAAATACAACCTACACAAGGCATAAGGGGCTAGATACTTCAGTGTAAATACTTGTTACCGAGATGTCATTGGTTCTTGATATGAAATGATTATCTACAAGTTTAGCTCCAAATTGATATATGATGGAATCCACTTCTTTATGTGTGAGCCAAACCTCCAATGCCTCTCCAAGTACCTATTAAGTATTTAAGCGCATTTTGGTACCCAATACTTGGTTGGGTCCACAAATGTTAGTCACAATAGTTTAGGGCACCCAAATGGCCCTAATAATAAACTTTGGTGAACTAACTATTCTAGCAAACGTATTGCTATTTTTATCTTTCCTAAGCAAATAATGATCATTATAAATAAATAGCTTAGAGAGATACCTTTGGTACAATCCTTACTAAGATGTCCATTTTCCTGGCAATTTTAGCAAGTTCGATATTTATTTTACTGCTGCAGCAACTGGTTCCGCCGCAGGCGCAGCGGCCGCAGGAAATGCCATCTGCAATTGCTGGCGTTGTTGCTGGTCTCCCTCAGGAGATTCTGAATGAGATCTGCTGACACGGCCGAAGGCTCTGCGACCGGAGGGGCAGCTGAGGCAATCTCCTCAGTGGCAGCATATGCCAAACCCTCAAATGAAGGCGAAGACACAGCCGGACCGCGTCCACGACCACGACCACGGATCGGTGGATGACCTCGACCATGGCCTCTACCTCTTGCCATCTAAGAACACCACAGTAAATAAAACCAAACGCTTAGTTTAACAACAATATAGCACAAAACAATTCAACAATAGCTCATTATTTGAGTCACATCAATGAAAATGCGGAAGCAATGAATTACCCATCCCCTCCTATTTGCACAGTGTGTCAATTTTAAGATGATTGAATGAACTGTAATACTCTGAAAAATAATATTAATATTAATAAAGGCGTCTTAAGGGTCGGAGAGTAATTAAATTAATTAGTTAAAGAATTTAGGGCTTGTGCGTATTTAAATAAAAAGAATTTGTGAAAATAGAATTTTAGAATTTTTTTGAGAGATATATAAATAGAATTTGGGTTCTCCAGAACCCTAGCTTCTTCTCTTGTTTTTCCCACCGCCGCCTCCACATTTTCTTTTTTCAAGTCGCCGCCACCAACCTATTTTTTTCCCTGCGCGTGTAATCGCTGCTTATTCTTTATCGCCCTTGTGCGTAGTTGCGGCGCGTGAAGTCTTTGTCTTCTTATTTGCGTTGATCTCTTGTCTTCTTGCCGCACTGATTCCCGAGCCGAGTCCTGCTGGCCTTGCATGCATGCGCGTCTTGCCGCTTTGTCGCGACTTCTTTGCTCTGCGCGTGCATTGCTTGCCGCCAATCGCCGCCTTAAATCTGCTTCTTTGTTCTCTGCTGAATCGAATCGCCGAGCGACCGAAGCCGCTACACTGCGTTCTGCGCTGCCGAAGCCCGAGGCTGCTGCTGCGTTTCTCCCCGCGTGAAGACCTCTGCCAGGCTGTGCTCAAGCCCGCCACTCGCGTCCGACGCCCTTCTTGCACCGACGCTCAGGCATCAAGAAAATCCTTTTGGTTAGCTCTTGTTGTTTTGAGTTAGATGTGGTTTAAGCTTTAGCACCGTCAGATTATGTTCCCTGGTATTATCAATTAGATGCAAATTGATTGTGTTCTTTATTGTGGAAATTGGTAAATGTGCTAGATCGGTTATGTTCTCTGATATGATAGTTCATGCATCTTGAGTTCTTGTCGATCAGACATCAGATTAGCCAATTATTACTTCTGGTACTGAGATAGCTTATATTCCCTGTTGTGCAAATTTTGGTATGATTTGTCAAATAGACTAATTAGAGTTTATCATCAAGATTAATTAGAGAAGCTGATTAATAGATCTGTTTAGTCTGATATTTTGTTGTACGATTTATTCGGTCACCTTAATGACAAATTTTGAAAACGTCATCTACTAGTTAATTGTAGATAATTTCGATATCTTTCTATAGCATATTTTATCACGTCAATCGGACAAGTAGATTTCGAGATATGATTTTGAGAAGGCCGCTGTTTTTACGGTTGTCGTCTTTCGGCGCTGTTTTGGTAGACTGCGGATTAAAAATAGTAAATAGCCTAATTAGAGTTTTTGATCTACATGAAAGTTGTAGATAATTGTCCAATGGTTCTGTAGGATCTGAGAACGCGCTTTTTGGTTGAGTAAAACAAAAGTTATGAATTTAGTAAGACTACTGTTCCGAAGCGGACAGATCGGCTTTCTGGGCTAAATACGGAGGGTTAGATGATTTAATTAAGAAGTCTTCGTAATCTAAGAAAATGTGGAGAATTTTATAAAGAATCCAGAATGGGGTGGTTTGTGGTGATCGGACTTTTGAGTCAAAAGTTACGTCCGTTTTAGTACCAAGTCAGCTACGGGTAACTTTTCGGTACCGGCGTAACGTGATATATTTGGGGACGTGTAGGAGCGATGTATATTGATTGCTATTCTTGTTGCTGTAGCTTGTATTGAGGTTTGTATATTTAATGTAGGAGAGGCGTCGTGTTTGTTGCCGTCTTCTAGTCAAATCGTGCGACGCAACTAGTAAAGGCAAGTGCATGGTAGACAGCGATCAATGATCGATCACTGTTTTCTTTATCTTCTATTACCATTATTGTTGTGCTTTTATTTTGTTTAATTGCAAGCAATGGAATGGTATGGATTTATATTGTTATTGGACATGATGAAAAGTTGGATATGATGTTTATGATGGAGTTTGCATTTTCATACATAAGCATCCTTGCATTTGAGAAGGTGATCATGATTGATCACAACTCCACGGGAGTGGAGGAGGTCCCCGATCCTTTTGGAGGAACGGGCTTGAGAGTGAATGTTGTCGCGAGCATTCACTCATGCTATACCGGTATACGCGAAAGAAGTGCATGTGGACATATAGATTAGAATTGCATTGATACATGAGATTAATGGTTGTGAATCAAAGAGAAGATAACTGCATGAGAATATGAATGGAAGTGCATGTGATGATAATAAAGTTATTGAATGCTGTTGCTTTATTATTGTTCGTTGTTTATGGATGTGTTTGCTGAGTCGTGGACTCACCCTTGCTCTATTGTTGTCTTTAGGTGATCTTCGAGGATGCCGTAACTGAGGGCGAGTAGAGCACATGGACAACACATGATCATTCGCCATAATAATATTTTCATTCAATATTGGTTTACTCTTGGACATGTTAGAGGTTGAATAAAGTTTAGGACATCGTTTGGACTAGACTATTTGCTTTAATAATTTGGATTCATTGATTGATGCTATTTTGGACTGTTTACCTAGTTTTATTCCACTTGATTATCTATTATCAGTTGAACCATAATTATGCCTGTTCTTTTGTGATCCATGGATATGTTTGTTGATGTTTTCTTGCTGAAATTCTATAGTGTGTCGATAATTATTAGTTTAAAGTGTAGTGTGGTGGCATTCTAGGCTCAGTGTTGGGCTGGGGTGTTACATGAACCACGGACCTAAAGCCCGCTCTGATACCAACGGTAACACACTGGCTATTCGGAAGACAAGATGTTACCTAAAGAACTAACATACAACCACACTGCGGAAGAATTTAAACGGTAACTCCTCTAAGTACATAAAGAGATCAACTTTAATAGTAGCATGACAGGAATAAAGACTGAATTCATCTGAGTATAATCAGAGAGTGATTAAAAAACCACTAGCAGCATTTAAATAAACATAACATGGAGACAAATATCAACCAAACATGGAGATAAATATCAACTAATCCTAACTTTATTTATTACAGTTCCTCAATTGACGAATGGAAGACCTAATCGAAACTTATTATTGAAGGTAAAATATGGTGAACTGCATGAAAAGTGCTTGTCTAATCCCTCCCAACATAGTTATCATCAACGTTCACCTAAATAAATAAACAAGATAAGAATGAGCTAGAGACTCAGCAAGTACAGTAAACAATTGATCATACAAAATTCTGAACATGTCAACCACAATACGAATTATGAACTTAGCTCTGGAAACTTATGTGTATGTATGAAATGAATGGATGCATTGAAAGGAATGGACCGCACACATGCTCATACCGGTATAGCGAGTGACACACCCGTCGGTGTTCACCTAAGCTCGTACTTAACAAAGTCCGGGGATCCAACTACCGTATGAAGAACGTTTCATATGGGTGTCTAAACTTTGCCCACATTGGAATGGTGGGTCTTACATGCCCATACTGGAGTTGATGGGTCTTTACAGTTCCACTCCCGTGAACGGAACATGAACAACGCATGAATGGAATGAAACATATGCAATGAATGTCACCACTTTCTTCCACATGGATTACCAATTAACAATGGAATATATAACATGGAATATGAACATAGATCATAAAATTAACAATACATCAACCATCATTCAACAGAAATCAATCTATATTAATACATTGTACTTGCCTTCTGTGTTGTGACGCGCTAGGAGGCAACAAAGGTGCTCCTACACTCGTCGCCTCGCCGCCTACACAATTATTTACTCGAAATAAGAACAACAAGATACCGTACAAAACTACCGATGATCTACAATAACTCCCTGAGTATCCAATACAACGAATAAACCCAAAACTGAAATCAGACAATTCAGCCACCTGAAACCATGCTGGACAGCGGTACGAAAAAATTCATATCTATTGATTCGGGACTCAGAACGAGGTGAGTCCTATTCGCAACGAAACTTAACGAGAAAACCTACAAAACTCTAGTTGACAAGATTTCCTAATTCTACCAAAATATTTGACTAAACAGTAGGTGAATATGCCTGACAGCAATCTGTCCAGACGAACAGAACAGCAGCTTAGAACATAACATAACTTTTAATTTATAAATCTAATTAAGGTGTTCTTTATCAATATGGAAATATAATAAAATTATCTACAGAAATCGTTTTGGGTGACAAATCTGAATCGGATCCTAACCAAGTCATATTTCATTAAACAACTATACGACAATTCTCGTCAGGTTTCTCAGGACAACAAGAAAGAATCTATCGTAACTTTTGAACCGTAGATTGAATTCTGGTGATCTAGGAGGATATGGAAAGCTAAGAACCGTGGCTACAAATCTTTAGCAGGGGCGAACCTCCAGATCGGCCTCTAAGAGGCCAAAACTGGCCACGCAACATTCTAGACAGATTCTGGAAATTCTACGACAGCATGTCGATTCAATCCTAATAATCCATTCTGCCTCCAAACAGTATCAAACAACGAATTAGACTCTTCGTTACCCTTGAAGACCCGTAGGGAGACGGTGTTCAACCTCCCGAAGAACTCCCCTTTCTCCTTCTTCCACCCTTCAATGGCCGGCCACAACGAGGGGGGGGGACCGGTTGGAGGAGAGGGCAGGAGGAGGCGGCTTCGGGAAGACCTTGGAGAGCAGCACCGGGGATCACCAGGGGCCGGCACAAAGGGGAGGAGGCGGCACCAGGGGCAGGAGGTGACATCGGTTTGGGGAGAGGGGGTGGCGGCTCATGGGGGGATTAGAGAGGGAGAGGGGGAGAAGGGGGGGCGATTAGGTTAGGGAGGGAAGTGGGGGCGCCTCCCCCTCCTCCTTGGCCCACTCTTGGCCAGCCAAAGGTCGGCCAGGGTTGCACCAGTCTGGGCCGAACGCCCGGGATCCAAAAATTCCCCGAAAACCTTGAATTTTTAAATAGTTCTCTCTCCCGAATAAAATCCTCTCTAAACGATATTCGGAATATTACACAAACCGACGGTGCGGCTTTGACTAAACCGACAACGACGAACGGCGGCGCTTCGCCGGCGACGGAGTCACACAGTGGGTAGAACAGGCTATTGCGCACATACGAGTACTGGTATTGGCACGGATGGTCGCATGAGTTAGTCGGAGCGGTGACGACGCGGCGGAGTTGGTGTGGCTGTTGTCGGCAACAACCACGATGACGGCTTGTGGTCGCGAAGGGGTGCTGTAGATAGCTCTGGTGACGGCGAAGATGACGGCGTGGTTGACGATGACGAGGCAACGAAGACGACGTCGCAATCTGAAGAAACAAGTGGTGGTGGCGGAAACCCTAAAACTTACGATGCGATGGTGCTGCAGCTCGAGGGTGTGCAGCGGCTAGGGTTTCGGGATCAAGGCAAGAAGGCTAACCCAGGGGTCCTATTTATAGGACTCG
The DNA here is from genome assembly GCA_036346395.1 of Hsuehochloa calcarea. Taxonomy (NCBI): domain Eukaryota; kingdom Viridiplantae; phylum Streptophyta; class Magnoliopsida; order Poales; family Poaceae; genus Hsuehochloa; species Hsuehochloa calcarea. Next base: position 49,007,455 of record CM070609.1, on the reverse strand, counting down.
GGCATACCAGATTTGGAAATCCCCAAATTGAGTCCGAAATGAATACGATGAAATCTTACAGATAGCAGGGAATACATGATACAATTTCAACCAGAACGAGTGCGTGAGAAATTGAGATAAGATTCTACGTGTTTTCTAGATAGTATTTAGCTGGGGATATCCCATGGTCGAACGCGGCTTTGAGCTCCAATAATGGCGGCAGTGATCGAAGGCGACGATTCCACGAGGACGACGGCTCGGGGACGAAGCTGTCGGTGCAGGGACCCACAAATCAGGGAAACGAAACGATTTAGTGCAATCGAGCGAGCTGGCGCGTGGAGAAGGTTGGACAGAGCGTGATGCGGGGTGCCCGATCTTCTCGACGTAGGACCTCTTGATAACTTGTGTATCCTGACGAACCACCAGCTGATCCCCCGCGCCAATGCGGACTTGCAACTCTATGGAAATTCGCCCAAACACACACTTGATTGGATCCTCGTGACCACAAGCGAAGATCGTCGAACCCTCAATTCCAGCGGAAAAGCAAGAACGACCCCTTATTCTCAATGCCCAATTCCTCTGTTTTGGCTTTAAGCACAACAGGAGAATCAAGCAAAAGCTTTGAAATTATATTAAGCGTGGTGCGAGGTTACAATGGGGTCTACCCTCTATATATAGTGCTCCTACTCCTCCTCATGGCTGGCCAAGAGGCCCTACTCCTATTCTAATTCGGATTTGGAGTCCTACTCCAATTCCGATACATTCAAAACAGAAAAGGAAACTCTGATTTTACAACCGTCATATTGTTTCGGTCATATCTTTTGATACAGGACGAATTTCGGAGTGAGGAGGATCCGTTGGATCGGGCTTGAAGTTAGCTTTCCAACAAGCCCAAAAACACTCAAATCCGACTTCGTATGAGAAAGTTATGGCCTTTTACTCAGACTGTCCTGCTGATTCCGAATCCGAATTTGAGGCTGATTCCGAATCCGAATTGAATTCTGAGTTGATTCCGAATTTGAATTTGGTTGGGCTTGTGGAAGTTTCGAATTTGACTTGGATTCTTGGGCTTCTCTCCTTGCTTGTCTCCCACGAGCTTCTCCTCCATTGTGTGGCCTTTCTTCAAGAACAACCTCATATCCTTCATCTCCGTTCATTATTGAATCTTCCAATCTGAGCATAAGCAAAATACTAGTTTTAGGTAGTATGAAATTCTCAACTAATTTAAAAGGAAATTCAGTAAACAGATTCACCTGTTGGATAAGCTTCTCTTGTTTTTCAACTCTCTTAGCAAGCTCATGTTGTTCTGAGGTATTTAATGAATTGAAAATATTATATGAAACAACATAGCTAAGGATGTCGCATCATCCTCCTTTCTTCAAAAAAGCCGTCCTCGGCTTTTGATAGCCTGAAAATGTGCTAGACGAAGAAAACAATGTATATGCATGGTATATGTATTTATCATCCAAACAAGTTCCGTGTAGCGCATGATGATTTGCCGAGCATGTATTAAACAAAGAGAACAACGTATATACGTGATATATGTATGAATCAATTGTTGTGTTATTCGCGTTGTTTTGTACAATCGATAGCTCGGAATCACATTTCAAATTGCACAACTGACTCATATGATAAAATTTCACCTTCCCAATACCAAAGTCAAGTAAAGTGGGTGAAAACCAATTGATACCATTCCATAATTCAACTGCGCTACTATGATTAGTTATATATTCAAGAGATAAACAAGTTGGCATCATGTTGCATTCTAAACAATAGACACTTGTATTTAAACCCATCTTAAAGATATCATGACATTGCTTAATAGATGGTTTGCGCAAAACATGTGATTGTAAATCAACAAGATTATCATAGGTAATGTATATTTGATAAACTTGAAACATGTTGTCTACACCAACATCACCAATCAAATTGAATTTATATGTGAAATTTACTAGTGATCTTAAGTGTGAAATTTCAAGAACCTTCTTAATCACACTAGATACATGTTTAGGACTATCGAATATGATATAACACAAAGAATTATTAATGTGTATTCTACTAAGAACTTCTTTTTGAGTAATCAATTTCACATTATGCAAATTAAGCATATCAAATTTAGAACGTGGAATCATCAAATGAATAATGGAGTTCTCAGTTTTACGCACCTTGTTTTCATAAACGACCAATTCAGTACAAATAGTGTTACCTTGATCTTCAGGTATTCCCTCTCCATCTATGGTTAGCTCTTTATCTTTCTCTTCCAATGGTGAGGGCTCTTGAATCTCCAAGTCCTTATTTGCTTGGTCCACCTGCAGAATGTGGGATACAACACTAGAAATAGAGGGTAAGTTGTTAGGTTCAAAAATAATCTTACTTGTCCTATCATCTATCTCTCTCTTTTCTTTTGGTGTATCTCTCACACTCTCAATTGGGATGCTCTCAATCTCGCGTATGGTGGAATCACACAGCTCACTCTTTTTATCACTCTCACTCAATTTGGCTATGTGGCTCTCATTCTGACATGGGTTTTGATACATCTCATCCTTGTAAGACTGTGGGTCAGCAATGGCACAACTACCACCAACCACGACCTCCTCACGTGTTGCGGGTTGTGACGGGGCAGCACTACTCATCACCTCGGTAGAAGAAAAATTCTCATGCTCGATCTTCTTCTCAAGTGACACACCAGTGGATGAATTAGAACTAAAGAGCCGGCGCAGATTTAATTGATGTGCTTGAATGTGTTTAAGTCTCTTTTCTGCCTTCATAGCAAATTTAACAAGATCTTGCAGACTACGAAAATATTCATCTTGAAGTGCAGCAACGATCTGATAATTCAAGCCTGCTTTGAAATATGCCTTTTCTTGATATGGACTAGTGATATTGGCACGGCGCATTGCATGATTCAACTCAATATAATAATCTTGGACAACTTTGCATCCTTGTGTAATGCTCTCCACATGTCGTAGTAGTTCCCGCTCATAATAGGATGGAACAAATTCTCTTCTCATGACGCTTTTTAAACAGTACCAAGATGTAATGAATCGTTTTCCACCTAGTTGTTGCCACCAACTAGAGGCATAGTCCGTAAAAAACAAAGTGGCCACTCTCACTTCCTTGGCTTCTGATTCGAACTTATGGGATTCAAGCTCGAACTCCATGTCTTGTACCCACTCAAGATACTCCTCTGGATCATTACTACCATAGAAGGAAGATCATTATACTCGCGATCCGCCATTGTTAGCGACAAAGCAAAGAATATCTATGTAGGTGTATGTGGATATGTAGAGGTCACTCAACTCACAATCCTAACAAGGTGAAGTTTCTTTACCGTTCGAAAGGAATTAAGATCAACAATACTTACACTTGAGGCGCAGAACCACAAGGTGATGTGTGAGCGAATTTCAAGAGCAAGTCAAAGCACGACAACGGGTGTTTTGTGGAGTTTGGTATGGATACCTACTTAATTTGAAAATTCTAGGTATTGTAAGGCTAAGTAAATATCCAAACTAGAATTCAATGCCTAGTTGCCGATCACAAAGATATAAGTGAAAATTAAAACAACTCACACGCAAAGATATTGGAACTTTAGTGCAATCAAGGAATGAGCTATGTAAGATATAAGTGAAGAACAAAATAGCTCGTATTGCACAAGTTATAGAAAGACGCTAGCTAGTTGCAAATAATGAAACTAGGGCACAAGATTGCAAAAAATATTGATATTCTAACAATTGAATCAAGAATGAGTGGGGATTTTCGCTCAAGTTTATGGTTCGGCTATGCGCTTCCTTTTTCCTTTTCTCTTTTCTCTTTTCTCTTTTCTTTTTCTCTTCTTTCTTTTTTTTTCTTCTCTTTTTCCTTCTTTTTTTGAACTATTGCCAAAATTCTTGTTCTACCAAAAATGAGCAAAAATTCTTTCCCACCTTTTGATCTTTGAACAATTGCAAGAACACAAATATTAATATGCAGCTCTAAACAACGATTTAGCTAGTCTTAAATAGGTTCAAAGTATTCGCAAAGGATTGAAAGGTTCACAAAGGATAAATTGGTTACTCACTTTTTTTTGACACGACTAAAAAAAAAAAATCAAACTAGGCTCAAATAAAAAGCAACGCAAAAGAATTCAAGATCAGCAAACTAAACTTGATTCTAATGGACAAAAACTTAACAAAACTCACTAGAATAACAAATTAAATACTACGGCTGAAAGAATTTTTTTGTATGGCTTTTTCGTGTATAGGGAATAAAATAGATACTGGATAAAGATCCTACCGAGTCAACGGAGCTCTGATACCACCTGATGCGGGGTGCCCGATCTTCTCGACGTAGGACCTCTTGATAACTTGTGTATCCTGACGAACCACCAGCTGATCCCCCGCGCCAATGCACGGACTTGCAACTCTATGGAAATTCGCCCAAACACACACTTGATTGGATCCTCGCTGACCACAAGCGAAGATCGTCGAACCCTCAATTCCCAGCGGAAAAGCAAGAACGACCCCTTATTCTCAATGCCCAATTCCCTCTGTTTTGGCTTTAAGCACAACAGGAGAATCAAGCAAAAGCTTTGAAATTATATTAAACGTGGTCTGAGGTTACAATGGGGGTCTACCCCTCTATATATAGTGCTCCTACTCCTCCTCATGGCTGGCCAAGAGGCCCTACTCCTATTCTAATTCGGATTTGGAGTCCTACTCCAATTCCGATACATTCCAAAACAGAAAAGGAAACTCTGATTTTACAACCGTCATATTGTTTCGGTCATATCTTTTGATACAGGACGAATTTCGGAGTGAGGGAGGATCCGTTGGATCGGGCTTGAAGTTAGCTTTCCAACAAGCCCAAAAACACTCAAATCCGACTTCGTATGAGAAAGTTATGGCCTTTTTACTCCGGACTGTCCTGCTGATTCCGAATCCGAATTTGAGGCTGATTCCGAATCCGAATTGAATTCTGAGTTGATTCCGAATTTGAATTTGGTTGGGCTTGTGGAAGTTTCGAATTTGACTTGGATTCTTGGGCTTCTCTCCCCTTGCTTGTCTCCCACGAGCTTCTCCTCCATTGTGACGGCCTTTCTTCAAGAACAGCCTCATATCCTTCATCTCCGTTCATTATTGAATCTTCCAATCTGAGCATAAGCAAAATACTAGTTTTAGGTAGTATGAAATTCTCAACTAATTTAAAAGGAAATTCAGTGAACAGATTCACCTGTTGGATAAGCTTCTCTTGTTTTTCAACTCTCTTAGCAAGCTCATGTTGTTCTGAGGTATTTAATGAATTGAAAATATTATATGAAACAACATAGCTAAGGATGTCCGCATCAGAGCGGGTTTCGGCCCAACACTGTTCTTAGATTTTAAAAATAGATGTTCCCTTTAAGAAATTACAGAAATGACAAATAACAAATAGAAAATACCAAATGAACTCGAAAAATTTCTAGAAAATTTTTAGAAAACATATCCAAGTATATAGAACCCGAATAAAATAGTTTTGACAATTGTTGAGGTTGGGATTAATCATATTAAATTATTTTGATACTAAAAGTCCATGTTAAGCTTTATTAAAAATTCAAATAAAATCCAACGGTGAATTTTCCAACTACTAACTGTTTTAAAAAAATTAGAGATAAAAAAATTAAGATGTTACATTGATCCTGTCATAACTATATAGTACTTCAATTATGATTAATTAGTTGGCGCAAAAGTTATTATACAATCAAAGTCGTTGACGATGTCTAATATGCTCTGGACTTGCATAGAGGGGTAAATGATTACTACATTTTATTTCCACTCTTGAACAAAAGATGAAAAAATAAGCTCGCGGAGAAAGAGATCAAGATGTTCATATTAGTTCATGTACAATGGGCCACGTAAGATTTAAGCTGATGTAGATGAAAAAGAATAAAGATAGGGATATGTATTGTCTACAATTATGTACCCAACTATATCACTAGAACTAAGGAAAATATTAAAAGATTATGTGTTCAATAAAGATTAGTAAAACGACATAGCAGATATTTGTACCATTGTATGGGTTGTCTTTAGTGCTGTATACAGGTGATATGAAGAGTTGCTGCAGACAGCAGCTGTCTGTACCATTGTACATGCCCTAAGGCAAAGACATTAGGTTTAATTATGGAACTCTTTTAAGGTACATTCAATTTAGTATGGACCGTCCATTGTTTTTATTCAATAGATCAGATTAGTTATAATTTAGTTATACTACACCCGGTAGTACGAGTTGTAGAATCTCAATAGGGGTAGAATTGTAATTGCCTAGGTAGAGATCACATTACACAAGAGTAATATTTTCGATCTTAGTTCAAAAATCCGTTATACCTTTACGAAAAATTATAGATACAAAGAAAAATCTACTATATCCTTAATAAATCAAATGTCAGATTTGTTTGATATTACCACCATATATTATCGTAGAATATATCGTAAAATTTCTCTAATTAGGGTGTGCTACTTTTAATACGTAAACGTGAGAACTTTTCGAGATTTGTTCGTGAGTTGATCTATTTGATGCGACATTAAGTTCCAGAGGAGGCCCTAAACTAAAGAAGAGATCGCCAAAATCGCAGAAACAACACGTCTTCAAAAAAATTTGAAAGGGAAATACAGCATTTCTTTTAAAATTGAAATATAAATTGAGAATTAATATTGAAATAGCAAGAGTACATAGTTTAATTTTTGTAGTAAAAATAAAAATATAGGAAACATTCGTGATCCTGAAGTAGTCCATGAAAATCAACGGGAGAGGAAGCGTATTGAAGTGTCCGTTTTCGAGATAGATGATAGCAGAGAATTCTGAGTCTTCGTGAACAAACTGTCCTTGACAACTCAACAGAATATCTTTTTCTGAATATTATAGTGCAGGCATGATACACGAGAACGAAAGCATCAAAGCATAATATTGGCTGTTCTGCAATTGTAATATTTGATGATCCGCCACACATGGCACACATGCATTTAGATAGCTGAAATTTCTCGTTGCTTCTGCGATTGTCAGCTAGATTAACATGTTTTTTTTTTGTTTCCCAAAGGGTTACGTACTAAGCCATATATAGCCTCTCGTAGACTCACAACCCATATGCAACTCGTGTGTCTGCAACTAAATGGCATGAAAAGAAAACTGTGGTCAGGTCTTCTTAAGGCATATATGAAAATAATATACTATATAGGCCTTGTTTGGGAATTGCCAAAGTGGAGCCCATAACATATAACATATGACTAGCAGGAAAAGTAAATACAAGCATGGCCTCTAAATTAGCATCCTAATATTTTTGTAAAACCTAATAAAACTGTAGTATTTGTGAAAGTATTTTTTTTCAAGACACGTCTACTCGTCTTAATTTCATATTTAAAAAACAAAATAAAGTAATTTTACAAGAGAGAGAAGGAGAATAAAAATCCTCTAAAAACATTTTAAAATTTGGCCATCCGAACTTGATAATTCGGTCATCGGTAATTCAATCTTCTAGACATTGTTTTAAATATTCTTTGGCAAACAGTGCTATTTTAGTGACCGGGGTGTGTTATGGTAACTTATCATATTTTTGTACTGTTTTGAATCAAATGACACAGTAATTGTGTTTTTTTTTCGACCAGCAATGTTTTGATTTGAACACAATAATTAGGTGGTCGTTGCTTACTGATATGACGGTCAGATCTAACTCATCTATCGACATTCATCATGGCCAGCTGGATCTAGAGGTATCTTGCAATGCTGGTGAGAGTGGAACTTAAGATCTCACTATGTAGGCTAAGCACATAGGACGAGGTCGAGGGATGAACAGGGCACACTGGAGGTTGTACGGATTGTCGGTAGATAGTTGTCGGTTGAATGTGTCATTGGGGAGTTACGAAGGCTCATTCCGATTGATTGGCAATGGGATGTGAAAGAAATTGATCTGAATTCTTTTTTGGTTCAATTTCCAACGTCGAATTGGCAAGAATGGTCCAGATTAGGGATATACAAGTCAAAGCGCAAGAGGTGGTGCTACGTTTTGAGGAATGGACGCCGGACCCTACTCCGAAGTTTCAGCTTCGCCCAGTCTGGATGCAAGTTTTGGGGGTGCCTTATGAAGTCAGAGACTACCTTAGTCTTTGTGCCATTGGTTCTATAGTTGGCGCTACCCTCAAAGTGGACATGATAAGTACAAGGAAGAAAGATCTAGTGCGGCTGCTGGTGGGGGTTATAAATGTCTCTCTAATCCCTGCGAGTGTTGATATTGTTTTTCGACAAAGTGTATATGAATTATTTTTTAAAGTTTAGAAAGACTTAGATGGAAATATGGGAGAAGGCAATGTAGGGGATGAGCAAAATAACAGAGGTGGCACAGATACAGGAGGGGACAAAGATGAGGATATGAAGGACCGTGAGATGATGGACCATCATGCTAAGAGGGCAAAAAGTACTTCGGTTGTGATAGGGCCAAATTCAAGTGGTACCACCTCATCGCCTCAACCTAGTGATTCAGTTCTTGGCAAAAATATTGTTTGTGTCACTCCTATTTCGCAGTAGGAGGTTGTACAGGAGAGACCAGATGGACCGAAGGTATAGGAGGTCAGGGATTCCGTGATTGCGCTAAGGGGGGATGGTGCTGTGGCATTCAGTGGAACTGGTTGAAAGGTCCATATCGGCATGCATTGTAGATGTGGGGGTGGAGTCATCAGAGGCAGCTAAGTCATCGGCTCTGGATGTGAAACTCTCTCTAGGATGGTCTAAGGGTGCAATTATACCGATGGTGGAAATGCCCAAGAAGGGAGGGTCGGTTGGTGCGACGGTAAAGATGCAGTGGGGACGATCGGCCGGGGCGTCGTTGCCCGGTGCTTCGGAGTAGACGTTGGTTCAGAAAAAAGTGAAGGTCAGCGGGGGCGGTAGCAAACGAAGGGGCGATGGTTGGTATGGTTTCTGAGTAGGAGCCAAGGTGGAGCTGGCGTGTCGCGAGAAAAGTTAGAGCAGATGAGGATTCCTTGGTGAAGGCCATTCGAAGGACCAAGTATAAAAATCTAGAGGAGAGCAAAGGTACTAATTTAAATAATGTTTTTCAATTTTGGCTATTCTAGATGAGGTTGCTATTTCTAATTTAAATCAAGTATGAATTTCTTTAGGTGTTAATAGTTTGGAAATGACCTCTTCTTTAGAATCTATTAAAAAGATCGAACTTGGTAGGCTGGCTTGTTCGTGAACAATTAGTAAAGAACATGCCTCCCAAGAGAATTCGGATGAGAAAAAAGGCAGCCTTGATTTATCCTCTCTAAATAGCTTATGTAGTGATTTGTGTTATGAGGAACTGGCTACAGGTGATGACCACTATTTGGAATTGGTCTCACAAAAAGAAAAGAGCGGGCGCTAAGAAATCACTTTCAAAATTTATTGAGTCCCGCATTAGAAATAAACAAAATAGAAAATGAAAGGTGTTTTTTTGGAATAGTAGGGAACTTGGTGACCCAGCGAAACATAGATTCATTGCAGAGTTGGTATGTGAACAACATATGGATTTTATTGCTATTTTAGAAACTGTTAAGAACGATTTTTCCAATTCGCAATTAAAACATCTTAGTGGTGGTATGGATTTTTTTTGGCTTTACTTACCTCCTCATGGCCGTTCCGGGGGTATTTTACTTGGTGTGAACATGGTTGTCTTTGAGGTTGACTCCATTTTTTAGAGAGATTTTTTTATTAAGCTTCATTTACATAATAAGGAAGATAGGTTCCAATGGATACTTGTGCTTGTGTATGGTGCTACACAACCAGTTTATAAAGATAAATTTTTAACTAAATTAGTTCATGTGTGTAGTAAGGAAACTTTGCCTATTCTAATTGGCGGTGATTTTAATATTATAAGGCAAAGTGAAGAGAAAAAATGATAATTTTCATCAGTATTATCCTTTTCTTTTCAATGCCCTTATTGAGAGCCTTGACTTAAGAGAACTTAGGCTTTCAGGTAGGCAGTTTACGTGGGTAAATAATTTGGATAATCCTACTTTTGAAAAAATTGATAGAATTCTTGTGAGTACGGATTGAGAACATAAATTCCCTTTGACCACTGTAAATGCTTTGGAACGTGTTCTTTCTAATCATACACCTATTGTTCTTAACACTTGTGCTGCCGCTGATAGTGGGAACCAACATTTGTTTAAATTTGTGTTGTGTTGACTTAAGAGGGATGAGTTTTTGGATTTGGTGGCTCAACTGTGGCAACAAATTAATGTTGGCAATTCTGCAATTGATCGTTGGCCAGGTCAAATTAGAGCGCTTAGACAATTTCTCAGAGGGTGGGCAAAAAATACTAGTGGTGCGTATATACTAGAGAGAAAAAACATCTTTTGACTATCATTGATAATCTTGATAAAAAAGCTGAGTCTACATGGTTATCTAATTTTAAAATTAATCTTAAACACAGTCACTACTACAAAAAAGGTCTTCAAGGTGGTTCAAAAACGTCATCACACACGATTTCGTAAGTCGTCTGAGTTTACGGGTCAGTAATGACATGCGATCATCACATACTGTTTTTGAAATATATGTGATGCAGACTATCATAGACGGTTATTAACTCATAACCGTCTATGATAGTTGACTATCATAGACGGTTTGTAGATAAAATTATCTGTGATAGCTGATGTATCACAGACGGTTTATCTACAAACCGTCAGTGATTACTGATGTATCACAGACGGTTTGTAGATGTCAGACCCCAAATTTGTAATTTGAAATCTACTGTGTTAACTTGTGCCATTCCCTAGATCAGTAGATAGTACGCACAAATATATTTTTGGATCAATAACATACATCACATACATAGACAAAATATATTACATAACTGGACATGTAGCTCACTGTTTTACAAACGGGGCACGAAGACCACAACACCACAAAGTCAGAGTACAGAGTAGGGGATAATTGCCGAACCAAAATAAGTAGTAGTGGATCCATTCACTTTTCCCACAAGAAAGCGACTAGGGGCCCCAGCCTAAGCTTCATCATCCTCCCCGCCTACTAGTTCGGCTGCCAAGTTGTAACACCCCAGCCCAACACTGAGCCTGGAATGCCACTAACTACTCTTCCAAAACAAAATAATTATCGACACACTATAAAATTACAGCAAGGAAACAACGATAAACATATCCATGGATCACAAAAGAACATGCATAATTATGGATCAAACGATAATAAATAAGCAAGGGGAATATAACCAGGTAAATAGTCCAAAATAGCACCAACCAATGAATCCAAATCATTAAAACAGATAGTCTAGTCCAAAACGTTGTCCTAATCTTTATTCAACCTCTAACATGTCCAAGGGTAATCCAATTTTGAATGAAAAGATTCTTATGGCAAATGATCATCTGTTGTCCATGTGCTCTACTCGCTCTCAGTTACGGCGTCCTCGAAGATCACCTAAAGACAACAAAAGAGCAAGGGTGAGTCCACGACTCAGCAAACACATCAATATACACCGAACAATAATAAATCAACAGCATTCAATAACTTCATTATCATCACAGGTACTTCTAGTAATATTCTCATGCTGTTATCTTCCCTTTGTTTAACACACATTAATCTCATTTATGAATGCAACTCTAATCTACATGTTCACATGCACTTCTTTCGCGTATACCGGTATAGCATGAGTGAATGCTCGCGACAACATTCACTCTCAAGCCCGTTCCTCCATAAGGATCGGGGACCTCCTCCACTCCGTGGAGTTGTGATCATTCATGATCACCTGCTCATATGCAAAGATGCTTATGTATGAAAAATGCAAACTCCATCATATACATCATATCCAACTTTTCATCATGATTGTCAACAAAGATATAAACATAGCAATTCCTTGTTTGCAATTAAACAAAATAAAAGCACAACAATCATGGTAATAGAAGGTAAAGCGGTGATCAATCATTGATCATTTGTCTACCATGCACTTGCCTTTACTAGTTGCGACGCACGATTTGGCTAGAAGATGGCAACAAGTACGACGCCTCTCCTACATTAAATATTCAAATTTCAATACAAGCTACAGCATCATAAGAACAACAATCAATCGACAACGCTCCTACCCGTCGCCAAATATACCACGCTTCTCCGGTACCGAATAGTTACCCATTGCTGTCTAGGTACTAAAACGAACGTAACTTTTGACTCAAAAGTCCGATCATGACAAACCACCCAGTTCTGGATTCTACACAAAATTACCCTCATTTTCTTAGATTACAAAGGCCTCTAATTAAATCATCTAACCCTCCGTTTTTAGCCCAGAAAACCGATCTGTCCGCTTCGGAAAAGTAGGTCTTACTAAATTCATAACTTTTCTTTTATCCAACCAAAATGCGAGTTCTTAGATCCTACAGAACCATTGGACAATTATCTACATTTTTCATGTAGATCAAAAACTCTAATTAGTCTATTTACTATTTTTAATCCGCAGTCTACCAAAACAGCGCCGAAAGACGACAACCACAATGACAGCAGCCTTCCGAAAATCATAACTCGAATTCTGCTTGTCCGATCGACATGATAAAATATGGTATAGAAAGATATCAAAATTATCTACAATTAACTAGTAAATGATATTTCCAAAATTTGCCATTAAGGTACCCGAATAAATCGTTCAACAGAACAGCAAGCTAAACCAATCTATTTTTTCGATTTTTCCTTTGCACTGATCTTCTATTCTCTTCTACCACTGTTGAAGTTTTCACGTAGCCATACAAAAAAAAAGGCTCAATTAACTAGTAGCTAGCAATTGCATGCATACGTAGCCTCAAACCAAAATAGTTAACTACTAAATTCCAACCGATTTCACTATCAGATTAATTACTACTACTAGTTGTTGCTTGCATACATGGCTACGAATCAAAACTAACTACTAATATCAACAAAGGCATGCAGATTCCATTAGATCAATTCCTAGCAGTGCACTAAAATTTAATCAAACACTAATCGCAACCCTCTTAATTAATTGCTCGCATTAGTATTAGCAACTGAAGAAAAAAAGGAAGGACGTGAGCGAACCAGGCGTTAGTATTATTTAATTGATATCTCATCCACCGATTAAACCTACAGGCTTGCATGAAAAGAAGCATTCACGAGCCAACTAATTGCAGCAGCACAAGGAAATCGGTGAAAGAATTACAAACCAAATCACGGCGGCCAAGCAAAAATACCAGATGACGTGCGGTAGCAGATTTTCTTTTTTTTTTTGTTCTTCTGCGTACTGGCCGAATAGCAAGAGACCTCCTCGCGTGTGGGCGCCTGCAACTGGACCGAAGGCACTCGGCGAGCCAACGTCCAGGCGGCAGGGAAATTGGCCGACTTCCACGCGCACGCACAAGCCTTACACGCAGCAGGCAAACGATGGCGAGAGCGGCTGGCGGCGTACGGAAAAGAAAAACCAAAACGGCGGCTAGGGTTTCTAGAACTCCACTCCCACGAGTTATATAGCTCTTAAAAAAACTCTGAAATATTCTATTTTCACGTACTCTTTTTATTTAATTACGCACAAGCCCTTAAACACGTTATTATTATTTATTTATTTTTTTTTTCAGAATATTACATTCTAACCCCCTTAACAGAATTCGACCCCGAATTCTACTCGCCGTTCTACTCAAATAAAACTACACTGCTGAAATTAAACAACAAAATAACACGTACCCGACGTGAACAACTCTGGATATTGCTCGCGCATGCGAGACTCCAACTCCCAAGTCGCCTCTCTCTCAGACTGATGCGTCCACAGCACCTTGACGTATACCAACGTCTTGTGCCTCAGCACTCGCTCCGACCTCTCCAGAATGCGCGTCGGACGCGACTCAACTGTGAGGTCTTGCTCAATAGTCAGCGGCTCTAATGAAATCTTATGCTCTGGGTCTCTCAAAAACTTTCTCAGCATCGAGACGTGAAACACATTGTGAACTCCACGCATGGACTCAGGAAGGTCCAGGCGGTAGGCTAACTTACCAATTCTTGCAATAATCGAGAACGGTCCAACGTACCTCGGACTAAGCTTCCCTTTGGTACCGAACCGAACAATACCTTTAGTGGGAGACACTCTCAAGAGCACCTGGTCACCCACCGCAAACTCCAAGTCACGCCTCCTCATATCAGCATAGCTTTTCTGTCTACTCTGAGCTGCTAACAGATTCTGCCTCACCATGGCCACACACTCAACGGTCTTCTGAATCCAATCCGGACCCAAAATTGCCTTCTCTCCAACTGCATCCCAACAAAGTGGCGATCTGCACTTCCGCCCATAGAGAACCTCAAATGGCGCGGCTCTAATACTGGAATGGTAACTATTATTATAAGCAAACTCTGCAAGTGGCAACTGGTCCTCCCAACTACCCTTCCAAGACAAAGCATACGATCGCAACATGTCCTCCAAAGTCTGAATAGTATGCGCTCGATTGCCCATCATGCATGGGTGAAAGCGTTTGTACTAAGGCGGAGTGTGTGCCCAATGCACTCTGCAGACTTTCCCGAACTTGGAGACAAACTTGGCGTCCACATCGAAATGATGGTCTTTGGCACACCATGCAGTCTTACTATTTCACGCACATAAATAGGAGCTAGATCACTCATTGAATTTGTAGTGCGAATAGGAATGAAGTCTGTGAGACTTCTTGAATCGATCCACCACTACCCAAATCGCATCTTTCCCTCGCGGCGTACGAGGTAACGCCACCACAAAGTCCATAGAGATATCATCCCAAGGCCACTGGGGAATCTCCAAAGGCTGCAACATCCCTGCAGGATGCTTGTGCTCAGCTTTCACTTGCTGACAAATACCACAAGAAGCCACATAGTTAGCAATATCCACCTTCATTCTTTTCCACCAAAAATTACATTTCAAATCTCGATACATCTTAGTCTCACGGGATGAGCGATTATGCAGTGCGATGTGCCTCCCTCAAGATATCATCTTTGACCTCCGCCTTTTGCGGTACGCAAAGACGGCCTTTAAACCTCAAAGTACCAGAATCATCCATGCTAAAATCACCCTCTTTACCCTCATCCAGGCGCTTCCTAACCTCCTGTAATAGCCGGTCACTCTGTTGTGCTTCCCGCACACGGTCTGGAATTGCTGACTCAAGAATCAACTGTGTCTCAACATGTGTTGTGCCCGCATAACAATAAGATATTCCCATGCGATCAAAATCAGCAATGAGGCAATCTAGAGTAGCAGGAGTCGCCTTGCGACTAAGAGCATCCGCAACTACATTGGCCTTGCCTGGATGATACTGAATAGTAAGATCGTAGTCCTTGATCAATTCCAACCACCTCCTTTGCCTCAAATTCAGATCCTTCTGAGTGAAGATATACTTGAGACTCTTGTGATCTGTGAAAATATCACAAGGCTCTCCGTATAGATAATGCCTCCAAATTTTGAGAGCAAAAACAACCGCAGCCAACTCCAAATCATGAGTGGGATAATTCTGCTCGTGCTTCTTTAATTGTCTCGACGCATAAGCAATCATCTTACCGTCTTGCATGAGAATACATCCAAGACCCACTCGAGACGCATCCGAAAAGACTGTGAACCGCTTTCCTGGCTCGGGAAGAGTGAGAATAGGAGAGGTCACCAACCTCTCTTTCAAAGTGCAGAAATTGCGCTCACACTCATCAGTCCACTGAAATTTCACCCCTTTCTGAGTAAGCTGAGACATCGGCTTGGCAATGATAGAGAAATCCTGCACAAAACGCCGATAATAACCAGCCAAGCCCAAGAAACTCCTCACCTCCTTCACAATAGTCGGCCTCTTCCAATCCACCACTGTGGAGACCTTACCAGGATCAACAGCAATGCCCTGAGGGTTAATCACATGACCCAGAAAACCCACTTCTGAAATCCAAAACTCACACTTCTTCAACTTAGCATAGAACTTGTGCTCTCTCAAAGTATCTAAAACCAGCCTCAAATGACGCTCATGATCCTCATTAGTCTTGGAATAGATGAGAATATCATCAATGAACACCACCACGAAGTCATCTAGATACTCGTGTAACATGTTGTTCATGGTCTCCATAAAAATGGCACGTGCATTAGTCAATCCAAAGGACATAACTTTAAATTCATAATGCCCATACGTGGTAGAGAAAGTTGTCTTCTCTACATCCTGCTCTCGCACACGGATTTGATTATACCCTGACTGGAGATCAATCTTGGAGAACACTTGAGCTCCATTCAACCGATCAAACAAGTCCTCAATGCGGGGCAATGGATATTTGTTCTTGATTGTGACTGCATTAAGCGCACGGTAATCAACACACATGCGCCAACTCCCATCCTTCTTCTCTGTGAACAGGACAGGAGCTCCCCACGGCGATACGCTACGCCTGATCAAACCTTTAGCCACCAAATCATCCAATTGCTTCTTCAACTCGTCCTGAAACGGACGTGCTAATCGATATGGAGACATCGAGATGGGACGAGTACCCGGAACAAGATCAATGCGAAACTCCACTTCTCGCGCAGGTGGCAAGCCGGAAGCTCAGCCGGGAACACATCTGGGTAATCACTAACCACTGGAATCTCCTCAATCTGCGAAGCCACACTCGGTTTCTCAGCAAGAGCTAAAAGAAGCCCAGTTTTCACTGCACGCTGATCCGGGAACAATCCGACCAACATTGAAAGAGAGCGCGGAGGCGCACTCCCCTGAAAAGTCAAAGTCTCCCTGCACGAGGTCCGCACGCAGACCGTATTCTCTGTAAACAGGATATCACGGCTCGATAAGAGTGCAACCAATCCATACCCAAGATAACGTCGATGGCTCCATTTGAATAACTATCAAATTCGCCGTGAACTTCTCTCCATCAATGACAATAGAACACCCAGGACAAACAGTAGAGCTCGCAATAATTCCCCCAGGAGAACTAACCAACACTGATTGAGAAATCCACTGCATACTCAAGTTCACTCTCCTAGCAAACGCCGTCGAGACAAACGAAAAGGTAGCCCCTGAATCAAAAAGGACTAAAGCATCAAGCGAATCCACAAGCAAAGTACATCACCACGTCGGGGCGACCCGCGGACTCATTGTGGGCATGGCGTACACTCTGTGGCGCCATGGCGAAGAAGACGACGCCGGCGGCGAGAGCCCCAACAATCTTTGTGGCGGTGCGAGGTAAAGCGGTCGTGCAACTGAAGCGGTGCGAAGGTGGCGGTGCCGATAGTACCCTCACCGAGGCGCCCAAGTGAAGGAAATGGCGTACCGGAGGGCGATCATCATCGGAAAGATCCTCGGCAGACCCCGAAGAAGAAGATGGCACAGCTCCCACTTGATCACGCTAAGCGGGGTTACGGCGACACACCGCTCCTTGTGACCCGGTCGGCCACACCAGCGGCAATCCCGTCCAAGAGCACTTCAGCGGCGCAGTGTCCATCACCGCACTTAAAGCAAAGCATGCCCCGCCTCAGGGACAGACGAAGAGCCGAGTACTGCAAAAGGACGAGGCGCCAAGAAGAGAACGACCTCGATCGCTTAGACTTGAAGGATGCGGTCCTCCCTTGAATTTCTTGGCGGGGTTGAGCAGACCCACTTCCCTCACTAGAGCTCCTCTTCGGTCACCACGAAGCAACGATCCACCAGAGGCTTGTCGCCCTTTGTGAGTGCATCTCCAACTCCATGCCCCTAGCTTGCTCCACAACAGAGTCAGAGTCACGAGTAGAGTAGCTCCCAACACATGTCGATACTCGAGGTGAGACCCAGACGGAACCTCTTGGCTTTACAGAGGTCATCGTTAAGCTCACAGAAGGGACAAAGCGAACCAAGTTGTTGAACTCGACCTCATACTCAAGAATAGACCTCTTCCCCGAGCAAAGGTCGTCAAGGCAACCTCCATCTTCTCAACAAAAGAGTAGGGGTAGAACTTTCCCTTGAACTGAATAACAAAGTCCTCCCAAGTGGTGGCCCTTGAGTGGCGGTCCTCAAGACAACACGCCCTCCCACCAAATATCCGCTTGCCCTTTCAGCTGAAAGGCTACAAAACGGACCCTCTGAGGTGAAGACATCTCTAAAGCTCCAAACTGCCTCTCCATGTAGCGCAACCAGTCCGCTGCCTGGACCGGTGTGCCCGACCCGTCAAACGGATCCAACCTCAACTCCATCCACTCGAAGTGACATCGCGCCTCGAGAACCGGTGGATGTGCAGCAGCGCAACAACAGATGCGCGCGACGAGGGCGCGGCGCTGTTGACGAAGAGCACGGATCTCTCCCACCAACTCTCTCAAGAAAGCGGGGTCTCATCTCGACCCCAACCGGAGGTGGGTCAGCGGCAACCCCTCAAGAAGCGACTCATACACTCAGGAGGTGGCTCCACGGAACCTCGCCCGTGGCCACTACTTCCACGACCACGGCCACCACGACCACGTCCTCTACCCCTCGGCATAGCTATCAACCACAATCAACAATACACAATGAGTTCAAAGGTCAAAATAAAATCATGCATCAATGAACAACATAGCAGGCGTAAAACTATATTCGTACCTCTCTCTAACCTACTGTGCACTAGTGTGTCAAATTTTAGGTTAGTTAACCATTAGCAAATTTTAGTTGGTTTACTAAACTAAAACAATTTTAACAATTTTAGTTTGCCTATGTTGTTAATCTATTCACCACGGACATAAAGCCCGCTCTGATACCAACTGTAACACCCCAGCCAAACACTGAGCCTGGAATGCCACTAACTACTCTTCCAAAACAAAATAATTATCGACACACTATAAAATTACAGCAAGGAAACAACGATAAACATATCCATGGATCACAAAAGAACATGCATAATTATGGATCAAACGATAATAAATAAGCAAGGGGAATATAACCAGGTAAATAGTCCAAAATAGCACCAACCAATGAATCCAAATCATTAAAACAGATAGTCTAGTCCAAAACGTTGTCCTAATCTTTATTCAACCTCTAACATGTCCAAGGGTAATCCAATTTTGAATGAAAAGATTCTTATGGCAAATGATCATGTGTTGTCCATGTGCTCTACTCGCTCTCAGTTACGGCGTCCTCGTAGATCACATAAAGACAACAAAAGAGCAAGGGTGAGTCCACGACTCAGCAAACACATCAATATACACCGAACAATAATAAATCAACAGCATTCAATAACTTCATTATCATCACAGGTACTTCTAGTAATATTCTCATGCTGTTATCTTCCCTTTGTTTAACACACATTAATCTCATTTTTGAATGCAACTCTAATCTACATGTCCACATGCACTTCTTTCGCGTATACCGGTATAGCATGAGTGAATGCTCGCGACAACATTCACTCTCAAGCCCGTTCCTCCATAAGGATCGGGGACCTCCTCCACTCCCGTGGAGTTGTGATCATTCATGATCACCTGTTCATATGCAAAGATGCTTATGTATGAAAAATGCAAACTCCATCATATACATCATATCCAACTTTTCATCATGATTGTCAACAAAGATATAAACATAGCAATTCCTTGTTTGCAATTAAACAAAATAAAAGCACAACAATCATGGTAATAGAAGGTAAAGAAAACAGTGATCAATCATTGATCGCTGTCTACCATGCACTTGCCTTTACTAGTTGCGATGCACGATTTGGCTAGAAGATGGCAACAAGTACGACGCCTCTCCTACATTAAATATTCAAATTTCAATACAAGCTACAGCATCATAAGAACAACAATCAATCGACAACGCTCCTACCCGTCCCCAAATATACCATGTTTCTCCGGTACCGAATAGTTACCCATTGCTGTCTAGGTACTAAAACGAACGTAACTTTTGACTCAAAAGTCCGATCACGACAAACCACCGAGTTCTGGATTCTACACAAAATTACCCTCATTTTCTTAGATTACAAAGGCCTCTAATTAAATCATCTAACTCTCCGTTTTTAGCCCAGAAAACCGATCTGTCCGCTTCGGAACAGCAGGTCTTACTAAATTCATAACTTTTGTTTTATCCAACCAAAATGCGAGTTCTTAGATCCTACAGAACCATTGGACAATTATCTACATCTTTCATGTAGATCAAAAACTCTAATTAGTCTATTTACTATTTTTAATCCGTAGTCTACCAAAACAGCGCCGAAAGACGACAACCACAATGACAGCAGCCTTCCGAAAATCATAACTCGAATTCTGCTTGTCCGATCGACATGATAAAATATGCTATAGAAAGATATCGAAATTATCTACAATTAACTAGTAGATGATATTTCTAAAATTTGCCATTAAGGTACCCGAATAAATCGTTCAACAGAACAGCAAGCTAAACCAATCTAATTTTTCGATTTTTCCTTTGCACTGCTCTTCTATTCTTCTCTACCACTGTTGAAGTTTTCACGTAGCCATACAAAAAACAAGGCTCAATTAACTAGTAGCTAGCAATTGCATGCATACGTAGCCTCAAACCAAAATAGTTAACTACTAAATTCCAACCGATTTCACTATCAGATTAATTACTACTACTAGTTGTTGCTTGCATACATGGCTACGAATCAAAACTAACTACTAATATCAACAAAGGCATGCAGATTCCATTAGATCAATTCCTAGCAGTGCACTAAAATTTAATCAAACACTAATCGCAACCCTCTTAATTAATTGCTCGCATTAGTATTAGCAACTGAAGAAAAAAAGGAAGGACGTGAGCGAACCAGGCGTTAGTATTATTTAATTGATATCTCATCCACCGATTAAACCTACAGGCTTGCATGAAAAGAAGCATTCGCGAGCCAACTAATTGCAGCAGCACAAGGAAATCGGTAAAAGAAGTACAAACCAAATCACGGCGCAAGCAAAAATACGGATGACGTCGCGGCGCAGATTTTTTTGTTCTTAAGCGTCTTGGCGAATAGCAAGAGACCTCCTCGCGTGTGGCGCGCAGAACGGACCAAGGCACTCGGCGAGCCAACGTCCAGGCGGCAGGGAAATTGGCCGACTTCCACGCGCACGCACAAGCCTTACACGCAGCAGGCAAATGATGGCGAGAGCGGCTGGCGGCGTACGGAAAAGAAAAACCAAAACGGCGGCTAGGGTTTCTAGAACTCCACTCCCACGAGTTATATAGCTCTTAAAAAAAACTCTGAAATATTCTATTTTCACGTACTCTTTTTATTTAATTACGCACAAGCCCTTAAACACGTTATTATTATTTATTTATTTATTTTTTTCAGAATATTACACAAGTAGTAGCCGTAGGGGTCCTGGTCGAGCAGCTCTGAAAGATTATATTGGACAAGCCTGAGTACACAACCGTACTCGTGAGCAAACACACAATGCAAGTTATCACAGATGCAAGGCTAGTCAAGGGAAGGCTTAGAGTTTTTTTATTTGCATAAAGCTAAGTTTGAATTAGATAAAGTAGTAAAACATCCTATGACTTAGCATTTTAAGAACATATTTTATAAACTGAGTTTTATTTGTAAGGTACTAGTGGAGATCTCATCTCCTATACCATCGAGTGGCTCCAACCACTCGATGCTCAGGCTAACCCATAATTACCACTTTTCCCAGACCAGGCCTTCACAAATCCCTACGGTCCCACTCTAGCTTTTCATTTCACAACTACACACAGATGGTTTTATAAAAATTATAGGTAGTAAGTGAGTTCCCGGCACCGCTCTTTACCATGAGCACGGCAATCTAGATAGTTTTCTTACTCTGCAGAGTACGTACACTTTACCCACAAGAGATAAGTCAACTTATGTTGCCTCTAACACACTTCTGTAGGTGTGCGGCTAAGTTGACTATCACAAGGCCTTTACAATGCTCAACCTCGATGCAACCCCACCCGCTAAGGCTTCCACTGCCCGGAGCCATGCTCCCAGGAAGTGCCCTCTTGCATCGTGTGGTTTTCCTATAGCTTGTACCCTTAGCCACGCCGCACACCCACCAGTGGCGAAGCTATGCCGAGGCGAATAAATTAGTTATCCAGGTCATACCCATTACAGACTTGTGGTCGTACTGTTTTTACACGAGAGATCATCTGTGGATATCATGGGGATATGCTCTAGATCTTAGGATGATGTGACAATTGGCAATGGCGTTTACGGTTTGTCGTTTCACGTGTTTTCGGCAAAGGTTCAGTTATGTCAGGTGTAACACCCTAGCTATTCGGAAGCCAAAATGTCACGCAAACCTATCAAACTACTAAGCATAGCATTAAAACTAGATTATCCAGATTCAATCAACATAAATTCCAGAGGAAAGACAATGAACGATCACTAGAATCATGGTAAAGAATGGATAAACGGTCATAATACCACGAACAGTCAAACGATACTAACATAGGATTATTACAACGGAACTTATTTCAACAATTTGACTTGGTGAATGGCAAGAATAATTGTTACGATTGGATAAAATGAAGTGTAGTGTCTTGAACTACCCCACCAAATCATCTTGTCGTCCTCCTCAATTACCTAATTAAAACATACAAAGCAAGGGTGAGTCGAAGACTCAGCAAGTACTAAACAAGAATAATCAAGCATGGAGTGGACAACACAATTCCGTTGAATTACGAACAATTATTGGAACACATACATATGCGTATGGAATGAATACATGAATGGATGAAATGTAAGAATGCATTGAAGGTATGGACTTATCATTGCATATACGGTATAGCGAGTGATACACCCGTCGGTGTTCACTTAAGCCCGTACTTCACAAAGTCACGGGGACCCAATCACCGTATGAAGAACGTTTCATCACGGTGTCCAAGTTACCACATTGGAATGGTGGTCAACACTACCCACATTGGAATGGTGGGTTTTCAAATGCCCATCTTTGGAATTTATGGGTCTTTCAAATGCCCATACTGGAATTGATGGGACTTACCAAAAGAATCCACTTCCGTGGTCATAATGAATTTTATGAATGAACATGATGATTTCTCATGGTATGAATGAATAACACACATTAGTGGAAAAGACACATGGCATTCAACAACATGTGTAAACAAGTATAAGTATGTATTCACACTCAACATAATGTACCAATAAGGCCACACTAGTCACTTGCAGTATATCAACACCATGAACAAAGCACAAGAACATTCATGTAAACAACATATCATTATGCATTCCTTTGAATTCAACACCAGTTAACATACAGTACTTGCCTTTCGCGTTGTGACTCGTTAGTAGGCAACGGAGGTGTTCCCACACATGATGCCTCGCCGCCTACACAAGCATGTTTCCAAAATAAGAACAACGATATAACACTGCTACCGGTGTTCTACAATAACCCCTGACTATCCAATATACCGCATAGACCCAAAATGAAAATAAACTATTCAGCCAGATTTCAGCCCTTCTGAGCAGCGGTACGAGAAAATTCACCACTAATTATCTGTAACTCTACAAGACCTGAAACCAGTGCTCACTGAATCTTAACAGATCAGGCTACAAAACATTAGGTGGCGAAATCCCCTGATTCGGCCAAAACAGAGGGCTAATTATCAGCTAAACACAACTCATCTATGTCTGTCCAGAATACAGATCAGAGATAAAGAAAACGGCGTAACTTTCAACCTATTGATCCAATGAGAATGATTCTTATCGGCTTGGAAAGATAATTTTAAGGGCTAAAATAACTTAGTTGGGTGAAGGTTCTGATTCGGCCCCTAATTTGAACAAAACCGAGGGATAAACCTACTGACCTCAGTTTTCAGACAGACCGGACAGTTTGTAATCAAAAATTCATATCTCTCAAACTACAGATCGTATTTTCCTGATCTCGGTGCCAAAAGAAAGCTAACGTTCCCAGGAATAAAACACTAGAAGGGAAAAACTCCGATTCGGCTTCTACAGTAGCCTAAACAATAGATGAAAACACTAACATTTATCTGCCCAGAATTCAGAACAGTGGTAAAGAAAATATCATAACTTTCATTATACAGATCCAATGGAGATGATCTTTATCAGCTTTGAAAGATAATTTAAAGGGCTACAATAACTTATATGGATGGAGGTTCTTTAAATGCCTCTAACTAAACCAAAACCTAGGATCAAGTCGACAGATCCTTCTCGTCAGACAGACAGAACAGCGCGCACTAAAAAAATCATATCTCCTAAACCGTAAGGCGGAATCACGTGATCTCGGTGGCTATGAAAAGCTAAGAACAATACCTACAAGTTTCTAAGAGATGGACAGGACAGGAAAAGAACGCATCTTACCCAAACCGACGTACAATGCGGTGCACAGCAAGGGGGAAGGGGGGGCGGCGGCTCCAAAGGGGGGAGGGGGAGAGAAATGTGGAGTTTAGGGTTTGGGGGGTGGGAACCCCCCCTTAAGGCCGGCCACCACATGGGCCCCTCCTGGGCCGTGGCCCAGGCCCAGGTTGTCGAGAGTTTATGGAAAACACCTTTTATTTTTCAGGAATTTCTAATCCTTTAATTGTCTTTTCTTTCCCCGGCTTCCATTCAAATTACTCGATTCGATTCTTTACTCTTTTTCGTTTCCGGGGTATTACATTCTACCCCCCTTAATAGGATTCGACCTCGAATCTACAGGCCAATCCACTCGAACAAAAACTACGCCTGGAAATTATCAAGGATAAACACGTACCAGAAACGAACAGGTCTGGATACTGCTCGCGCATGCGAGACTCTATCTCCCAAGTGGCCTCTCTCTCGGAATAGAGAAACCACAAAGCAAAGATGTGAAGCGACGTCTGACCTAACAATCAACTTGAACTTTCTAGGTACACTCATCAGAAGAAGATCGAAGGTAAGGCCTCACTCGATGGTCAACGTTTTTAACTTAATCTCAAACTTTGAATAGTCGGTGCTCACTCACTCAAGACCAAAGACGCACCTTACGTTGCGTACTTCGCGTATGTACCCGTGACGGTCAAAGCGATAAGCCAGCTTCCTAATTTCTTCTACTGCCGGAAATGAAGAGAATCCAAGTGCAAAAAAAATAGAGAGTTCTTATCGCAACCACGCAATGTTAACTCTTCACCAAAAAGGTTAAATCCCAAATGTGACAATTCATCAGTAAAGCAATTCCACTTCCAATGAATCAATTTGCGAAAGAACACCACGGAAACCAAAAGAGAAATTTGCTTGGATAGTCAAATCAAATATTTCTTTTACTCCGACTGAACTGGAAAGATTCAGTCATGCCAACATGGCCCCAACTCAAAGTGCAGAAAACACTTATCAACAGCACAAAACCCAAACGAGAAGCAAGGAAACACATCATTTTCCGAAGAAACATCCTTTCTTCCGCTTCTCTCTTCGAGGAGTAAAACTTCTCTCCAATATTGGAATTCAAATTCATCGCATACCTCAAGAGATTAAACCTCTTAATTGAACATTATCAAATTATGCTCAAACTGAAATACATCATCCACACCATCTCGCAATGCTATCCAATTGCGTTACTCTAAAAATTCAATGAAGGTTTCCATACCTCAGATAATCACCAACCTTTTAAATCCGAATTGAAGTTCTAGAATTTCACTATACAGTGTTAATCAGCAGTAACACTTTTGGACTTACTTGAAGTCAAACATCTCAGTTGAATCAATTTCCTCCAAGGATACAGATCAAAACCATTTCACATTCTACTACTCCTCCGCTAACTTGGTAGCAAAATATCATTACTACGATTACTTATCCACCACCAAGCAGTTGCCAAACTTTCACCTTGCAAACACTTCGCAACACAAAGCGTGATCCTTTCTCAAAAGGAAGAGGCGAACAAAAACAAGTTCATTCATACAGAAAGCGTTGCTCACCACCACGGCCAAGAAACCAAAAGAAATATTACGCTAAAGGTGATCTTGGAAAGCGAAAACTAAGTTCGCAGATTGAGGCACACATCCTCAAGAGAGAATAGCAAATAACATCCGATCTGAAAGAAAGACATTGCGATTGAAACTCGACATCTCTTGAGCGGAAAGAGCAAGAGGTTTAGGAACGATTCAAATAATCACAAGTTACAAAACTTGACTCAAATTATCAAATACTCTCTGCACTCTTTCCTTTAACACAACAATTAGTTCTTGAACTAATAACACCTTGCCACATGAACAAAGTAAGTTCTTGATTCAACCCACGGAACTACTTAAGAACAAATAAAATTTTTCAACACGCCAAATTTGTTCGAAACAGTTCATCTACTCATGAAACATGTAATCCAAATGACCTCAGCCACAAAACAAGCATTTTCCTTTACAGGACTTCACGAAAAGCAAACGGATTCTCAACGAAAGCAACGAAAATTTCTTTTTATTGCAACCTCACTTTGCGAACTCAAACCAAGGAGCCTTTAGGACTAAATCACACGAAACTCTTAAGAAGCAATAGGATATCTCCATGCACCATTTTACTTAAAACAATTTCAGTTACCAGAATATTCACGAACTCCAAAAGGTCACGGAAACTAAACTTGAAGTATTCTCATTTAGGCGGTATCATAGAGGTGATTATTTTTTACTATAAGTTTCAACATCAATCTCACAACGTCAATTAGAAAACACTTCGAAAGACTCATGCGAAAAAAATAGGTTGAATATTTCTCAAAAGAAGAGGCACATGAAAACGATTTTCACCAACTAGAAAATCATTTACCACTCGCCACAAACACCAGACCAAGGAGAAAACCAATTAAGCAATGAACTCATTGAACATAAGGGGAGTCCACAGTTGAAAGCATAAGCCTCAAAAGAAGAGAATGTCTGACCTTAGCAGATAAGAACAACGAGCATTCAATATCAAAGCGCTATCATCACTGAAGAACTATTATAACTTTACAACAAATTGTTTTACGCGGCAGACTTCGTTTACCAAAATAAACTTGAACCCCCAAACGGTCATGAACACAAAACATGAAATTGGATCATTTTAGAAACAACAAGAAAGGTGGTCAAACTTCTTTCTCTATAATAGAATCAACCTTACTCTCACATTACTGATCGTGTCAATAAACCTTTTAAAGGGAACATGACAAATCGGGTCATAAAATTTTCAAAGATCAAATGGAATTGTAATAACAACTTATTCTAGAAAATGAATTCGCACGAAAACCACAAAGTTGAACAAACGTCACACCCAAAGACTACAAAACTCTAGAGAAAGGGATTTGACACTTTTCTTTTCAAAGGAGGTGCTAAACTCCAACACTCCAAATATTCCAAAGAAATGAACATAGTCGAAATTTTCTTCAATGAACTTTGTGAAATGAAATTTTCATTCTCCGAATCAAGCGGATAACCGAGCTACCCTTATCAACAGAGAGATAGGGCTAACATAAAGAGAACGATCTTGTCAAGAATAACGCTCACAAACAAACAATGAGAGCTCAATGACCACAAAGGCAAGAAACTATTTTGAAAAACAAATAGGGTCTAATAGAAACCCGTAGCCCACAATCTTTGTTTGGGTGCAACCCCCGACTTAAGCATAACCAAGCACTCCAAAAGGGTTTTAACGCTTTTCTTGAAAAGAGATGCATCAAATTTCAACAAGCGAGAGGGTTCCAAAGGAATACACCGAGCCAATGCTTTCGTGTTAACGATCTTGTAACAAGAATTCTCATTAGGCAAACCATCAAACGAGTAAATGAGTCGCTCTTTTCCAATGAGAAAGAAAGAACAACTATGAGAATATCAATGTTGCCAATTTACAAAGATCATTCGTAGTAAAAATAATTCGACAATCGAAAAACAATAATGTTTTCGGAGTACCATTAAAGGCCTATTTAAACTCGTCTACCAACATCATGAACCCAAGAGAAATTAATCAATCGCCAGGACAAGAATTTGTCAAATTCAAAATCAAGGAAGAGAACGACGTACTAAAGCGGCCCAAGAGAAATATGCAAGATCAATACACACTTGATAAAGAACTTGCAAAAGAAGTCTTCAATACCGAGATTCCAAACGAACGAATGAGTTAAATTTCCCCAACAGGGGTAAAACAAGTCTTTTGTGAAAAGAGGAATCTTGCATTTGATCTATGCTCACGTGGAGCAAAAATATCACAATAGTCGAAAGGGCAATATTTGTTTCAAAGAACGAATCGAGAAGCTCATTGGAGCTTGCCTTCTTCATTAAAACCCCAATTTCAAAAGAATTCACGAACCGCCAGAACCATAACCGAGAAACCGGATATCGGTTCGAGAAAGGCAACAAGTTCATTAATGAGCTCATGCTCAATCTGAGCTTATGAAACAGAGGTAAGAAGTTCTCTAATATCATACTACAAGCGTGGTGTAGCTTTGGCAAAACCTGTGACATCAACCACGAACTCAATCGATCAACGCCGCTAGCGAAACGCATAACTAATGCAATCAATTATGAATATATATATTTATATCGGATCATCTCATGACGATCATAGAATAATTTCATAGATAGAGGTTATCACATCATATCATGGATTAACACATCATAGCACCACACAATTTAACAACAACTCAATACTCGAGTCACCACAATTGAAATGCGGAAGCAACAGTTTACCCAACCCCTCCTAATGTGCACAGTGTGTCAATTTAATATGTTTGAATGAACTACGGACCTAAAGCCCGCCTCGATACCAATCTGTAACACCACGCTATTGGAAGCCAAAATGTCACGCAAACCTATCAAACTACTAAGCATAGCATTAAAACTAGATTATCCAGATTCAATCAACATAAATTCCTAAGGAAAGACAATGAACGATCACTAGAATCATGGTAAAGAATGAATAAACGGTCATAATACCACGAACAGTCAAACGATACTAACATAGGATTATTACAATCTAGAACTTATTTCAACAATTTGACTTGAATGGCAAGAATAATTGTTCTAATTGGATAAAAGTGAAGTGTGGTGTGCCGAACTACCCCACCAAATCATTTTGTCGTCCTCCTCAATTACCTAATTAAAACATACAAAGCAAGGGTGAGTCGAAGACTCAGCAAGTACTAAACAAGAATAATCAAGCATGGAGTGGACAACACAATTCAGTTGAATTACGAACAATTATTGGAACACATACATGTACGTATGGAATGAATACATGAATGGATGAAATGTAAGAATGCATTTAAGGTATGGACTTATCGATTGCATATACTGCAGATGCAATGAGTGATACACCGTCGGTGTTCACTTAAGCCCGTACTTCACAAAGCACGGGACCCAATCACCGTATGAAGAACGTTTCATACGGGTGTCCAAGTTGCCACATTGGAATGGTGGTCAACACTACCCACATTGGAATGGTGGGTTTTCAAATGCCCATGCTGGAATTGATGGGTCTTTCTGTGGATTTCATGGGGATATGTTCCAGATCTTAGGATGATGTGACAATTGGCAATGGCGTTTACGGTTTGTCGTTTCACGTGTTTTCGGCAAAGTTACGAGCTATCTTTGGGATAGGGCGGTCCGACCGGTCCTTGCGGCGGTCCGATCGGTCCCAAATCGGTCGGACCGCCATGTGGGGCGGTCGGACCGGCGGTGACCAAAGTGGTCAAAACGAGCTGGGCCAAAAATAGGTGTTTTAGGCAAGTGAGGGGATCCCAATGCACTTGGTCTCATGATTTTTGGAGTCTCCAGTAAAAAGTTCTATTAGTTTAAAGTTTCCAGAAGGTTTCGGAATTTGAGGGCTTGAAATTCGGCTAAGTCCCAAGGGGCGGTCCGACTGGCTCACAGGGAGTGGTCCGACCGGCTCACCTGGAGCGGTCAGACCGGTAATAACTTGATCATCGGCCAACTTCGTGGCGATGCGGTTTTGTTAGGTCAAGTACATGGGTTCCATGGCATATGATTTGCATGATGCATGTTTTGACTAACATGGGTCAAGTTGTGAAGAACTTGTTCCCGAATTCGTGTTTGCTTGTCTGTGGTTGTGCAGGTTGCTTGGTGGTCAACGACGGTCAACGGCGAGGAAGATCGAGACTAGGCTTGGAGAGTTGAGATCCAGAACGATCGACGATGCCGGGTGAGGTCAACGACTCAAGCGTGACACAAGATGGACAAGGGTGACCTATTGGCAAATCCATGGTGCATGGTGAAGCGGTTTAGGTCAAAAGGTTAAAGACGACGCTTATGGTTGCGTGCGTGTGTGACCCGTTTGTTAGTGGGCCTTAACGGGAGCCCAATTAAGTCAAACCCTAGGAGTTCTAGGCCTCCACTATAAATAGGAGGAGGTGGTGGCTGCACCCCTCTCTCCCTCGCCTTTTTATGTTTTCAAAACCCTAATTGTCTTTAGGGGAGTTGAGGTGGAGGCTAGGGCTCTTGATGGTTTGTGGTGAATTTTGTGATCTTTGATTGTCCACTGATCCATGATGGTGTGGATGTAATCCAGCATCAATCACGAAATCAATCTATGCAAGGTTTGCTTGAGATAAGTCTCTTTTCGTTCTTGCTTTCAATTTCGTGTTTTTAGGGCTTTCTTTGATCCGCGAGTTTGTGATTGATTCTTTCACGTGAATTTGCTTGCTGTGATATGTGTGAATATATCTAGCATCATCTTGATCATCAATCTCTCACGAACAAGCTTTAGGATCAAGTTTTCGTTCTTGCCCGGTTTTAGACCTTCTTTTAATCAATTGGCAATTGCTCAAGATCGTTCCAAGAATTATCATAATATTCGATTTGAATAGGTCCTCAATAGCATATAGAAGGTGTGTGCAAAGTTTCATAAAGATTGGAGTTGAGAATCAAAAGTTTCACCTAATTGCAACTTCATCATCGGTGATTTTCTTGTGCAGATCGGTTCGAGTCACGGTCGGACCGCCCGTCATCACCGGTCGACCGATTTTGGAGCGGTCCGACCGCCCGAAGACAACACCGATCGATCGCCGCAATCGGTCCGACCGGTTGGGTCCAGCGGTCAGACCGCCCGTGCTGTGAGTTTGCAATCTTAGTTGATTTTGTTATTTTGCTTAGGGGATTTAATTGGATTCAATACTAGTCTTCCATTGTCTTGGTATATTGATCTTCATAGCTTCATCATAGCTATTGGAGTGAAATTGTGTTGAATTCATTATTTGGGAAAAAGTGAGCGTGCTCCTATTCACCCCCTCTAGTCGCCTTTTCGGTCCAACACTTTCAAATGCCCATCTTTGGAATTGATGGGACTTACTAAAAGAATCCACTTCGTGGTCATAATGAATTTTATGAATGAACATGATGATTTCTCATGGTATGAATGAATAACACACATTAGTGGAAAAGACACATGGCATTCAACAACATGTGTAAACAAGTATAAGTATGTATTCACACTCAACATAATGTACCAATAAGGCCACACTAGTCACTTGCGTTATATCAACACCATGAACAAAGCACAAGAACATTCATGTAAACAACATATCATTATGCATTCCTTTGAATTCAACACCGTTAACATACAAGACTTGCCTTTCGCGTTGTGACTCGTTAGCGAGCAACGGAGGTGTTCCCACACATGATGCCTCGCCGCCTACACAAGCATGTTTCCAAAATAAGAACAACGATATAACACCGCTACGGTGTTCTACAATAACCCCGACTATCCAATATACCGCATAGACCCAAAATGAAAATAAACTATTGACCGATTTCAGCCCTTACGAGCAGCGATGCGAGAAAATTCACCACTAATTATCTGTAACTCTACAAGACCTGAAACCAGTGCTCACTGAATCTTAACAGATCAGGCTACAAAACATTAGGTGGCGAAATCCCGATTCGCCAAAGCAGAGGGCTAATTATCAGCTAAACACAACCCATCTACGCCTGTCGAATCTGGATCGAGATAAAGAAAACGGCGTAACTTTCAACCTATTGATCAATGAGAATGATTCTTATCAGCTTGGAAAGATAATTTTAAGGGCTAAAATAACTTAGTTGGGTGAAGGTTCTGATTCGGCCCTAATTTAAACAAAACCGAGGGACAAACCCATCGACCTCGGTTTTGGACAGACCGGACAGTTCGTAATCAAAAATTCATATCTCCCAAACTACAGATCAGATTTTCCTGATCTCGGTGCCAAAAGAAAGCTAACGTTCCCAGGAATAAAACTCTAGAAGGGAAAAACCCCAGATTCGGCCTGTACAGTAGTCTAAACAATAGATGAAAACACTAACATTTATCTGCCCGAATTTGAGCAGTGGTAAAGAAAATATCATAACTTTCATTATACAGATCCAATGGAGATGATCTTTATCAGATTTGAAAGATAATTTAAAGGGCTACAATAACTTATTTGGGTGGAGGTTCTGGAAATTCCTCTAACTAAATCAAAACCTAGGATCAAACCGACAGATCCTTCTCGTCAGACAGACAGAACAGCGCGCACTAAAAAAAATCATATCTCCTAAACCGTAAGGCGGAATCACATGATCGCAGTGGCTATGGAAAGCAAAGAACAATACCTACAACTTTCTCAGAGATGGACAGGACAGAAAACGAACGCATCTTACCCAAAATCGACGTACAAGGCGGTGCAAAGCAAGGGGGAAGGGGGGCAGCGGCTCCAAAGGGGGGAGGGGGAGAGAAATGTGGAGTTTAGGGTTTGGGGGGTGGGTACCCCCCCTTAAGGCTGGCCACCACATGGGCCCCTCCTGGGCCGTGGCCCAGGCCCAGGATGTCGAGAGTTTATGGAAAACCCCTTTTATTTTTCAAGAATTTCTACTCCTTTAATTGTCTTTTCTTTCCCCGGCTTTCATTCAAATTACTTGATTCGATTCTTTACTCTTTTCGTTTCCGGGGTATTACATCAGGTCTGAACCGGTCTGACTGGCCAGGTGCGGCAGTCAGACCGGTCCCAAATCGGTCTGACCGGTTTATAAGGGGCGGTCGGCCCGGCCATTGTCAGAAAGTGTTGGATTGAGCTGGGCCAAAAATAGAGGGTGTAGACAAGAGAGGGGATTCTATTGCACTTGGTCCCATAATTTGTGGAGTCTCTAGTCAAAAGTTCTATTGGTTTGAAATTTTCAGTAGGTTTCGGTTTTCAGAGGTTGAAAATCGGCTAAGTTATCTTGGCGTCCGACCGAGCCAATAGTGTGATCGACCGACCAATAGCCGACAGTCGACGGCGAGGGGGAGGTCGACCTACCGAGAGGCGGATCGACGATTTTCACTTGGTTCGTCGCTTGTCGTGGCGGCGATTCTCGGTTGTTAGGTCAAAGTCATGAGTTTCAGGGCATATATGTTGCATGATGCATATTTTGACTAACATGGGCCAAGTTGTGAGGAACTTGTTCGCAAATTCGGTTTACTTGTCTATTGTTGTGTAGGTTGCTTGGTGGTCAACGACGGTCAACGGAGGGGATGATCGGGACTAGGCTTGGAGAGCTGAGGTCCAGAACGATCGACGATGCTGGGTGAGGTCAATGTACTCAAGAGTGGTGCAAGATGGACAAGGGTGACCTATTAGCTAATCCAAGGTGCAAGATGGCGCGAGGTGTAGCTAGTTAGGTTAATGGGTGTTAAAAACAGCGTATTAAAATGCGTACGTAAGTGTCCCGTTTATTTTGGGACTTAACGGGAGCCCAATTGAGTCAAACTTCTAGAAGGTCTTAGCCTCCACTATAAATAGGAGAGGGAGGTGGCTGCACCTCTTCTTCGTCTCTTTTGCAATTCTTGTAAACCCTAATTTTCTTAGGGAGAGCTTTTGTGGAGGCTAGGGTTCTTGACAGTTTGATGTGATTTTCGTGCTCTTGGATTGAGCATTGTCCTCCATTGATGAAGTGGCTGTAAACCCGTTTCATATCAATCAATCAAAGGAAAGTTTGATCAATGTTTTGTCTCATTGCGTTCTTTCTCTCTATTTGATGATTTTGGGTATTTCTTTGATTCGCGAGTTTTTTATTGAATTATTCACGTGATCTAGCTTGCTGTGACATGTGGGAACCCATCTAGAATCATCTTGATCATTATTCACCCACGAGCAAGATCTTGGATCAAGTTTTTATTTTGACCCGGTTTTGAACCCTTCTTCAATCAAATAAAAAAGGATCGCTATTCTTCCAAGAATTATCATAATATTCGATTGGAATAGGTCCCTATTATCATAGAGGAGGTGTGTTCCAAGTTTCATCATGTTTGGATTAGTAGATCAAAAGTTTCATCTAATTTCATCTTCATCATCGGGGCTGATCTGTTATGTTCTGGAGGCCGTCGGACCGCGATCGCCTGTGTCGGCCGATCGGTTGAATCGGTCCGACCGCCCTTGAGCTAGCGGTTCGACCGCGAAGGTAATCGTGATTTGTTATCTTGTGCTTGATCTTTTGTAGTATTGCTTAGGGGTGTTTATTGGATTTGTGGATATCATAGGGATATACTCGAGATCTTAGTATGATGTGACAATTGGCAATGGAGTTTATGGTTTGTCGTTTCAAGTGTTTTCGACAAAGTTTCAGAACTGTCAGGTGACAGGCGGTCTGACCGACCATAGCATGGCGGTCCGACCGGTCACATAATCGGTCGGACCGGCCATGAGCGGCGGTCGGACCGGCCGTGACCAAGAAGTGTCAAAATGAGCTGGGCCAGAAATAGAGGGTGTAGGCAAGAGAGGGGATTCTATTGCTCTTGGTCCCATAGTTTTTAGAGTCTCCAGTAAAAAGTTCTATTGGTTTAAAGTTTCCAGTAGGTTTCGGATTTTTAGGGGTTGAAAATCGGCTAAGTCCTTTCGGGCGGTCGGACCGGCCTATGGCTGGCGGTCCGACCGTCCCTGAGGGGCGGTCGGACCGGTTGTCACTTGAACGCCGGCCTTCCTGGCGGCGTTGTTCGTTGGTTTGGTCAAAGTCATGAGTTTCAGGGCATATGTATTGCATGATGCATGTTTTCACTAACATGGGTCAAGTTGTGAAGAACTTGTTCCCAAAATTGGTTTACTTGTCTATGATTGCGCTGGTTTCTTGGTGGTCAACGACGGTCAACGGCGAGGAAGATCGGGACTAGGCTTGGAGAGCTGAGGTCTAGAACGATCAGCGATGCCGGGTGAGGTCAATGACTCAAGCGTGACGCAAGATGGACAAGGGTGACCTATTAGCAAATCCGAGGCGCAAGATGGCGCTAGGTGAAGCTGTTTAGGTCAAAAGGTTAAAGACGACGCTTTGCGGAGCGTGCGTGTGTGACCCTTTTGTTGTGGGCCTTAACGGGAGCCCGTTTAAGTCAAAACTTCTAGAAGGTCTAGGTCTCCATTATAAATAGGGGAGGGAGGTGGATGCACCCCCTCAACCCTTTATAATTTACAAACTCTAATTCGCTTAGTGAGAGGTTTTGGAGAGACTAGGGTTCTAGAGAGTTCTGATGTGATTTCATGATCAAAGATTGATCTTTGTTCTCCATTGAGGGAGATGTTGTAAGCCAAGATCATATCAAATCAATCAAAGGAAAGTTTGATCAAAGGTTTCATAACTTTGCCTTCCTTCTCTCTATTTGATGATTTTGGGTCTTTCTTTGATCCACGAGTTTTTTCTTGATATCGTCATGTGGATTAGCTTGCTGTGTTGTGTGGGAACTCATCTAGGATCATCGTGATCATCAATCACCCACTAGCAAGCGATTGGATCTAGTTTTCACTTTTGCTCGATTTTAGAACTTTCTCCAATCAGATCGTAAAGGATCTTTGTTTGTCCAAGAATTATCATAATTGTTGATAAGAATAGGTCCTTAATATCATAGATAAGGTGTATACCATGTTTCGTGAAGTTTAGAGTTGAGAATCAAAAGTTAGATCTATTTGCGACTTCGTCATCGGGGCTGTTCTTACTGTTCTGGAGTCCAGCGGTCCGACCGCCCGTGGGCACCGGTTTGACCGATTTGGTCAGTGGTCCGACCGCCACTAACAAGCGGTCAGACCGCCAGTACTGATTTGTGTTTTAACTTGTGTTGATTTTTGTCGTATTATTTAGGGGGTAAATTGAATTCAATACTAGTCTTCCGCTGTACTGGTATATTGATCTTCATAGATTCCTCATAGCTATTGTAGTGAAATTGTGTTGAATTCATAATTTGTGAAAAAGTGAGCATGCTCCTATTCACCCCCCCTCTAGTCGCCTTTTCGGTCCAACAAGTGGTATCAGAGCCCGGTTAGTTCAATCTTGATCTTAACCGGTCACTGAACTTGGCGATGGATAGATACTCCACAAAGCCGCATATCTTTGATGGGCACGACTATGCCTATTGGAAGAATCGCATGCGAGTCTTCCTTGAGAGCGAAGGACAAGCTTTATGGGACGTTGTTCGATCCCTGCTTATTATTCCCGAGGTTGCAACGCCTGCTTCTACAGTTCTTTTGGCTAACAACAACAAGGCCAAGAACCTTTTATATGGTGCGCTTGGTAGACAAGAATATGATCGGATTTGCAATCTTGCAACTGCGCACGAGATTTAGAACACCCTCGAAACCTATCATGAGGGTTCGTCCCAAATCAAGAAAGTGCGCCAAACAGTCTATAAGCGCGAATACAACAAATTTGAGATGCGTCTTGGAGAGAGCATCGATGACATTTTCAGTCGCTTTAATAAAGTGATTAATCAGATGAAAACTGTTGATATTGAATACTCCCAATATGAAAATGACACCCATCTCTTGGCTGCAATCAACACCAAGGAGTGGGAGATGAAAGCTACTTCTATAGAGGAGAATGTTGATCTTTCGAGTCTTACATTGGAGTTGCTTTATAGCAAACTCAAGACCTATGAAATTAAAAGAGTTGATCATCCTAAGAAAGACAACATGTCATTGGTAGCAGATCCTCTCAAAAGAGCTTCTGATGGTTCTCTTGAATCTTTTTCTGGTTCTTCATTTGCTTGTTTATCTGCTATTCATGAAGAGGAGCTTGAGAGTATCCCTGAGTTTGAGTTAGCCCTCCTTGCTAAAAAATTCACACGGGCCTACAATAATGTGAGAAACAAAAAGAGAGGTGGTTCGGTGACATGCTACGAGTGTGGTGAGCTCAATCATATCCGGGCAAATTGCCCCAAGCTGAAAGGTAAGAGCAATCATAAGGAAGGAAAACCAGCTTAGAAGAAGCCTCCATTCAACAAATCAAGGTATGAGGCTAGTAAGCTTGTGAAGGTCGCTCACCGGCTTCATGCCGCTTTTGAGGATCAATCCTTGAGCGATGTGGACTCCGGGAGCGAGGAGGACAAGGAAGAGGAGATCCCTCAAGACAAAAAGAAGGGGAAGGCCAAGGACTTCACTGGCATGTGCTTCATGGCCGACACTGACGACATTGACGACAATGAGGTACCTCTCTCTTATGATGTCCTTTATGCTAAATATGATTCCATATATGAGCAACTGCTTAGTCAAGATGAAGTGCTAGAATTTGTCATGACTAAAAATAAGAAACTAGAGTCAAAAATTGGTAAACTGAAATTAGAACTTGCAAATGTTAAGACTCTTGAACCTGATGAATGTTTATCTTGTCATCATATGCACTCATAACTAGCTAAACTGCAATCACTCACAATATTTCTATGCAACAACTTGAAAATGCTAGAACCGAGCTAATTGAAATTAAATCTGCTCCTTGTGAAAAATTCTTAGATTCTAGCAAATTAGTTGCTTCTGGTGCTGTTGATTCTAGCCTTTGCACTTTTTGTTTAGAACGCGAACATGAAGCTAAAGATATCTTAGAAGCAGCTAGAGCTAAATATGCTAAGCTTAAGGACAGTATTGAGTCTTCTACATGTGCTTCATGTCCTGCTCTTAAACTTGAAACTACTTTATATAAGGAAAAATATGCTAGAGCTATTAAAGGTAAAATGTAATACCCCGGATTCGGATCGGGTAATTAGAAAAGCAGCTGGAGAGGGAAAAGGAAAACAAGAACTGAAATTTCCTGAATAGGCGGGGGGTTTTCAGCGATCTTCCGACAACCTGGGCCTGGGCCATAGCCCAGGAGGGGCCCATGAGAGGGGCCAGCCAAGGGGGGGTTTTTCCTCCCCCCAAACCCTAGCCTCTCCCCTCTCTCTCTCCACTCCCCTCCCCAAGCCGCCACCCCCTCCTCCCCCTCTCCAACCGGCCACCACCCTCCTCCCTGATGTGCGCCAGATTTGTTCGTCAGATTTGGGTAAGTTCCGTACATTTTCTGATGTTCCCAACTCTTACAAAGCTGTATCCCTTGCTCTTATCTTTCTTTAGGCACCGAGATCATCTGATTTGGAGTTACGGTTTAGGAGATACGGTAGTTTTACCGCGACTGTCCAGGACAGTTGACGTGTTTTGGCAGATTTTCTTGTCGGGCCATTATGAATTACTTAGAGGCCGAATCTCGGGTTTTCGTCTTGTAGAGTTTTGTTCCTGGTTTCGTTAGCTTTCTTTTGGCACCGAGATCACGAGATTACACCCTGTGATGTAGGGGTTATGAATTTTTAACCCCACACTACTCTGTCTGTCAGATATTTTGGAGACTGTCGGTTGCTACTCAGTTTTGTTCTAGTTAGATCCAGATCCAGGGCGGCCACCCAAATAGGTTTTTGAAGATAATTTTTCCATGATTCTAGATTGATAAAGATCAT
Organism: Hsuehochloa calcarea; assembly: GCA_036346395.1. Lineage (NCBI taxonomy): Eukaryota > Viridiplantae > Streptophyta > Magnoliopsida > Poales > Poaceae > Hsuehochloa > Hsuehochloa calcarea. Next base: position 48,968,995 of record CM070609.1, on the reverse strand, counting down.
CTCCATAGGATCAGTAGACTGAAAGTTACAGGCTTTTCTTTACGACTGTTCTGGAATCTGGACAGGTTTCTGTCGGTATCTTCTTGGCAGTTCAGTCCTCCGTTTTGGCCGAATCAGAGGATTCCACCAACAAAAATTTCATAGCTTGGTTCATTAGGGTTAGCTGAGAACTGGTTTCAGGTCTTTAGGAGTTACAGATATTTAATTGTGAATTTTCTCGTACAGCTACCAGTAGAGTAGTAATCCGGCCTTTTGGGTGAAGTTGTCAAATTGAACCCATGGTTGTGTGGGATGGTTAGAGGGTATGGTAGAGCACGTGTAGATATATCATACCTTGTTATCCTTATCCCGTGTAAATGTTTGTGTAGGCGGTGAGGCGGTGGGTGGAAGGACACCTTCGTTGCTTCCTAGTACGTCGCAGCACGGCAGGCAAGTACATTGTAATCCTTCACCTCGATGAATGATTTGTGGTTGTGTTCTTTCTAATATTTCCAATATCCATGTTTTCAATCGAAAGTGTTAGGCAACATCCATATTCCATTACATGCAAGTACCTTATGTCAAAATGTGTTGATTTCGACTGTTGCTTGATAATGTGATATGTTTGTGAATGTCCTTGTTATTCATCCATGATGTCAATTCTGGTTCAAGTGATAATTCTTGTGAGAGAAGATAATGAATGTTCTTGATATTCGTCCATGATATTTATTTCGTTTCGAATGGATACATCATGTGATTTCAGTTAATGGCATTCATATTCATTGATTCATTCCATTCATGTTGTTCTATTTCCTTCCACGGGAGTGGAATTTTGTAAGTCCCATCAATTCCAGTATGGGCACATTATGTAACACCCCAGCCCAACATGAGCCTGGGATGCTACTAAAATAACAATAACACAAATACAAATCCAAGACACTACAAAAAAAATTCGGCAGAACCTCCTTTGTATAACTAAGTTTACCGGAGATTCCAATAGATGCTTATAAAATTATCACTATTTCAACATCCAAAGTTCATCGAAGTATTCATAAATAATCTACTCAGCTAAACATAAGCAAGCATAATTAAAATTTACCACTCTTATTATTACAAATAAACCAATGCATTCAAGTATAGCCAAAGTTAATCCTTAAGCAGTTTGCTTGTTATAAAGGTACGGTCTAAATGATAATTATCTTTTCAAGAATATGTGGTAGTGAGTGCAACCAAAGCAACCCTACTCCCTCCCATGCATGCCGTCCGCAAACGAGATACCTAAAAACACAACATCAGCAAGAGTGAGTCCAAGACTCAGCAAAGTACAAATAGTAAGAAAATAGCCAACACAACTGTAATTAACAACATCCATCCACGTAACCCAATAAAAAATATGTCTCATGCTTATGCGATGCAAACTGTTCAAATGCACTTTTCTTTCTCTCTTTTGCATATACAGTATTATGGAGTGTGCATCCGTCGATGCACACCCATGCCTGTGCCTTCTAGCATAGGGACCTTAGCCCATACTCCACAAGTATGGGGACCCAAAAGCCCATCATATTCATGACAGAGACCTCAATTAATGCTTGGTCACCACGTGACCATGCCTCCAATATGATATCATGATGCACATGGTCAATACTTTGAATCATCATGCATACATGAAACTTACGCATACTTCTAGTATTTACGGGCATTAATGTCCATAACATTCGAGCATCCATGATTAACATAATATACTCATAACATAGTACACATGAACAAATGATCACACACAATTTACCACTCATGACTTGCCTTAACCACGAGAGAACGAGGATGTACTGTAATGAGTCGCTCCCTACACCGGTCCACCACCTGAATAACAGTTATAACACATGCTAAGACACAGCAACGGATCAAAACAACCTATATAACAACAACCATGGACTTGCCAAACTCCTAACTCGATCCCGACCCCAAACTCCTAAACGTCGATCTGTCCCCTCGGTGGACAGTCAACTTCAAAAATCGATATCTATTAGTACAGAGGTCCAAATAAGATATTCTTAGACTTTCTGGAAAGACAATTAAATTCTCCAACTAAGTCTAGTTGGTGGCCCTTGCTGAATCGGCGAAGTAATATCCCTACCAGGCCAATTAAAAAAAACATCAACTTCACGTCGGGTTTTCTGGACAGAGTACTAAAATCACCATAACTTTTGCTACACAACTCGGCATGAGGTGATCCTAGACTCTCTGGAATCATGACAAAACCAGCTACAATAGTCTAGTTGGACAAGTCTCCTGATTCGGCATCCTACTAATTCCTATATTCGGGTTTCTAAGTTTTCTGTCTCTGCAATCTAACAGTTAGCAAAACAGCGATGGTAAAAAAATCACAACTTTTGATTGCCAACTCTAAAAAATATGTTCTTTATCAATCCTGAAAGATGACTGGAATGGATACAACTTTCTTGTTGGGTGACCCTTCAGATTCGGTCTCACAAAAATAAAAATTGGCTAGACATGCAGACTGCCAAATCTCGTCAGCTTTCCTGTACAGTCGTAGGAAAATAGCCATAACTCCTAACCTATGACTTCAAATCAAGTGATCTCGGTGCCAAAAGAAGGATAAAACCAAGATCTACAACTTTGTAACAGGTGATCAGGTCAGAAAATGAACATAACGTACCCAAATCTGACGAGGCGGCGCACAGCAGGGAGAGGTGGGGAGAGGCGGCGGCTCAAAGTAGGGAGGAGGAGGGAGAGTGGGGAGTTTAGGGTTTGGGGGGTGGGAATGTAACACCCTGACCCAAATTCGGCTCAATGCCCAGCCCACCGTGGGGCGAACCCACCTACACATAGCACCTCACTTACACTTTCGTCCTCGCTTCGTGTAAAAGGGTTAACCCGGAGGTGCTACGTTTGGATCCAACAGGCATTATATACTACTACAACTCACTTGAGGCAAGCAATGTGGGACTAATCCCACCACACAACTCCTCATAGGCCACATGGGCCATGCTATGAGCAGGCCGGGGTATTACACTCACCCCCCCTCAAGGGCTGACGCCCTCGGCAGCATACCGCATACGCGGCAAATACCCAGAACCACCCCTCGGTACACGTCCGTCCGTCCAGTGCCGGCACATATGCCATGCCATGTGTCCACTCCGGGCCCACATGTGCGATGCGCCATATGCCCGCCCTCGCCCCGCACGCGCCTGCGTGCAACAAGGTTGATGCTCGATACCATCCGTAACACCGACCCAAATTCGGCTCAATGCCCGACCACCATGGCCGGACCGCCACACATAGCACCTCACTTACACTTTCGTCCTCGCCGTGTAAAAGGGTTAACCCGAGGTGCTACGCTTGGATCCAACAGCATTATATACCACTACAACTCACTTGAGACAAGCAATGTGGGACTAATCCCACCACACAACTCCCGATGGGCCACATGGGCCACGCCACGAGCAAAGTCGGGTATTACATTCACCCCTTAAGGGTCGACGCCCTCAAAGATACCGCATACGCTGCAAATGCCCAGAACCACCCCTCGGACACGTCCGTGCGTCCGGTCTGCGCACATATGCCATGCCATGTGTCCACTCCGGCCCACATGCGCCATGCGCCATATGCCCGTGTTCTCGCTCCCGCGCGCGTGCGCAACAAGGTTGATGCTCGATACCATCCGTAACACCGACCCAAATTCGGCTCAATGCCCACCCACCGTGGGCGGACCCGCCACACATAGCACCTCACTTACACTTTCGTCCTCGCCGTGTAAAAGGGTTAACCCGAGGTGCTACGCTTGGATCCAACGGGCATTATATACTACTACAACTCACTTGAGGCAAGCAATGTGGGACTAATCCCACCACACAACTCCTCATGGGCCACATGGGCCATGCTATGAGCAGCCGGTATTACACTCACCCCTCAAGGGTCGACGCCCTCGGCAAAGATACCGCATACGCTGCAAATACCTGAACCACCCCTCGGTACACGTCCGTGCGGCCCAAAGGTCGGCACATATGCCATGCCATGTGTCCACTCCGGGCCCACATGTGCGATGCGCCATATGCCCGCCACGTCCCGCACGTCTGCAACCAAGGTTGATGCTCTGATACCATCTGTAACACCCTGACCCAAATTCGGCTCAATGCCCAGCCCACCATGGGCCGGACCCGCCACACAACTCCTCATGTGCCACACTACAAGCAGGCCGGGGTATTACATTCACCCCCCCTTAAGGGCTGACGCCCTCGGCAGCATACCGAGCCCACCGTGGGGCAGACCCGCGCACACATAGCACCTCACTTACACTTTCGTCCTCGCTTCGTGTAAAAGGGTTAACCCGGAGGTGCTACGTTTGGATCCAACAGGCATTATATACCACTACAACTCACTTGAGACAAGCAATGTGGGACTAATCCCACCACACAACTCCTGATGGGCCACATGGGCCACGCTACGAGCAGGCCGGGGTATTACAGGGAACCCCCCCCCCTTTTTGGCCGGCCACCACATGGGCCCCTCCTGGGCTGCGGCCTAGGCCCAGGTTGTCGAGGATTTACGGAAAACCCCTTCTCTTTTTAGGAATTTCTACTCATTTAATTGTCTTTTTTCCTCCCGGCTATTTTCTAATTACCCGATTCAATTCTGGGGTATTACATTCTACCCCCCTTAAACAGAATTCGACCCCGAATTCATTCTGTCATTCTACTCGAAAGACATTTACACCTAGCATGCATGGCTCCAGCTCCCAGGTCACTCTCCACTCGGTCTGATTCGACCACCGCACCTTAATGGATTCCAACATCCTACACCACAATGCTCGTCTTAATCTTATCTGGTATACTCCACAGACGGGACTCGAACATAAGGTTTTACTTGTGGTTCCTCGTCCCAGATGAATCTCATACTCCAGACTCTCAAGTACTCTCTCGACATCGGGTCAGACGAAACGTTGTGTACCCCGCGCATGGACCCGAGATAGTTCTAGTGAAATGCTAGCAACCAAAAATCAAACCAATGTACCTTGGGCCAACCTTCCCTGTGATACCAAACCAGACACTACACATGACGCATGGAATTCTGGTTCCAACTCTCGATCGACCTTTTCATCTTAACAATGAGCACATCCCAAACCGAAAGAGAAACCACTTGAATACACAAACCAGTTACTTTCTTTATTCTTTCTGAACTGATAAGATCCACGCATGCCAATCATAAGGTCAAACTCCATTTGCGAAAAACATCCGTCATAAACACATAGCTCAAACAGAATCAAATAGCGTTTCACTACTCGAGGAAACTTTTTTTTCAATTTCTCTGTTAGAAATAGAATTTCTGTGAAATCATGGAACCCCATTTCATCCATATCACACTAACTCATTTCTCTTAACTTGGCAATCTCATCACTATGCTCAAACCGAATTCACCATTCACACCTTTGTAGAAAGACCCTAATGACTTCTACCCAAAAACATACCCTAGCCAACCTCTGAACTGACGGAATTACTTTGATAGATGACTTCCAAATGCACCTCATCATGGTTTTCACCCACAATCACTTCACCTCAATCCTTCAAGGATAATCAACCCGAAATTTTTAGCACACACACTCAATTGCTACACCCAAGGGATTCTATCAATGAACATCGTACTATTCGGAATCCACTTTGTTTCACCATCTCAACAGAACATCAATAGTCTCCAAAGTTCTAGCATAGAACGCCGGGCCAAATTTTCAATCTTCAAAGACCCTATAGATGTATTCGATGTAATTGATATGGAAACTCTCGAATCCGCTGACTAAAATCCCCATAATCTAATCAACTCAATCGTTAACAACCACCTAAAAATATATTCTCAACCAAATTATCTTTAAGGAAATTCTAACTTCTAGAGGGTTACTCACTGAAGCCAAGTCGTACCTGGTGATAATACAATTGTCCCTACTCTCCCATCAATTGACATTACAATCAGATTACTTCGCTAATCCTACTCTCATTGAATTATACCTTCACAAACCACCTACACAACCTCGCAAGGTTAATTCCCCATCTGTGATACTCTAATAAATCGATCAAGATTCCCATACTTCCGATAATCCCAACATTCCAGCATGAACGAGGGTTCCTAGATTATATTTCGCTATGAGTTCCACTGGTTGTAACACTAATCAATTTTATTCCAACGATAAACATTCCATGGAATTCTCTCCAAAAGTTATAGGTCAAAACCAATTCATCCTCTACTGTTCTTTACGAGATTGGTTCATCAAATCTCATCAACGCTTTATACTTGTCCACCACCAACGATACTTAAACGACACTTTATAAAACTTGGCAACATAAGTTTGTTAAATCCTTTCTCAAAAGAGAAGAGATAATCAGACACAAATTCCAACACGCAAGAAAATATTGCTCCTTGGAGTGAGCACGAGACAAAGAGAAACAGTCAAATAGTAATGATCTCAGAAAACAAAATACGTGCCCACGGTTGAGGGCATAAGTCCCACAAGATTTTCAAACCTCCATAAATCATAATAGAAACGGTGCTATGAAAACCAAGAAACTCTTAAACTGTAATGATAGAAAAGTTGCAGATTACAATTCTCAACTCCGACCTCAAATAGTTATGGTAACCGATTTCTATTAACAAATAAAACAATTTTCTTTGAGTACATCATTACATGCCAACCCAACCAAGAAGTACATCTGAAACCAAATCACATTACTCACTTAAGAACCGAATAGAGCCTTCCAATACGTCATGTTGCTCAAACTAATTTTATCTACTACATAGATCATGAACTCCCAAAAGACCATGAATGCCAAACTCCAAATATTTCATTTAGTCGATATAACAGAAGGCAATTAACTTACTTTCTCTCTAGAAGAATCATCACTGATCCGATGAGTCAGGATCTAGTGCAGACCACCTTACTAACCTCAAGGTTAAAACCCCCTTTTCAATAATCATTAACATCATTTCCTTCATTACAAAGGCCCAAGGGCTCACCAAATCTCTATGACCAAATGCATAATATTACCCGACCATCTCACCATTACGCAAACATAGGTCACCTCTTAAATTCCAATATAAACCCTTTCAAAAGAAACACAGTAGATTATTCCATAATGTTTCTATTATCTCAATAAGATTCCAGCGGTCAACTTGTCCTATAGATTGTCTGATACACAAACCTCACTATCAAAGCAAATCACTTCTATCAAGGGCATGCAACCACAATTCATCCTCATGAAACACACGTGAGTAAATCACTTTCAAGTGTCAACCCTTCATCTATTAGGAATGCTCACACCAATTTAGTACACACTAATTCCAATCTAGAGGTTATCATAAACCATTAACGATTATCCAATCATGGACGAATTCATGGTCCTTTCTCCATTTATATTCCCACGGGCATACAAAAGATCATCAAATAGCCAATCAAAGAAAATTCTATTTCATTATCTACCGAGACATCAGTCGAACAAATCCGTATGTTCCTCATTCTACACAGTTAGATTAGCCCATCGAGACCAAATAATCCAACAAGTTTAGCAAACTACACAATTCGAACGATCAACCATCTCATCAGTGTTACACACTTTTAATAACTCTATTGATTCCAACCAAGTATAGTCATACTCATAATCACAGCTCATCAAGAACTACTAGAGGACAACATCGTCTTTTCCGAATTCACTTCCACGGATACTCGTTAGGATTCATTTTGCACCACCCTGCAGACCCAGCTTGATAACCCATATCTTATCCATTAATTTCTTTGATTGTAACCTTTCACTTTACCACAAGAAAATATCGCTAAAGGGTTTAACATTTTCTTTTATAGGAGGGAACTATGCAACTTCAACGCTCAGAATACCCAAAAGAGTTACATTGAGTCAAAGCTTCCACATAGTAAAAGACTTGCAAAAGCAAACTTTCATTAACCAAACCATCAAGCGAAGTAGATGGGTCAAGATTCCCAATAAGAAAAATAGAACCCGAATACAAAGGTGAAGCCTGACAATTAACCAAGTTCACCAATCGCAAGAATAACTCAACACTTGGAAAGACGATTATTGCTGTAAGAGACAAGTTAAGCCAACTGAACCACATCAACTTCTCTCCGACCAAAACCATACATTGACCGCAATGAACTAATAACCCAAGAGAAATTCATCAGCCACAACTGGACAAGAGTTGACCAAAGTTTTCGCATGCTAAAGAACTCACTGAGATAGTTCACATTATCCAAGGTACTAAGCGAAAAAAACGAATCATATTTTCCCAACAGGAAAAGCAAACCTTCACCATAAAAGGTCAACCTTGCGAATCAAAAATGTTAACAAGCAGTCCAACTCTCGTTGGTCCAAAGAACAAATAATTTTCTTTAAGGAACCAATAAAACCAAGGAAAATGTCCAACTGTATTGAAACCATTAACCCAAGGAGATTAAATAACCAGTAGCGGTTGGTCAGAAAATCCTAGTACATCCCAAGGGAGTCAATAACCTTCCCAAAGGAATTCATGCTCGACACCTGGAAGTAGTTTTACCAAGGTAATCACTCCACTATCGCCATACCCTAACTGGCGGTACAACATGGCCATGCCCATGGCCACAACCACACTCTACCTCTCGACATCGATTATCCCCACACATAATAATCATATAACCAAGTAATAAGCAATCATACTCAATTAATATCAGCAACGATCAATACGATATATCGGAAACGTAAATGCAATGCTTTGCCCATTCCCATCCTACTGTGCACAGTGTGTCAATTTAATTTTCTTTTTCTTTTCTAGCTACCACGGACCAAGCCTCTCTCGATACCAATCAGAAGACTCGACCCAAAATCCGCCAATGCCCAAATTTCACCGTGGGGCGGACCACAGACACATAGCACCTCACTTATACTTTCGTCCTCGCTTCGCGTAAAAGGGTTAACCCAGAGGTGCTATATTTGGATCCAACAGGCATTATATACTACTACAACTCACTTGAGACAAGCAATGTGGGACTAATCACACTACACAACTCCTCATGGGCCACATGGGCCATGCTACGAGCAGGCCGGGGTATTACATTCACCCCCCTTAAGGGTTGACGCCTCAAAAGATACCACATACGCGGCAAATGCCTGTAACCACCCCACGGTACACGTCCGCGCGGCCCAAAGGCGGCACATATGCCATGCCATGTGTCCACTCCGCCCACATGTGCCATGCGCCATATGCTCGCGCCCCGTCCCGCACGCGCCTGCGCAAATAAGGTTGATGCTCGATACCAATCAGTAACACCTCAAATTTCAACAGAGGCACGGAATGCTACTAAAATAACAATATAACAAATACAAATCTACGACACTACAATAAATTTCGGCAGAACATCCTTTGTATAACTAAGTTTACTGGAGATTCCAACAGATGCATATAAAATTATCACTATTTCAACATCCGAAGTTCATCGAAGCATTCATAAATAATCTACTAAGCTAAAGCATAAGCAAGCATAATTAAAATTTACCACTCTCATTATTACAAATAAACCAAAGCATTCAAGTGTAGCCAAAGTTAATCCTTAAGCTGTTGGCTTGTTATTAAGGTATGGTCTAAATGATAACTATCTTTTAAAGAATGTGTGGTAGTGAGTGCAACCAAAGCAACCCTACTCCCTCCCATGCATACCGTCCGCAAACGAGGTACCTAAAATCACAACATCAACAAAAGTGAGTCCAAGACTCAGCAAAGTACAAATAGTAAGACTGTAATACTCTGAAAATAATAATAGTATTAATTAATAAAAGCGTCTTAAGGGTCGGAGAGCAGTTAAATTAATTAGTTAAAGAATTTAGGACTTGTGCGTAATTAAAGAATTTAGTATTCATGGAAAATAGTAATTCAGAATTTTTAAGAGCTGTATAAATAGATTTTGGGTTCTCTAGAAAACCCTAGTTTTTCTTTTCTTCTGTTTTTCCAAGCCGCCGCCGCCAGCAAAATTTTCCTGCGCTGCAGCCGATTCTGCGCGTGATCTGCTGCGTCTCCTGCCGAGCCGATCGATTGCGATCTGTCGCGCGCATCGCCCAGGTTCCTCTGTTGCCGCTGCGTGGATCGCAGGCGTCTTGCCGCCGCCATTATTTTCTTTTACTGCGCTTTGCCGTGTGTGTTGCCGCTGCTGCGTGTGGACGCCCGTGCTGCTGCGCCTGTTTTTCCTGCGCCAAGTGAGGCTGCTGTTGCATGCGCTGCTACCGGCCGAGCGCTGCTGCTGTTTTTCTGCCGTGCGTGGAAGCCAGCAAAACAACCGAGTCTCCTGCGCGTGGAAACAGGCGACCTGGCATTTGATTTGTCCTGGCCACTTGATAGCACCGGCCGAATGTTTAGGTAAGTGATTTGGGTGTTAAGTTTTGCTTACTGCCTTGACTAATAAAGTGTATTAGTAGTAGTTTTGGCTTCAAGCCGAATCAGCACTTGATTAATTTTTTAGTGTCTTGGTTTGCTGCTAGGAGTATTAACTGGATTAACACTTTTATTTGTGCTGCTAAGACTAGCTAATTAATGGGAGATGTCTTGTATGCATACACGTGATTAGTGATTAGTGGTAGCCGAATTGGTGTTGTGATTAGAAAAGTTCAAACTGTGCCGTGGATAGAAATAGATGGATTAGATTCGCTAGCGAAGAGTTAACTAATTGGCCGTAGCACTATTTAGCCTGTTTTAGTCGGGAAGAAATTGGAAGTAGATTGGTTTAGTCTAATGTTCTGTTGTACGTTTTATTCGGGTATCTTAAGGGCAGATTTTGGAAATCTCATCTACTAGTTAATTGTAGATAATTTCGATATCTTTCTATAGCATATTTAATCTTGTCAATCGGACAAGTAGATTTCGAGATATGATTTTCGGAAGACCGCTGTTTTTACGGTTGTCGTCTTTCGGCGCTGTTTTGGTAGACCGTAGATTAAAAATAGTAAATAGCTTAATTAGAGTTTTTGATCTACATGAAAGTTGTAGCTAATTGTCCAATGGTTCTGTAGAATCTGAGAACGCGCATTTTGGTTGAGTAAAACAAAAGTTATGAATTTAGTAAGACTGCTGTTCCGAAGCGGACAGACCGACTTTCCGGGCTAAATACGGAGGGTTAGATGATTTAATTAGAAGTCTTCGTAATCTAAGAAAATGTGGATAATTTTATAAAGAATCCAGAATGGGGTGGTTTGTTGCGATCGGACTTTCGAGTCAAAAGTTACGTCCGTTTTAGTACTAAGTCCGCAATGGGTAACTTTTCGATACCGGCGTAATGTGGTATATTTGGGGACGAGTAGGAGCGAAGTATATTGATTGCTATTCTTGTGGTTAAAGCTTGTATTGAGGTTTGTGTATTTAATATAGCAGAGGCGTCGTGCTTGTTGCCGTCTTCTAATCAAATCGCAAGGCCGCAACTAGTAAAGGCAAGTGCATGGTAGACAGCGATCAATGATCGATCACTGTTTTCTTTATCTTCTATTACCATTATTGATGTGCTTTTATTCTGTTTAATTGCAAACAAATAATTGGTATGTTTATATCGTTGTTGACAAGCATGATGAAAAGTTGGATATGATGTTTATGATGGAGTTTGCATGTTTGCATTCATAAGCATCTTTGCATAAGAGAAGGTGATCATGATTGATCACAACTCCACGGGAGTGGAGGAGGTCCCCGATCCTTGAGGAGGAACGGGCTTGAGAGTGAATGTTGTCGCGAGCATTCACTCACGCTATACCTGATATCTGTGAAAGAAGTGCATGTGGACATATAGATTAGAGTTGCATTGATATTTGAGTTTAATGGATGTGATTCAAAGAGAAGATAACTGCATGAGAATATTAATGGAAGTACCTGTGATGATAATGAAGTTATTGAATGCTGTTGATTTATTATTGTTCGTTGTTTATGGATGTGTTTGCTGAGTCGTGGACTCACCCTTGCTCTATTGTTGTTTTTAGGTGATCTTCGAGGATGCCGTAACTGAGAGCGAATAGAGCACATGGACAACACATGATTATTTGCCATAAGAATCTTTTCATTCACAAATTGGTTTACTCTAGAACTTGTTAAAGGTTGATTAAAGTTTAGGACATCATTTGGACTAGACTATTTGCTTTATTAATTTGGATTCTTTGGTTGATGCTACTTTGGATTATTTACCTGGTTATAATTCCCATTGATTATTTACTATCACTTGATCCATAATTATGCATTGCTCTTTTGTGATCCATTGATATGTTTGTTGATGTTTTCTTGCTGAAATTTTATAGTGTGTCGATAATTATTAGTTTAAAGTGTAGTGTGGTGGCATTCTAGGCTCAGTGTTGGGCTGGGGTGTTACAGTTGGTATCAGAGCGGGCTTTAGGTCCGTGGTGAATAGATTAACAACTTAGGCAAACTAAAATTGTTAAAATTTGTTTTTGTTTTAGTAAATCAACTAAAATTTGCTAATGGTTAACTAACCTAAAATTTGACACACTAGTGCACAGTAGGTTAGAGAGAGGTACGATTATAGTTTTACGCTTCCGTGATGTTGTTTATTGATGGATGAGTTTATTTTGAGCTTTGAACTCATTGTGTATTGTTGATTGTGGTTGATAGCTATGCCGAGGGGTAGAGGACGTGGTCGTGGTGGCCGCGGTCGTGGAGGTCGTGGCCGCGGGCGAGGTTCCGTGGAGCCACCTCCTCAGAGTGTGATGAGTCGATGCCGAGGGGGTCTTTGCTGACCCGCCTCCGGTTGGGGCCCAAGATGAGACCCCCGCTTTGCTGAGAGAGTTGGTGGGAGAGATCCGTGCTCTTCGTCAACAGGCGCCGGCAGCCCCTGTTGCTGCGGCATCTGTTGTTGCTCCTGTCGTTCATCCACCGGTTCCTGAGGCGCGGATGTCACTTCGAGAGTGGATGGGGTTGAGGTTTGATTCGTTTGACTGGGTGGGCACACCGGTCGAGCAAATGGTGGTTGCGCTACATGGAGAGGCAGTTTGGAGCTTTGGAGATGTCTTCACCTCAGAGGGTCCGTTTTGTAGCCTTTCAGCTGAAAGGGCAAGCGGATATTTGGTGGGAGGGCGTGTTGTCTCGAGGACCGCCGCCAAGGTCCGATCACTTGGGAGGACTTTGTTGATCAGTTCAAGGGAAGTTCTACCCTACTCGCTTGTTGAGAAGATGGAGGTTGCCTTGACGACCTTTGCTCAGGGAAGAGGTCTATTCTCGAGTATGAGGTGAGTTCAACAACTTGGTTCGCTTTGTCCCTTCAAGAGCTAACGATGATCTTCGAAGGCCAAGAGGTTCCGTCGGGTCTCACCTGAGTCTTAAGCATGTGTTGGGGCTACTCCACCCGTGACTACTCTGTTGTGGAGCAAGCTAGGGGCATGGAGTTGGAGATGCAAGACACAAAGGGGCGACAAGCCTCGGTGGATCGGTAGTTTCGGTGGTGACCGGAAGAGGAGCTCTAGTGAGGGAAGTGGTCTGCTTTGACCCACTTTCAAGAAATTCAAGGAGGACCGCGATCTTTCAGTCTAGCGATCGAGGCCGTTCCTTCTTGGCGCCTCGTCCTTTGCGTGTACTCGGCTCTTCGTCCCGCCCTGCGGGGCATGCTTTGCTTTAAGTGCGGTGATGGACACCATGGCCGAGTGCACTGGACGGAGATTGCCGTCGGTGTGGCCGGCCGGTCACAAGGAGCGGGTGTGTCGCCGAACCCCGCTAAGCGTAATCAAGTGGGAGCTCGTGCCATCTTCTTCTTGATGGGTCTGCCGAGGATCTTTCCGGATGATGATCGCTCCTCGGTGATGCCATTTCCTTCACTTGGGCGCCTAGCGGTACTCATCGGCGGCCGCCACCTCCGGCACCGCTTCAGTTGCACGACCGCCTTACCGCACCGCCACGCAGATTGTCGGGCTCGCCGCCGCCGTCGTCTCTTTTCGCCATGGCGCCACTCGAGTGTACGCCATGCCCACAGTGAGTCCGCGGGTCGCCCCGACGTGGTGATGTACTTTGCTTGTGGATTCGTTTGATGCTTTAGTCCTTTTGATTCGGGCTACCTTTTCGTTTGTGTCGACGGCGTTTGCTAGGAGAGCGAACTTGAGTATCTGATGGATTTCTCGATCGGTGTTGGTTAGTTCTCCGGGGTATTATTGCTAGTTCTCTTGTTTGTCCCGGTGTTCTATTATTATTGATGGAGAGAAGTTCACGGCGAATTTGATAGTTATACAAATGGAGCCGCTCGATGTTATCTTGGGTATGGATTGGTTGCACTCTTATCGAGCCGTGATATCCATTTACTTAGAGAGAATCTGCATGCGCACCTCGTGCTGGGGAGACTTTGACCTTTCAAGGAGTGCGCCCGCGCTCTTTCGATGTTGGTAGGATTGTTTCCGGTCGGCGATGAAAATCGGACTTCTTTTAGCTCTTGCTGAGAAACCGAGCGTGGCTTCGCAGATTGAGGAGATTCCAGTGGTTAGTGATTATCCCGATGTGTTTCCGGCTGAGCTTCCGGGTTTGCCACCTGTGCGAGACGTGGAGTTTCGCATTGATCTTGTTCCGGGTACTCGTCCCATCTCGATGTCTCCATATCGATTAGCACGTCCGTTTCAGGACGAGTTGAAGAAGCAATTGGATGATTTGTTGGCTAAAGGTTTGAGCAGGCGTAGTGTATCGCCGTGGGGAGCTCCTGTTCTATTCACAGAGAAGAAGGATGGGAGTTGGCGTATGTGTATTGATTACCGTGCGCTTAACGCAGTCACAATCAAGAACAAATATCCATTGCTCCGCATTGAGGACTTGTTTGATCGGTTGAATGGAGCTCAAGTGTTCTCCAAGATCGATCTCCAGTCAGGGTATAATCAAATACCGTGTGCGTGAGCAGGATGTAGAGAAGACTGCTTTCTCCACCAGGTATGGGCATTATGAGTATAAAGTTATGTCCTTTGGATTGACTAATGCACCTGCCATTTTTATGGAAACCATGAACAACATGTTGCACGAGTATCTAGATGATTTCGTGGTGGTGTTCATTGATGATATTCTTATCTACTCCAAGACCAATGAGGATCATGAGCGTCATTTGCGGCTGGTTTTAGATACTTTGAGAGAGCACAAGTTCTATGCTAAATTGAAGAAGTGTGAGTTCTGGATTTCAGAAGTGGGTTTTCTCGGTCATGTGATTAACCCTCAGGGTATTGCTGTTGATCCTAGCAAGGTCTCCACAGTGGTGGATTGGAAGAGGCCGACTAGTGTGAAGGAGGTGAGGAGTTTCTTGGGTTTGGCTGGATATTATCGGCGTTTTGTGCAGATTTCTCTATCATTGCCTGCCGATGTCTCACTTACTCAAAAGGAGTGAGATTCCAGTGGTGATGAGTGTGAGCGTTAGCTTTACGATTTTGAAGGACAAGTTGGTGACCTCTCCTATTCTCACTCTTCCCGAGCCGGAAAGCGATTCACGCCTTTTGAGATGCGTCTCGAGTGGGTCTTGGTGTGTTCTCATGCAAGACGGTAAGGTGATTGCTTATGCGTCGAGACAGCTTAAAGAAGCACGGCGAATTATCCCACTCATGATTTGGAGTTGGTGCGGTTGTTTTTGCTCTCAAGATTTGGAGGCATTATCTATACGGTGAGCCTTGTGATATTTTCACGGATCACAAGAGTCTCAAATATATCTTCACTCAGAAGGATCTGAATTTGAGGCAAAGGAGGTGGTTGGAGTTGATCAAGGATTATGATCTTGCTATTCAGTATCATCCAGGCAAGGCCAATGTTGTTGCAGATGCTCTTAGTCGCAAGGCGACTCCCGCTACTCTAGATTGCCTTATTGCTGATTTTGATCGCATGGGAATATCTTATTGTTATGCGGGCACAACACATGTTGAGACACAGTTGATTCTTGAGTCGGCTATTCCGGGCCGTGTCAAAGGGAAGCACAACAGAGTGACCGGTTATTACAGGAGGTTAGGAAGAGTCTGGATGAGGGCAAAGAGAGTGATTTTAGCATGGATGATTCTGGTACTTTGAGGTTTAAAGGACGTCTTTGCGTGCCACAAAAGGCGGAGGTCAAAGATGATATTTTGAGGGAGGCACATCGCACTCCGTATAATCGCTCATCCCGTGAGACTAAGATGTATCGAGATCTGAAACAAAATTTTTGGTGGAAAAGAATGAAGGTGGACATTGCTAATTATGTGGCTTCTTGTGGTGTTTGTCGCAAGTGAAAGCCGAGCACAAGCGCCCCGCAGGTTGTTGCGACCTTTGGAGGTACCCGGTGGCCTTGGGATGATATCTCTATGGACTTTGTGGTGGCGTTGCCTCGTTCGCCGCGAGGAAGGATGCGATTTGGGTAGTGGTGGATCGATTCACAAATCACAAGACTTCATTCCTATTCGCACGACAAATTCAATGAGTGATCTAGCTCCTATTTATGTGCGTGAGATAGTAAGGCGCATGGTGTGCCAAAGACCATCATTTCGCGAGGACGCCAAGTTTGTCTCCAAGTTCGGGAGAGTCTGCAGAGTGCATTGGGCACACACTCCGCACCGAGTCTGACGTTTCACCCACGCAGATGGCCAGTCAGAGCGTATTATTCAGACTTTGGAGGACATGTTGCGATCTTGTGTTTTGTCTTGGAAGGGTAGTTGGGAGGACCAGTTGCCACTTGCAGAGTTTGCTTATAATAATAGTTACCATTCAAAGATTAGAGCTGCGCCATTTGAGGTTCTCTATGGGCGGAAGTGCGATCGCCGCTTTGTTGGGATGCGATTGGAGAGAAGGCGCTTTGGGTCCGATTTGGATTCGAAGACCGTTGAGCGTGTGGCCATGGTGAGGCAGAATTGGTTGGCAGCTCAGAGTAGACAGAAAAGTTATGCTGATTTGAGGAGACGTGACTTGGAGTTTGCGGTGGGTGACCAGGTGCTCTTGAGAGTGTCTCCCACTAAAGGTATTGTTCGGTTCGGTACCAAAGGAAAGCATAGCCCGAGGTACGTTGGACCGTTCCCGATTATTGCAAGAATTGGGAAGTTAGCCTATCGCCTGGACCTGCCTGAGTCCATGCGTGGAGTTCATAATGTGTTTCACGTCTCGATGCTGAGAAAGTTTTTGAGAGACCCAGAGCATAAGATTTCATTAGAGCCGTTGACTATTGAGCAAGACCTCACAGTTGAGTCGCGTCCGGCGCGCATTCTGGAGAGGTCGGAGCGAGTGCTGAGGCACAAGACGTTGGTATACGTCAAGGTCTTTGTGGACGATCGATCCGAGAGAGAGGCGACTTGGGAGTTGGAGTCTCGCATGCGCGAGCAATATCCGGAGTTGTTCACGTCGGGTATGTGTTATTTTGTTGTTTAATTTCAGCAGTGTAGTTTTATTTGAGTAGAACGGCGAGTAGAATTCGGGGTCGAATTCCGTTAAGGGGGGTAGAATGTAATACTCTGAAAATAATAATAGTATTAATTAATAAAAGCGTCTTAAGGGTCGGAGAGCAGTTAAATTAATTAGTTAAATAATTTAGGACTTGTGCGTAATTAAAGAATTTAGTATTCATGGAAAATAGTAATTCAGAATTTTTAAGAGCTGTATAAATAGATTTTGGGTTCTCTAGAAAACCCTAGTTTTTCTTTTCTTCTGCTTTTTCCAAGCCGCCGCCAAACAAAATTTTCTCTGCTGCACCGATTCTCTAGCGTGATCTGCTGCGTCTCCTGCAGAGCCGATCGGCCACGATCTGTGCGCCATCGCCATTGGTTCCTCTGCCGCCGCTGCGGCGTGAATTGCGTGGAAGGTCTTCGCCATTATTTTCTTTTACGCCTTCTTTGCCATTGTGTGTTGCCGGCCGCTGCGTGTGGGCCCCCGTCTTCTTTGCCTTTGTTTTTCTGCGCCGAGTGAAATTTGCTTTGTTGCATCTTGTTGCATCGCCGAAAGGCCAGCTTGCTGTTTTTCTCTGCGTGCGTGGAAGCCGACAAAACAACCGAGTCTCTCTCGCGTGGAAACAGGCGACCTGGCATTTGATTTGTCCTGGCCACTTGATAGCACCTACTAATGTTTAGGTAAGTGATTTGGGTGTTAAGTTTTGCTTATCGCCTTGACTAATAAAGTGTATTAGTAGTAGTTTTGGCTTCAAGCGAATCAAGACTTGATTAATTTTTAGTGTCTTGGTTTCTTCGCTAGGAGTATTAATGGATTAACACTTTTATTTGTCCGCTAAGACTAGCTAATTAATGGGAGATGTCTTGTATGCATACACGTGATTAGTGATTAGTGGTAGCCGAATTGGTGTTGTGATTAGAAAAGTTCAAACTGTGCCGTGGATAGAAATAGATGGATTAGATTCTGCTAAGCAGTAGTTAACTAATTGGCCGTAGCACTATTTAGCCTGTTTTAGTCGGGAAGAAATTGGAAGTAGATTGGTTTAGTCTAATGTTCTGTTGTACGTTTTATTCGGGTATCTTAAGGGAAGATTTTGGAAATCTCATCTACTAGTTAATTGTAGATAATTTCGATATCTTTCTATAGCATATTTAATCTTGTCAATCGGACAAGTAGATTTCGAGATATGATTTTCGGAAGACCGCTGTTTTTACGGTTGTCGTCTTTCGGCGCTGTTTTGGTAGACCGTAGATTAAAAATAGTAAATAGCTTAATTAGAGTTTTTGATCTACATGAAAGTTGTAGCTAATTGTCCAATGGTTCTGCAGAATCTGAGAACGCGCATTTTGGTTGAGTAAAACAAAAGTTATGAATTTAGTAAGACTGCTGTTCCGAAGCGGACAGACCGACTTTCCGGGCTAAATACGGAGGGTTAGATGATTTAATTAGAAGTCTTCGTAATCTAAGAAAATGTGGATAATTTTATAAAGAATCCAGAATGGGGTGGTTTGTTGCGATCGGACTTTCGAGTCAAAAGTTACGTCCATTTTAGTACTAAGTCCGCAATGGGTAACTTTTCGATACCGGCGTAATGTGGTATATTTGGGGACGAGTAGGAGCGAAGTATATTGATTGCTATTCTTGTGGTTAAAGCTTGTATTGAGGTTTGTGTATTTAATATAGGAGAGGCGTCGTGCTTGTTGCCGTCTTCTAATCAAATCGTGCGTCGCAACTAGTAAAGGCAAGTGCATGGTAGACAGCGATCAATGATCGATCACTGTTTTCTTTATCTTCTATTACCATTATTGATGTTCTTTTATTCTGTTTAATTGCAAACAAATAATTGGTATGTTTATATCGTTGTTGACAAGCATGATGAAAAGTTGGATATGATGTTTATGATGGAGTTTGCATGTTTGCATTCATAAGCATCTTTGCATAAGAGAAGGTGATCATGATTGATCACAACTCCACGGGAGTGGAGGAGGTCCCCGATCCTTGAGGAGGAACGGGCTTGAGAGTGAATGTTGTCGCGAGCATTCACTCACGCTATACCAGATATCTGTGAAAGAAGTGCATGTGGACATATAGATTAGAGTTGCATTGATATTTGAGTTTAATGGATGTGATTCAAAGAGAAGATAACTGCATGAGAATATTAATGGAAGTACATGTGATGATAATGAAGTTATTGAATGCTGTTGATTTATTATTGTTCGTTGTTTATGGATGTGTTTGTTGAGTCGTGGACTCACCCTTGCTCTATTGTTGTTTTTAGGTGATCTTCGAGGATGCCGTAACTGAGAGCGAATAGAGCACATGGACAACACATGATTATTTGCCATAAGAATCTTTTCATTCACAAATTGGTTTACTCTAGAACTTGTTAAAGGTTGATTAAAGTTTAGGACATCATTTGGACTAGACTATTTGCTTTATTAATTTGGATTCTTTGGTTGATGCTACTTTGGATTATTTACCTGGTTATAATTCCCATTGATTATTTACTATCACTTGATCCATAATTATGCATTGCTCTTTTGTGATCCATTGATATGTTTGTTGATGTTTTCTTGCTGAAATTTTATAGTGTGTCGATAATTATTAGTTTAAAGTGTAGTGTGGTGGCATTCTAGGCTCAGTGTTGGGCTGGGGTGTTACAAAGACAATAGCCAACGCAACTGTAATTAACAACATCCATCCACGTAACCCAATAAGAAATATGTCTCATGCTTATGCGATGCAAACTGTTCAAATGCACTTTTCTTTCTCTCTTTCGATATATCTGAGGTATGGAGTGTGCATCCGTCGATGCACACCCATGCCTTTGCCTTCTAGCACAGGGACCTTAGCCCATACTCCACAAGTATGGGGACCCAAAAGCCCATCATATTCATGACGGGGACCTCAATTAATGCTTGGTCACCACGTGACCATGCCTCCAATATGATATCATGATGCACATGGTCAATACTTTAAATCGTCATGCATAAATGAAACTTAAGCATACTTCTAGCATTTGCGAGCATTGATATCCATAAGATTCGAGCATCCATGATTAACACAATATACTCATAACATAGTAAACATGAACAAACGATCACGCACAATTTACCACTACTGTACTTGCCTGTTTCTTTCTTTTTCCCCCTACGGCACACGAAGAAGCAAAATGGGTGCCTTTACTTCGGAACTCCGCCTCCTACACAAGCATAGTGGTAACAATAAATACGCTGAAAGATGGACTCCGATTACACCCCTTAATCCAATTCCTCAAGCCCTAAGGTTCGAATAGAAGTTCTACCCAAATCCCCCGGCAGACTGGCAGAAAGCTTCACGGGACAACAGTACTAAAAATATCATAACTTTTACTACAAAACTCGGATCAAGGTGATCTTAGTCTCTATGGAATCATGACAAAACTATCTACAAAAACCTAGTTGGGCTAGTCCCCTGGTTCCGTCTCCTACTAGCCTTAATATTCTGGTGAAGTTCTCTGTTCTAACAATCAGACAGACAGAAAACAGCGACGGTAAAACTTGCACAACTTTTTATTGGCAACTATAACAATTGTGTTCTTTATCAACTTGGAAATCTTACAGAATTATATACAACATTCATTTTGGGTGGCATTTCTGATTCTGTCGAACCCGGGAACGAAGGATCCCGAATTCTCTGTGTTCATACACTAGTCCAGGATTTCCAGTGTACACAGTCACAAAAATGTTATCACAAACATATCCAGCGTGTATATTTAATAAGCATAGAGTTTATTACAACCGGGCCGAGGCCAAATAAAACATTAAGCGGAAGCAAATAATAATGGTAAGCCACACGATACGCCACAGGCAATCGTCTGGAGGTCGCTGCCTAATCGTCCTGCTCCTCACCTTCCGGATAGCAGTCTTCTCCTGAATAATAATATTCAGCAAGAGTGAGCACTACAACTGTGCTCGCAAATTACACCCAATCTGTAATTTAGAATGCATGCATAAGTTATTCAAAGGAAGGTTATAGGGTTTATTTGCATAAATCAGCATTTTTGGTTTAAATAGTTATACTAAGTTTCAAGGCACATTTTCATTTCATAGCAAAAATCAGATTTAAAATTTATCATTTTAGAGTGGATAACCTCCATATGAAACATGGTGAAGGATACCCTCCTAACACAAGGCTACCCGCCCAAATTTACCACAAGGATTAACCATCCTCAAATCATGTCCAACGTTATTTTAAAACCAAAACAAATCTAACTTAGAGTGGCTTTGCTCAGCATGTCCATAACCGTGGACACGGCTATTCGATTAGGTTTACACTCTGCAGAGGTGGTACAACTTTACCCACACGAGATAATTTGCCCTTTATGTCGGCCAATACACGCTTCCTTAGGCGTGTGACTGGGCAATTATCACAAGGCGTTTCCAATGCACTACCTCAATACCAATGTGCCCGCTAAGGTTTCACTTCCATTAGGCTAACCACCTGCCGGAAGCCCCCTCTTGCGCCAAGTGGGAATAAAGTCTAACCGACACCCACACAACAAAAATGGCATAAACAATAATGAGGTAATACAAATTATTAAGCCTGGTTCTGCCCATACAGAACATGTGGTAGTACGGTGGAGCTTTTGCAAGATGCGGCTCAAAGGCCGGTCCTTAATCTACTTGGGCAACTTTCAATAAAAACCCTGGGTCTCAGTCCTAACCAGACAAGCCCGTGCATAAACCTACACCCACCAACGGTCCATGTTTGCCCAAGTACAAACCATTTTCTTTTATTTTTATAATTTTCAAAGACATTTGCAAAAGTCCACCATGACAAAGCAATGTCATAGGCTTTTTATCAATTTATGAAATTTTGGCTAAATTCTCCCAAAGTCAAATATTTCATGGTCTAAGCATTTGCTATGCATATATTTATTTTTAAATTCATTTGACTAAGGTTACAAGGAATTGATAATACAACAATCAAATTTGGCTATACAAAGGAATTGGAATAATTAAATATTTAAAACAGGAATTTAAAATAATTAAATACAATTATGCATGCAATAATAATTTAAAACAGGAATTAAATAATTTTAAATATTGGGGGCAAAATGGTCAATGGTGTAACTTACCTTGTTCAAATTCCTGGTATTCTACTTCTTCAATAGGGTCAAGCTCTCCTGAGTCGTCAAAATCTATGTGAGAATATTCCAAATTCAAACAGAATTCAAATGAACACAAATAAATTAAAATGAAAATTGAATGTAACTCCAAATTAAATAATTTTGGTTTAGTTAGCTAGATCTTGATTTTATACAAATTTAGAAATTTGAATCACCTAAATCGGAGTTTGTATGAAGAAATACGAGCTCCTGGAAGTTTAAAACCTAAATTAAATCCTAAAATCAGAATTTCTGAATTTTCCGAATTAAATTTCTAAAGGAAATTATCTTTATTGCGTCGGTGACGTGTGATCTTGTGCACCGAGATCGACAAGTGGGCCCATACAGTATGGATCGAGTCCTGACGAGGCACAAGTCCACGGTGGACTCGGCCACAAAGACATGTGAAGGAGCGGCTGCAAGGCACCACGCGGGCGCCGACTTTACGCCACGCACGCTGAAAGCGATGAGGTGGCGCCGAGGTGGCGAGCCACGTCGCGCCGAGAGGGAGGCGCCGGAACCGAGGGTGCAGCGCGCACGGCGCGGTGAGCTCCGGCGAGGGTCGCAACCGATCGAGAGATGAAACCGAGTGTGATCGCTACTGGCGACGCCGAGGCGTGGCGGAAGATAGTCGGCGGCAGAGGCGGCGGTGTGGTTGGTCGTTGGCGGCGAAGGAGCTCGGCGACGCCCGAGGGAGTGCGGAGGTGCGCACCAGTCCATGATCGAGGCGGCCGGTGAGTGCGGTCGAGCGGCCGGAGGTTCACCGTGGCGGCGCTAGAGGCGATGGAGCACCTGGCTCGGCGTGAGAGAGAGAGAGACCAAATGCGCGCGGGGCGAGGGAGGCGAGGGAGCTGGGCAAAAGCTTGAGGGAGGAGAGGCGCACCGGTGCTCCCTTTATAGGCGAGGCGAGGCGGAAATGGAGATCGTGGCGAGGTGGCGTGGCCGCTTGCGGAGGTGAGGGCGGCGGCAAGCATAAATGAGTTATGGAAGGGGTAATGGCCGAGGCGAGAGCGGGGTGAACGGCCGGCCGAATGCGAGATGAATGCGAGGAAAGAGAGGAGGGAATCACGGGATTGATGAGCTCGAGTAGCGGTAATGGCGGCGAGCGCGACAGCGGGGAGAAGAAGGGGCGGGAAGAAGACGCCGGTGGGGCCCACTGTCGGCGAGACAGAGCGGGAGAGAGGCGCGGCGTGAGTGATGTCGGCCGTCCGATTTTGATCGGACGCCCGCATTAATCAGTGCGGGAGAAAGTGGGTCGAGACGCGATGATCTTGGGCTTCGCCCAAGATCAGAGCAGCAGAATTTTAAATTCTTTTTCAATTGATTTAATTCGAGAAATTCAAATAGGCTTTAGAAAATAGTAAATGAAGTCCAAAATTTTGAGAAAATTCACGAAATTCTATGAGGCATTACGGACTTAAATAAAATAATTCCAACTTTTAGTTGGTAATAGATTTTGCACATAAATTCTTTTAGCCTTAATATACTTTAGGAAAAGTTTTAAAATTTCAGAAAATCCACAAAATTATTGATGTTTTATTTTCAATGAAATTGAAATTTTGGGTCATTACAAACCTACCCCCTTAAAGGGAATCTCGACCAGAGATTCGGACTTGGTCGACAAAAGGTAGGGATACTCGGCTCTCAAAACTTCTTCTCGCCCCTGTAGCTTCTTCTTCGAATGATTGCTCCATGGACCTTACAAGAACGAATGACTTTGCTTCGGTGACGCGCTCGCCACATCGAGAATCTTGATTGGTTGTTCCACATAGGTGAGATCTTCTCAAGATCGATGCTCTCAGAGTGTTTCTTCCGTTGGTACTCGAGACATTTCTTTAATCGATACATGGAAGACATTGTGAACAATCGACAAAGATCTTTGGTAGTTCCAATCGATAAGCAACTTCACCTCTTTTGCCAAAATCTTATAGGGTCCGACAAATGCAGGTGCGAGTTTTCCTTTAGTCTGAAATCTCTTCACTCCTCGGAGTGGAGTTACCCTGAGATAGACAAAATCTCCCATCTCGAAGGATAGTTCTCTCCGACGATTATCGGCATAACTCTTTTGTCGGGTTTGAGCTACTTTCAGATGTTCTCTTATTGCTTTTACCTTACTTTCAGCTTCTTTTATCAATTCTGGTCCGAAGAATTGGTGTTCTCCTAGTTGATCCCAAAGGAGAGGGGTTCTACACTTTCTACCATACAATGCTTCAAATGGCGACATCTGTAGGCTAGCTTGAAAGCTGTTGTTGTAGGAAAATTCTGCATAGGGCAAATTCTTATCCCAGCTTCTTCCGTAATCTATAGCACACGCTCGAAGCATATCTTCTAGGACCTGATTTACACGCTCGGTCCGCCATCTGCTTGGGGATGATATGTCAGTCTTTCAAGTTGAGTCTGGTTCCCAAAGCTTCATGTAGACTCGCCAAAATTTTGAAGTGAATGCGAACCTCATCGGACACAATTTTCTTGGGTATACCATGTAGACAGACGATCCTGGCCATGTACAATTCTGCTAACTTATTGCTTCTGTAAGTGGTCTTGACTGGAATAAAATGAGCCACTTTTGTTAATCGGTCAATTATTACCCAAATGGAATCACAACCTGATTGGGTCCTAGGTAGTCCGGTGATAAAATCCATACCAATCTCCTCCCATTTCCACTCGGGAATTGGTAATGGTTGTAACAATACTGGCAGTCTCGATGTTCGCCTTAACACGCTGACATACATCACAATGTGCAACAAACTCGGCGATTTCTCGCTTCATACTAACCCACCAATACTTTTCCTTCAGATCCTGGTACATCTTGGTACTCCCGGGATGGATAGAGTAAGGTGATTCATGAGCTTCTTTCGTAATCGCTTGTCCGGTTTCATGATGATTAGGTACACGATGCGTTGCCAAACCATACCGTGCCCCCGCTCGTCTTCGAAAATCTCGGGCTTTGCCTCTTCTCATGTTCTTCATGATTTCTTTGATGTCTTCGTCTTCTAGCTGTTTTTCTCTGATCTGACCTTGTATGGTTGGTTGGACTTCCACTGTGTTGATACAGCCTTGACTGACAATTTCCAGATTTAGATGCTTTAGTTCTTCATACAACTCTGGTTGATTTTCTTGAACTAACACCGTGTTGCAAGATGCCTTCCTACTCGAGCATCCGCTACCACGCTGGCTTTACCCGTGATAATGAATTCCAAGGTCATAATCTTTATCACTCTAACCATCTTCTTTGCCCGAGATTAAGATCGATGGGTGAAGATATATTTGAACTCTTATGATCTGTGAAAATCTCACAGCGGTTACCAATGAGATAATGTCGCCATATTTTCAAAGCATGCACAATTG
The DNA here is from genome assembly GCA_036346395.1 of Hsuehochloa calcarea. Taxonomy (NCBI): domain Eukaryota; kingdom Viridiplantae; phylum Streptophyta; class Magnoliopsida; order Poales; family Poaceae; genus Hsuehochloa; species Hsuehochloa calcarea. The sequence continues at coordinate 48,943,140 of CM070609.1, read as the reverse complement.
CCGCTAATTCTAGATCATGAGTTGGATAATTTCCTTCATGTGGCCTTAACTGACGAGATGCATAAGCCACGACCTTTCCTTCTGCATCAAGACACATCCTAGTTTCAAGTGGATGCGCCACAAAAACTTCAAAATCCTTACGTATATCCGTAAAACTAGCACGGTGCAGAGACTAATCTTTTCTTGACTCTTGGAAACTATGTTCACATGCACTTGTCCATTCAAATTTCTTTTCCTTCTTCAGAAGTTGAGTCATGGGTTTGGCGATCTTGGAGAAATTTTCAATGAATCTGCGGTAGTATCCAGCTAATCCAAGAAAACTTCTCACTTCTGTGACAGACTTGGGTTGCTTCCAAACCATTACAGCTTCAACCTTTGAGGGGTCTACTGCAACTCCTCCTGCTAACACAATGTGTCCAAGAAAAGCCACTTGACTGAGCCAAAATTCACTTTTGCTGAGTTTGGCATAAAGTTGGTGTTCTCGGAGTTTGTCCAAAATAATTCTGAGATGTTTTTCATGCTCTTCCACATCTCTTGAGTAGATGAGAATATCATCTATGAATACCACCACAAACTTATCCAAGAATTCCATGAACACTTTGTTCATCATATTCATGAAATAAGCAGGGGCATTTGTTAGTCCAAATGACATCACTGTGAACTCGTACAGTCCATATCTGGTGGTGAAGGCTGTCTTCGGAATATCTTCCGGTCTAATTTTTAACTGATGGTAGCCTGACCTCAAATCAATCTTGGAGAAAATACTGGCTCCTTTAAGTTGATCAAACAGATCATCTATCCTAGGTAACGGATACTTATTTTTGATTGTTACCTCGTTGAGTGATCTATAGTCTACACACATTCTCATACTATTGTCTTTCTTTTTGACAAACAATACTGGAGCTCCCCAAGGCGATGAACTCGGTTGAATGTAACCTTTACTCTGTAGTTCTTCGATCTGCTTCCTCAACTCTGCTAGATCATTACGGCATTCAGAGGGTCGCCGAATTGGAGCAGTCCCACGGACTAAGTCAATTAAGAACATTATGTCCGGTCGGTGGCATACTGTAAGTCCTCCGGAAAAACATCCGGATATTCTTGTATCACCAAAGAATCGGTCCGACCGATTGGGTCCAGTGATCGATCGCCGTGTTGTGAGTCTTTGCAATCTTAGTTGATTTTTGTAGCATTGCTTAGGGGTTTAATTGATTCAATACTAGTCTTCCATTTGATCTTGGTATATTGATCTTCATAGCTTTCTAATAGCTACCGGAGTGAAATTGTATTGAGTTCATAATTTGTGAAAAAGTGAGCGTGCTTCTATTCACCCCCTCTAGTCGCCTTTACGGTCCAACAAGTGGTATCGAGCCGGTTAGTTCACTCTTGATCTTAACCGATCACGAACTTTGGCGATGGATAGATTCACTACAAAACCGCATATGTTCAATAGACAAGACTATGCCTATTGGAAGAATCGTATGCAGTATTCCTTGAGAGCGAGGACAAGCTATATGGGACGTTGTTCGATCCCGCTCATTATTCCCGAGGTTGAAACTCCACGCTCGTGGTTCTTTTGGCTAACAACAACAAGGCCAAGAATCTTTTATATGGTGCGCTTGGTAGACAAGAATATGATAGGATTTGCAATTTTGCATCACAAGACGAGATTTGGAGCACTCTCGAAACATATCATGAGGGTTCGTCCCAAATTAAGAAAGTGCGCCAAACAATCTATAAGCGTGATTATAACAAATTTGAGATGCGTCCTGGAGAGAGCATCGATGACATTTTCAGTCGTTTTAATAAAGTGATTAATCAAATGAAAGTGTTGATATTGAATATTCTCAACTGAAAATGCCACCCACCTCTTGGCTGCAATCAACACCAAGGAGTGGGAGATGAAGGCTACTGCTATAGAAGAGAATGTTGATCTTTCGAGTCTTACTTTAGAATTGCTTTATAGTAAACTCAAGACTCATGAAATTAAAAGAGTTGATCATCCCAAGAAAGATATTTTAGCTTTGGTAGCAGATCCTCACAAAAAGGCTTTTGATGACTCTTTTGAATCTTCTTCTGGATTTTTATTTGCTTGCTTATTGTAATACTCCGGAAATGGATCGGTAGAAAGAAAGAGGTCGGAGAGAGCGAAAGAAAGTGTTTTCAGCGGAAAATTCCATTCGTCGGGGGGGTTTACGTTAATATCAAGCAACCTGGGCATGTTATTCATTTGAAGAGTAGAGTTTGTAGGTGACATCTTGACTTCCTTATAGTCAGGGTGTTACACTTATCTGCGATTTCTGAGGAGGAGCTTGAAAATATTCCTGAGACAGAGTTAGCCCTTTTAGCTAAAAAATTCACACGGGCTTACAACAATGTGAGAAATAAAAAGAGAGGTGGTCCTGTTACTTGCTATGAGTGTGGAGAGCTTTACCACATCCGGGCCAATTGCCCCAAGCTAAAAGGTAAGGGTAAGCACAGGGAGGAGAAGACAGCTTGGAATTAGCCTCATGAGAACAACTCTGAGTATGATGCTGTCAAGCTCATAAAGGCCGCTCACCGGGTCCTTGCCGCTTTTGGAGAGCAATCCATTAGTGATGTGGACTCCGGGAGCGAAGAGGAAAAGAAAGGGAAGGCCAAAGACTTTATCGGCATGTGCTTCATGGTCGACAACCGACGACATTGATAATGATGAGGTATCTTTTTCTTATGATGAGCTTTCTGCTAAATATAATTCTATAGTTGAGCAAGTGCTTAGTCAAGATGAAGCGCTAGAATTTGTCATGACTAAAAATAAGAAACTAGAGTCAAAAATTGGTAAACTAAAACTAGAACTTGCAAATGTTAAGACTCTTGAACCTGATGAATGTTTATCTTGTCATGATATGCACTCAGAATTGGCTAAACTGCAATCTGCTCACAATATTGCTTTACAACAACTTGAAAATGCTAGAACTGAGCTAATTGAAATTAAATCTGCTCCTTGTGAAAAATGCTTAGAGTCTAGTAAGTTGATTGCTTCGATATGATTGATTCTAGCCCTTGCACGTCATGCTTAGAAAAGAACGTGAAATCAAAGATATCTTAGAAGCTGCTAGAGTCAAATATGCTAAGCTTAAGGACAATATTGAAAATACTACTTGTGCTTCTTGTTCCACTCTTAAGCTTGAAATTGCCTTATATAAGGAGAAATCTATGGATAAAACTTGTGATGCTTGTGTTAGTTTAAGAAAAGAAAATGCTTACCTTCATGATACATTAGAGAAATTTTCTAAAGGTAAGAAACAATTAAACATGATTCTTGACAAGTCTAAAACTCCTTATAAGAAGTAAGGTTTAGGATTCAATTCTTTTCAAGACAATTCAAAGCCAAAAGTCATTCAAGTCTTGGAAAAAGGTTTAATTGAATTCAAAACCCAACCTGCAAAAACATCTTTTAAATCTGCAGGTTTTGCCCAACCTTGTATTAATTCAAATGGTGCTTCTTCTAGTGGTACCAAGTACCATTGCACTTATTGCAAGAAAAGTGGGCATTTGATTGAATTCTGTTGGCGTAGGTTGAAAAATGATAGGAAAAATCTCGATAGAATTTCATTCAGGCAACCTAGAGCTTTTATGAGACATGATAACACTGAAAGGAATAAACCTGGATTAGGATTTTTCTCACATGCTAATCATCATGCTTCTACATATCCTAATTCTCATGTTCTTCAGTGGCCGTCCGATCACCGCCGTCACCGGCGTCGACCGATATGGTCGCCGGCCGATCACAAAGACAACGCCGGCCGACCGCCCGATGCTTTAATTCCCATGTTAACTTAAACATTGCTCATAATGAATTTTAGATGAAATCAAGGATAACACTTCGCTTTGCATACTACTCGCAGACGTGTGTCTCAAGATCGGGTTCCCAAGTCTTGTTTAACTAACTTGATGATCGAGACACATCGCTCTTCGTGCCTTGATTTTTCGTGATTGCCGCGAAAGAGGAAGGGCACGTGCTTTGTCGACTCCGGCTGTTCACATCATATTGCCGGAGACTCAAGATGGTTCATCTCCTTCACGCGGTCGACGGGTTTCAAGCATCTCCGAGAACTTCCCATCGCCAGGCCGTTAAGCTCTTATTCAGGTACTTACACTCTACTCTCTTTGTATGGCATTTGATATTCCTGTTCTTTATCCTTGTCCATTCGGGGGTTTTTCTTATCCTAATTGTGCGGGCTGTCGGCTAGATAGGAAGAGTACCTCAGGCGCTTGTCACCCACTAGATTCTTCTCTTGTATCTTGTTTTTATCCTCACCAAATCTTTAGACCCAACTAGGTTTGCCACCTTGAGAAGCGAGTTAGGGGTTATTTATCCTTATGGGTTGGTTTGAGGGGGAGTTTGATCTTTTCTGATCTTTCCTTGTTCTTTTGATCTTTTATTGTTCTTTTTCTGAACTTAGTGATCTTTTTGAACTTTTTAGGTTGTTAGGCTTTTTAATTGCATCTCATTGTGTCATATTGAATTCATATGAATAATCCTACAAGTGGTTACAACAAGTGGTATGAAAAATCCAAAAAGATGCATTGTAATATAAGTCTTTCTGCTTATCTTTTAAAAATTGATGAAGCTTTGCCTATTACCCTTTAGAGCTTTTGTATTTCAATTCATGCTCAATGTCATGTCTAGTTCTTTGACTTGCTAGAATTATCATGCTTTTACATGTGTAGCTAAGTCTTTGCTATATGAGCTAGAACCTTTTAAACAACTCAAACTAAGAAATTGCAATTTGTGGATGTTTTAGCGAGTTGCGCAATTAGTGCTCCTCTTGTGACATTGGCCCTGTCAGAATTGCCTTGTTAGCTCTTTGATCTAAAATTGACCATTACTTGAGCTTTTGTGTTCTTGAGATTCTAAAACTGCTCTTGTGAAAAATGAAAATCAAGATTGTCTTATGCTTAAATTGTGCCAAACTATTCTTACGAGGCTTGTCAAATGACATGAACTTGGAGATAGTTTGATGAACAGACGATCTCATGGGGACCGCTTGTCGAAATGACATGAACCTCAAGATTTGTCGCCTTGTAGAAGCTTAGAAAGAGTTTGTGGATGGCTCCTAGTCCAGGATCTTCTTTACTAAGATATACCTTTAATCAACTTTTGGTCGAAGCTTAGGATGAGTTTGTGGATGGCTCCTAGTCCAGGATCTTGTCACTAAGTTAGATCATTAGTCAACTTCAATATTCAATGCAAATGAGAAAAATGTTGACAAATGGGCGTTTACAAAATATTGAGCAAAATGATTCAATACGGGACTTGATTGACTCTTAATGTGGTCTTTGTTAGATTTTTTATCTCACTTTGACATTTTGACATGGCCAATTTCACTTTAGGATCCTGTTGATGAACTTTTTGAATTTGAAGCGTTGCTTAAATTGATCAAATCTACTGCTTTACTTTTGAGCCTTTGTGCTTAGCTTTGATATATATGTCTTACCATGATCTTGCTAGCGCTGTCAGGCTTGATATGATGTTTGTGCAATATTAGAGAAACTAGATTGTTCTTTTGGGTAATCTCCAAAGCTTCTTGTAATCAAAAATTGAAAAATACAAAAAAAAAATGAAGCCACTCCATTGCACTTCATGCATACTCCTCTTTATGCTTCTTTTGTTTCTGCTTCTTCCTTTATTCTATATTTATTATCTCTGGATGAGAGGAAGGCGTGATTCCTTGATGAATCCATTGTCAAAGGGGGAGAAGATGTGTTAAATGAGAAGAGAAGATGTGTTAATGAGAATATATTTCTTTGCTGGGGGAGAAGTTGTTGGGGGAGAAGTTTGTACAAAGGGGAGAAACTGAAAATTTTAAATTTGAGGATCATAGTGAGGGGGAGTTCTTGAGTTGCATTCTTATTGTCTTATTGAATATTCTGAACTTGAATTGCATTCTTTTATCCTCACAATGATCATAGGTCAATTGATCAATTGTTCTTTCATATGGACCTTATGTGAGAATTTTGACCCTTTTCTGGAAATCAAAGTTTTTATGCTTTCTTTTGCCTTGTCTCACATGCCTATACTATTCTGATGCCAGCTTGGTCATGTTCATTGCTTTTTCTTGCTTATGGACCAAGTTGTGCCTTTGTGCGAAAACTACGAGTAAACTCGTTTTCAAACCTCTTACTTACATTTTCTGGATAATTGCCAATGTGTTCATCAAGGGGGAGATTGTGGATTTCATGGGGATATGCTCCAGATCTTAGGATGATGTGACAATTGGCAATTACGTTTACGGTTTGTCGTTTCACGCGTTTTCGACAAAGCTACAGGTATTCTGGACAAGGGCGGTCCGACCGGTCCTTGCACGGCGGTCCGACCGCTCCCAAATCGGTCGGACCGGCCATGTGGGGCGGTCGGACCGGCAATGACCAAAGTGGTCAAAACGAGCTGGGCCAAAAATAGGTGTTGTAGGCAAGTGAGGGGATCCCAATGCACTTGGTCTCATGATTTTTGGAGTCTCCAGTAAGAAGTTCTATTGGTTTAAAGTTTCCAGAGGTTTGGATTTTCGTGGCTTGAATTTGGCTAAGTCCCAAGGGGCGGTCCGACCGGCTCACAGGGAGCGGTCCGACCGGCCATGGGGCTGTCCGACCGGCTCACCTGGAGCGGTCAGACCGGTAATAACTTGATCATCGGCCAACTTCGTGGCGATGTTGTTTTGTTAGATCAAAGTCATTGGTTTCATGGCATATGATTTGCATGATGCATGTTTTGACTAACATGGGTCAAGTTGTGAAGAACTTGTTCCCGAATTCGTGTTTGCTTGTCTATGGTTGTGCAGGTAGCTTGGTGGTCAACGACGGTCAACGGCGAGGAGGATCGGGACTAGACTTGGAGAGTTGAGGTCCAGAACGATCGACGATGCCGGGTGAGGTCAATGACTCAAGCGTGACACAAGATGGACAAGGGTGACCTATTGGCAAATCCATGACGCATGGTGAAGCGGTTTAGGTCAAAGGTTAAAGACGGCGCTTTGCGAAGCGTGCGTGTGTGACCCGTTTGTTAGTGGGCCTTAACGGGAGCCCAATGGAGTCAAACCCTAGGAGTCTAGGCCTCCACTATAAATAGGGGGAGGTGGTGGCTGCACCATTTAGCTCTTTTCTCTCTCGCCTTTTTATGTTTAAAAACCCTAATTGTCTTTAGGGGAGTTGAGGTGGAGGCTAGGGCTCTTGATGGTTTGAGGAGAATTTCGTGATCTTTGATTGTCCACTGATCCATGATGGTGTGGATGTAATCCAGCTTCAATCACGAAATAAATCTATGCAAGGTTTGCTTGAGATAAGTCTCTTTTCGTTCTTGCTTTCAATTTCGTGTTTTTAGGGCTTTCTTTGATCCGCGAGTTTGTGATTGATTCTTTCACGTGAATTAGCTTGCTGTGATATGTGTGAATCTATCTAGCATCATCTTGATCATCAATCACTCACGAACAAGCTTTAGGATCAAGTTTTCGTTCTTGCCCGGTTTTAGACCTTCTGTTAATCAATTGGCAATTGCTCAAGATCGTTCCAAGAATTATCATAATATTTGATTGGAATAGGTCCTCAATAGCATATAGAAGGTGTGTGCAAAGTTTCATAAAGATTAGAGTTGAGAATCAAAAGTTTCACCTAATTGCAACTTCGTCATCGGGCTGATTTTACTGTTGCAGATCGGTTCTGGAGTCGGCCGGTCAGACCGCCCGTCATCACCGGTCAGACCGATTTTGGAGCGGTCCGATCGCCAGCACAACGCCGGTCAGACCGCCCAGCAATCGGTCCGACCGATTGGGTCCAGCGGAGCAGACCGCGTGTTGTGAGTCTTTGCAATCTTAGTTGATTTTTGTAGCATTGCTTAGGGGTTTAATTGGATTCAATACTAGTCTTCCGCTGTACTGGTATATTGATCTTCATAGCTTTCTAATAGCTACTGGAGTGAAATTGTATTGAGTTCATAATTTGTGAAAAAGTGAGCGTGCTCCTATTCACCCCCACCCTCTAGTCGCCTTTACGGTCCAACAAGTGGTATCAGAGCCCGGTTAGTTCACTCTTGATCTTAACCGATCACTGAACTTTGGCGATGGATAGATTCACTACAAAACCGCATATGTTCAATAGACAAGACTATGCCTATTGGAAGAATCGTATGCGAGTATTCCTTGAGAGCGAGGGACAAGCTATATGGGACGTTGTTCGATCCCCGCTCATTATTCCTGAGGTTGAAACTCATGCTTCTGTGGTTCTTTTGGCTAACAACAACAAGGCCAAGAATCTTTTATATGGTGCGCTTGGTAGACAAGAATATGATAGGATTTGCAATTTTGCGACTGCGCACGAGATTTGGAGCACTCTCGAAACATATCATGAGGGTTCATCCCAAATTAAGAAAGTGCACCAAACAATCTATAAGAGTGATTATAACAAATTTGAGATGCGTCCTGGAGAGAGCATCGATGACATTTTCAGTCGTTTTAATAAAGTGATTAATCAAATGAAAGCTGTTGATATTGAATATTCTCAATCTGAAAATGCCACCCACCTCTTGGCTGCAATCAACACCAAGGAGTGGGAGATGAAGGCTACTGCTATAGAAGAGAATGTTGATCTTTCGAGTCTTACTTTAGAATTGCTTTATAGTAAACTCAAGACTCATGAAATTAAAAGAGTTGATCATCCCAAGAAAGATATTTTAGCTTTGGTAGCAGATCCTCACAAAAAGGCTTTTGATGACTCTTTTGAATCTTCTTCTGGATTTTTATTTGCTTGCTTATTGTAATACTCCGGAAATGGATCGGTAGAAAGAAAGAGGTCGGAGAGAGCGAAAGAAAGTGTTTTCAGCGGAAAATTCCATTCGTCGGGGGGGTTTACGTTAATATCAGCAACCCGGGCCATGAGTCACACCCAGAGGCCCATTAGTGGGCCGGCCAGCCCAAGTTGAGGCCGGCCAAAGGGGGGGGCACCCCTTCCCCCCCCAAAACCCTAGTGATTCCCTTTCCTCCCCTTGAGCCGCCCCTCTTTTCCCTTGGAGCCGCCCCCATCTCCTCCTCCCTCCTCCTAGGCGCCTCCCCCTCCATTGGTGGCTGCCATTGGAGATCCCCGGAGCTGCACCCCGCCTTCCACGTGTTCCTCTTGGTTCTTCCTCCGCCAGGCGATTTCGCTCCAATCGGGTTCGTGGAGTTGGAGCTGGCCAAAGAAGGAGAGGGAAGGCTTTGGGAAGCTGTTCTTCATCGTTCTTCGGTCTACAAGGGTAACGAGAGACCCCATCGCTGTTTGATTGCGTTAGAGTTGTCGATTCCATGTTTTTGATAGTATTGCGTAATTTCTGTTAGTAGATCGGTTCTGTACAGTAGGTTGCAACTCGGTTTTGGGTGCCTTAGAGGCAGAATTGGATGATTTCGCCTTCTAGAGTTTTGTTCCTTATTTCATTAGCTTTCTTTTGGCACCTGGATCACAATTTTTCACCCAGTAGATTAAAAGTTATGGCTGTTTTACTACGCGCTGGTCTGTCTGTCAGAACTGATGGGTATAGTGAGTTGCACCTAGGTTTTGATCTAGTTAGAGTCAGAATCAGGTCGGCCACCCAACTAGGTTTTTGAAGATAATTTCACCATGTTTCCAGGCTGATAAAAATCACTTTATTTGGATCAGTGGTTTAAAAGTTAGAGCAATTTCTTTAGGGCTGATCAGATTTCTGGGCAGACTGCAGTTGTAGTTTTTCAATGGATGGTTAGACCCCTGTAATGGCCGAATTAGAGTTTACCCTCAACTAGAGTTTTGTAGCCAGTTAAGTTAAGAAAATTTGAGCGCTGGTTTCAGGTCTTTTGGACTTACGGTTTTTTATTGGTGAATTTTCTAGTAAAACTGCCAGATTAGGGTTAATTGAAATGGTTGGGTAAATTGATCAAATTGACTTTTATTTGGTTAGTTTGGCTAGAAGATTGAGGGAGGACACGTGTAGCATCGCAATATTCGTTGCCCTCATTTCGATTATATTTTATTGTAGGCGGTGAAGCGGTGAGTGGAGGGTATCACAATTACCTCCCAACCCGTGCAATAGCACAAGCAGTAAGTAATTTGTATTCCATGTTTGATGTCACGTATGATGTGTGAATGAATGTTTACATTGGTTCGTATATGTAGAGGAATGCCATGTGTTCTTTTCATTTATGAATACTATTCCATATTGACATGTGATCATCATGACATGCATACAATATTTTGGTAAGACCCATCAATTCCATTATGGGCACTTGAAATCCCATCAATTCCAAGATGGGTACGTGAGTCCACCATTCCAATGTGGGCCACGTTACGTGAGTCCACCATTCCAATGTGGGCCACGTTGGACAGTCGTATGAAACGTTCTTCATACGAATACTTTAAGTGAACACCGACGGTGCTTCACTCGCTATACCAGATATGCTACAATATGTCCATTTCCTTCAATGCACCATTCCACTTCATTCATTCATACATTCGCTTCGAGATATGTTCAAATTGTGTTTGTGATATATGGCTCATTGTATGTTTGATTGTTACATACAGTTACTTGCTGAGTCTATTGGCTCATTCTTGCTTTACTGTCTTATTTAGGTAAATGACGAGGAAGAATGATCTTATGGAGGGTAGTTCATCACGATGCACTCACTAACATTTATCAAACAATTTGAGAACTTTTATTATCATTAATTATGATTTGTGTTGCAATGTAATAAGCCCACGTGGCCTTGTTTACTTATCTTGCTGAACTGTTTACTTCCATTTCGTTGATTAAGACTGGAGGATGAATGCTTGTTTTCATATATTCACAATAATCGCTTCTTTTTGTTATGCTACTTGATGTTATTCATTTGAAGAGTAGAGTTTGTAGGTGACATCTTGACTTCCTTATAGTCAGGGTGTTACAGTTGGTATCAGAGCGGGCTTTAGGTCCATGGTTCATTCAAACATATTAAATTGACACACTGTGCACATTAGGAGGGGTTGGGTAAAACTGTTGCTTCCGCATTCCAATTGTTGTGACCCGATTAATGAGTCGTTGTTGAGTTGTTTTGTGCTATGATGTGTTAAACTATGATATGATGTGATATCCTATATATCTATGAATTATTCTATGATTGTCATGAGATGATCCTATATATATTCATAATTGATTGCATTAGTTATGCGTATCGGAGCGGACGCCGAGCGGTGAGTTCGTGGTTGTCGATCCCGATTTACTGTGCTACACCACTATTCGTGTTGTAATAGTAGAGAAGTTCTTACCCTGCTCCAAAGTTACGTGTTGAGCCTGAGCTCATTGATGATGTTGTTGTCCTTCTCAAGTTTGTATCTGGTTTTCTGGTTGTAGTTTCTGATAGTTCGTGAATTTCTTTTGAATGGAGGGTTATAATGAAGTGGGCAATCTCTAGTAGATTTCTGATCGTTCTTTGAAACAATTATTGTTCTTTCTACTATTGTGATATTTCTGCTCCACGTAAGCATAGTTAAATTGCAAGATTTACCTTTTCACGGAAGTTCTGTTTTACCCCTGTTGGAAAATTCAACCCGAGTGTTCGCTTGAGGTTTCTGCAATGGCGCATTTCTTTTGCAAGTTCTTTATCAAGTGCACAATTGTCTTGCATATTTCTTTTTGGGATGCTTTAGACAGAGGTTCTCTTCTTTGATTTCTGATTTTGACAAATTCTTGTCCGGTGGTAGTTGATGAATTTCCTTAGGTTCATGATTCATGGTAGTGATGAGATCCAATAGGTCTTTAATGGTTCTCTGAAAATATTATTATTTTCGTGTGTTGAATTTCTTTTATTTTAAATGATCTTCGACGGTTGGCAATATTGATATTTCTATGTTTGTTCCTTCCTTCTCATTGGAAAATAGCGACTGCTTACTCGCTTGATAGTTTGTATAATGAGAGTTTTCATTGCAAGTTCATTAACACGAGGAAGCATTGGCTCCATGTATTTCTTTTGGATCATTCGCGCCTTGAAGTTTAACGATCTCTTTTCGAGGATTAGTGTTAAAACCCTTTTGGGGTGCCTTGTGGTGATTAAGTTGGAGATGGTAATCAAACAAACTGGTTGGCTACGGGTTCCTATTGGTCCTTAGATGTTTTTCAAAACAATTCTTGTCTTTCTGATTGCTGAGCTTTCTTTGCTACTTGTACACGATATTATTGACAAGATCATTCTTTTGTAAGAGTCCTATCTCTCTTGTTTTTTAAGGGACTGATTAACTGCTTGGTATTTTGATAACGGAATTATCTTCTACTAAGTTTATTGAAGAAATTTCGACTCAGTTCAATTCTTTTGGAGTAGTTGGAGTGTTGGAGTTTATAACCTCCCTTTGAAAAGGAAAAGTGTCGCAACCTCTTTCTAATGTTTTGTGGTGTTGTGTGAGAGGTTTGTCTCAGCTTTGTGGCATTAGTACTAGGTTCCTTTTCGAGAACAAGTTGTTATTACAATTCCATTTGATCTGAAAATTTCTATAACCCGATTTGTCATGTTTCCTTTAGAAGGTTTATTGATATGATCAAGAATGTGAGAATAAGGTTGATTCTTTTATAGAGAAAGAAGTTTTAACCACCTTTCTTGATGTTTCCAAAATGATTCAATTTGAGTTTTGTGTTCATGACCTCATCGGAGGTCCAAGTTTATTTTGATAAACGAAGTTTGCCGCAGAAACGATTTGTTGCAAAGTTATAATGGTTCTTGATGATGCGAGCGTTTTGATCTTGAATGCTCGTTGTTCTTATCTCAGAAGGTCCGACATTCTCTTCTTGCGAGGCTTATGTTTTCAATTGTGGACTCCACCTATGTTCAATGAGTTCATTGCCTAATTGGTTTTCCCTTGGTTCGTGTTAGAATTCACGAGTGGTAAGTGATTTCCAGTTGGTGAAAAGCGTTTTCACGTGCCTCTTCTTTTGAGATATATTCAACCCATTCTTTTCGCGTTGGTCTTTCAAATGTTTTCTAAATGTGGTGGTGAGCTCGATGTTATTACTTGTAGTAAATTGATCGCCTTTGGGTGACATCGCTCAAATAAGAATATTTCAAGTTTAGCTTTCACGGTACCTTGGAGCTCGTGAATCAACTGTAATCGAGATTATTTTGGGTAACTTGAGGAATTGGATTAACCTATTGTTCTTTAAAGATTTCGTGTGATTTAGTCCGAAAGGTTCCTTGGTTTGAGTTCGCAAAGTGAGGTTGCAATAAAAGAAAATTTTCGCTGATCTCTTCGAGACGGTTAATCCATTTGCTTTCCGTGAAATCAGTAAATGGAAATGTTTTGAGTTTTGTGGTGAGAACATTTGGATCTCGTGTTTCCCAAGTAGATGAACTGCTTTGAGCAGTTGGCATGTTGAAGGATCTTATCGATTCTTAATTAAAACTTGTGGTTATTTTGAAGCGCCCCTAAATTTGTTGCTCTTTCGCTCAAGAGATGGCGAATTTCAAACGTAATATCTTTCTTTCGTGTCTACCGTCATTTACTATTCTCTTTTGAGGATGTGTGCCTCCAATTATGAACTCACTTTTCGCTTTCCAAGATCACCTTTATCGAATATTACTTTTGGTTTCCTCGCCGTGATGAGCAACGTCTTTCGTGTGAATAAACTTACCTTTGTTCGCCTCTTCCATTTGAGAAAGGATCACAGTTTTGGGTTGCAAAGTGTTTGCAAAGGATAAGTTTGGCAACTGTTTGGTGGTGGATGAGTAATCGTAGCGATGATATTTTGCTACCAAGTTATCGGAGGAGTAGTAGAATGTGAAATGGATTTGATCTGTATCCCTTGGAGGGAAATTGATTCACCTGAAATGTTTGACTTCGAAGTAAGCTGAATAGTGTTACTATTGAATAACACCCAGATAGTGAAATTCTAGAACTTCAATTCGTGATTGAAAAGTTAGTGATTATCTGAGGTAAGGAAACCTTCATTGAATTTTAGAGTAACGCAATTGAATAGCATTGCGAGATGGTGTGGGTGATTTATGATGATGTCATTGATGGAGTATGTTAGAATGATGGTACTATTGGAGATTTAATTCGATGATTTCACTATCGCTTATAAGAACAACTGTGTAGAGGTTTTGGAAGTTAAATTTGGGTTTGCATTGTTATGTTAGACCTTTGGTCATCCAATGATTATGTGTAGAGAAAGTGGAATAATGGAGCTTCTGATCAAGAAATGATAATTGATAGAACCCTTTTGATGTAGTACATGTTTGTGCGAGTTAAGGATTCTCGAGTTGTTGTTCTTGGAAATTGGAGGTAATGTGATGGTTTGAAGCCTATTCGTGGTGCCTTGAACGCCTTCTATTAAATCGATTTTGGTTAGTAGAATGAATTGTCTAGAGTATTCGGTGGATTCAATTTAGCCTCTCCACAATTGTGTGGATGATGTCCTTCATTTGATCATAATTTGATAATGTTCAATTAAGAGGTTTAATCTCTTGTGTTATGCGAAGAATTCAAATTAGAGAAATTTTATTCCTAGAGGAGAGAAGTGTGGAAAGGAATGTTCATCGATAATGAGGTGTTTTCTTGATTCTCGCTTGAGTTTTGTGTCGTTGACTTGTATCTTCCGCAATTTTGAGTTGGCGCTGGGTTGGCGTGTTGATTCTTTCCAAATCCGCATAAACCGCAAGTATTTGGTTTGAGCGTTCGAGTGATTTCTCCTTTGGTGGTCGTGGTGTTCCTTTGTAAGTCGCTTATTTGGAGAACGGATTTGTTTCGAGATGATTGTCAAATTTGGAATCTAACCTTTTGGTGGAGAGTTAGCATTGAGTGGACGCGATGAGGACTCTCTATTTTCAATTGGATTCTCTTCATTTTCGAAAGTTGCGTAAATTAGAAAGTTGGTATTTCGCTTTGACCGTCTCTGCACACGCGCAAGCACGCAACGTCGGTGTGTTCAGTCGTTGAGTGGGCAATTGAACTATTCAAGATTCGAGTTAAAGTTTAAGACGTTGACCATTGAGTATGGTCTTACCTTCGATCCTTCTCGATGAGGGTACCTAGAAAGTTTAGGTTGAATGTTAGGTAAGGCGCCGATTTGGGTCTTTGGGTGGTGGTTTTCTAGTCCGAAAGAGAGGCCGCTTGAGAGCCGGAGACCCTCGTGCGCGATAATTATCCGCACTGCTCGCTTATGGTACATGTTTTTCGTTAATAATTCCAATGCAGCTTTCTTTCGAATAAGATCGTGTTTAGATTCGAGGTCGAATCTCGTTAAGGGGTAGAATGTAATACTCGGAAATGGATCGGTAGAAAGAAAGAGGTCTGAGAGAGCGAAAGAAAGTGTTTTCAGCGGAAAATTCCATTCGCTCGGGGTTTACGTTAATATCAGGCAACTGGGCGCAGTCGCGACCAGAGGCCCATTAGTGGGCCGCCACCCAAGTTGAGGCCGGCCAAAGGGGGGCACCTTCCCCCAAAACCCTAGTGATTCCCTTTCCTCCCTTGAGCCGCCTCTTTTCCCTTGGAGCCGCCCCATCTCCTCCTCCCTCCTCCTAGGCGCCTCCCCTCCATTGGTGGCTGCCATTGAGATCCCCGAGCTGCACCCCGCCTTCCACGTGTTCCTCTTGGTTCTTCCTCCGCCGGCGATTTCGCTCCAATCGGGTTCGTGGAGTTGGAGCTGGCCAAAGAAGGAGAGGGAAGGCTTTGGGAAGCTGTTCTTCATCGTTCTTGGTCTACAAGGGTAACGAGACCCCATCGCTGTTTGATTGCGTTAGAGTTGTCGATTCCATGTTTTTGATAGTATTGCGTAATTTCTGTTAGTAGATCGGTTCTGTACAGTAGGTTGCAACTCGGTTTTGGGTGCCTTAGAGGCAGAATTGGATGATTTCGCCTTCTAGAGTTTTGTTCCTTATTTCATTAGCTTTCTTTTGGCACCTGGATCACAATTTTTCACCCAGTAGATTAAAAGTTATGGCTGTTTTACTACGCGCTGGTCTGTCTGTCAGAACTGATGGGTATAGTGAGTTGCACCTAGGTTTTGATCTAGTTAGAGTCAGAATCAGGTCGGCCACCCAACTAGGTTTTTGAAGATAATTTCACCATGTTTCCAGGCTGATAAAAATCACTTTATTTGGATCAGTGGTTTAAAAGTTAGAGCAATTTCTTTAGGGCTGATCAGATTTCTGGGCAGACTGCAGTTGTAGTTTTTCAATGGATGGTTAGACCCCTGTAATGGCCGAATTAGAGTTTACCCTCAACTAGAGTTTTGTAGCCAGTTAAGTTAAGAAAATTTGAGCGCTGGTTTCAGGTCTTTTGGACTTACGGTTTTTTATTGGTGAATTTTCTAGTAAAACTGCCAGATTAGGGTTAATTGAAATGGTTGGGTAAATTGATCAAATTGACTTTTATTTGGTTAGTTTGGCTAGAAGATTGAGGAGGACACGTAGCATCGCAATATTCGTTGCCCTCATTTCGATTATATTTTATTGTAGGCGGTGAAGCGGTGAGTGGAGGGTATCACAATTACCTCCCAACCCTGCTTGTGCGGCGAGCAAGTAATTTGTATTCCATGTTTGATGTCACGTATGATGTGTGAATGAATGTTTACATTGGTTCGTATATGTAGAGGAATGCCATGTGTTCTTTTCATTTATGAATACTATTCCATATTGACATGTGATCATCATGACATGCATACAATATTTTGGTAAGACCCATCAATTCCAAAGATGGGCACTTGAAATCCCATCAATTCCAAGATGGGTACGTGAGTCCACCATTCCAATGTGGGCCACGTTACGTGAGTCCACCATTCCAATGTGGGCCACGTTGGACGATCGATGAAACGTTCTTCATATTTAATACTTTAAGTGAACACCGACGGTGCTTCACTCGCTATACTGTATATGCTACAATATGTCCATTTCCTTCAATGCACCATTCCACTTCATTCATTCATACATTCGCTTCAGTATATGTTCAAATTGTGTTTGTGATATATGGCTCATTGTATGTTTGATTGTTACATACAGATTACTTTGTCGAGTCTATTGGCTCATTCTTGCTTTCTTGTCTTATTTAGGTAAATGACGAGGAAGAATGATCTTATGGAGGGTAGTTCATCACGATGCACTCACTAACATTTATCAAACAATTTGAGAACTTTTATTATCATTAATTATGATTTGTGTTGCAATGTAATAAGCCCACGTGGCCTTGTTTACTTATCTTGCTGAACTGTTTACTTCCATTTCGTTGATTAAGACTGGAGGATGAATGCTTGTTTTCATATATTCACAATAATCGCTTCTTTTTGTTATGCTACTTGATGTTATTCATTTGAAGAGTAGAGTTTGTAGGTGACATCTTGACTTCCTTATAGTCAGGGTGTTACACTTATCTGCGATTTCTGAGGAGGAGCTTGAAAATATTCCTGAGACAGAGTTAGCCCTTTTAGCTAAAAAATTCACACGGGCTTACAACAATGTGAGAAATAAAAAGAGAGGTGGTCCTGTTACTTGCTATGAGTGTGGAGAGCTTTACCACATCCGCCAATTGCCCCAAGCTAAAAGGTAAGGGTAAGCATGGGAGGAGAAGACACTTGGAATTAGCCTCATGAGAACAACTCGAGTATGATGTTGTCAAGCTCATAAAGGCCGCCACCGGGTCCTTGCCGCTTTTGGAGAGCAATCCATTAGTGATGTGGACTCGGGAGCGAAGAGGAAAAGAAAGGAAGGCCAAAGACTTTACTTGGCATGTGCTTCATGGTCGACAACCACGACATTGATAATGATGAGGTATCTTTTTCTTATGATGAGCTTTCTGCTAAATATAATTCTATAGTTGAGCAAGTGCTTAGTCAAGATGAAGCGCTAGAATTTGTCATGACTAAAAATAAGAAACTAGAGTCAAAAATTGGTAAACTAAAACTAGAACTTGCAAATGTTAAGACTCTTGAACTCGATGAATGTTTATCTTGTCATGATATGCACTCGTAATTGGCTAAACCGCAATCTGCTCACAATATTGCTTTACAACAACTTGAAAATGCTAGAACCGAGCTAATTGAAATTAAATCTGCTCCTTGTGAAAATGCTTAGAGTCTAGTAAGTTGATTGCTTCGATATGATTGATTCTAGCCCTTGCACGTCATGCTTAGAAAAGAACGTGAAATCAAAGATATCTTAGAAGCTGCTAGAGTCAAATATGCTAAGCTTAAGGACAATATTGAAAATACTACTTGTGCTTCTTGTTCCACTCTTAAGCTTGAAATTGCCTTATATAAGGAGAAATCTATGGATAAAACTTGTGATGCTTGTGTTAGTTTAAGAAAAGAAAATGCTTACCTTCATGATACATTAGAGAAATTTTCTAAAGGTAAGAAACAATTAAACATGATTCTTGACAAGTCTAAAACTCCTTATAAGAAGTAAGGTTTAGGATTCAATTCTTTTCAAGACAATTCAAAGCCAAAAGTCATTCAAGTCTTGGAAAAAGGTTTAATTGAATTCAAAACCCAACCTGCAAAAACATCTTTTAAATCTGCAGGTTTTGCCCAACCTTGTATTAATTCAAATGGTGCTTCTTCTAGTGGTACCAAGTACCATTGCACTTATTGCAAGAAAAGTGGGCATTTGATTGAATTCACATGAGGTTGAAAAATGATAGGAAAAATCTCGATAGAATTTCATTCAGCAACCTAGAGCTTTTATGAGACATGATAACACCGAAAGGAATAAACTCGGATTAGGATTTTCTCACATGCTAATCATCATGCTTCTACATATCCTAATTCTCATGTTCTTCAGTCACGGTCCGACATTGGCTGCCGTCACCGGTCCGACCGATATGGTCGCCGGTCTCGATCGCCAAAGACAACGCCGGTCGACTCACCGATGCTTTAATTCCCATGTTAACTTAAACATTGCTCATAACAGAATTTTAGATGAAATCAAGGATAACACTTCTGCTTTGCATACTACTCGCAGACGTGTGTCTCAGTACTGGGTTCCCAAGTCTTGTTTAACTAACTTGATGATCGAGACACATCGCTCTTCCAGGCCTTGATTTTTCGGGATTGCCGCGGAAAGAGGAAGGGCACGTGCTTTGTCGACTCCGACTGTTCACATCATATTGCCGGAGACTCAAGATGGTTCATCTCCTTCACGCGGTCGACGGGTTTCAAGCATCTCCGAGAACTTCCCATCGCCAAAGCCGTTAAGCTCTTATTCGTGTACTTACACTCTACTCTCTTTGTATGGCATTTGATATTCCTGTTCTTTATCCTTGTCCATTCGGGGGTTTTTCTTATCCTAATTGTGCGGGCTGTCGGCTAGATAGGAAGAGTACCTCAGGCGCTTGTCACCCACTAGATTCTTCTCTTGTATCTTGTTTTTATCCTCACCAAATCTTTAGACCCAACTAGGTTTGCCACCTTGAGAAGCGAGTTAGGGGTTATTTATCCTTATGGGTTGGTTTGAGGGGGAGTTTGATCTTTTCTGATCTTTCCTTGTTCTTTTGATCTTTTATTGTTCTTTTTCTGAACTTAGTGATCTTTTTGAACTTTTTAGGTTGTTAGGCTTTTTAATTGCATCTCATTGTGTCATATTGAATTCATATGAAAAATCCTACAAGTGGTTACAACAAGTGGTATGAAAAATCCAAAAAGATGCATTGTAATATAAGTCTTTCTGCTTATCTTTTAAAAATTGATGAAGCTTTGCCTATTACCCTTTAGAGCTTTTGTATTTCAATTCATGCTCAATGTCATGTCTAGTTCTTTGACTTGCTAGAATTATCATGCTTTTACATGTGTAGCTAAGTCTTTGCTATATGAGCTAGAACCTTTTAAACAACTCAAACTAAGAAATTGCAATTTGTGGATGTTTTAGCGAGTTGCGCAATTAGTGCTCCTCTTGTGACATTGGCCCTGTCAGAATTGCCTTGTTAGCTCTTTGATCTAAAATTGACCATTACTTGAGCTTTTGTGTTCTTGAGATTCTAAAACTGCTCTTGTGAAAAATGAAAATCAAGATTGTCTTATGCTTAAATTGTGCCAAACTATTCTTACGAGGCGCTTGTCAAATGACATGAACTTGGAGATAGTTTGATGAACCGATTTATCTCATGGGGACCGCTTGTCGAAATGACATGAACCTCAAGATTTGTCGCCTTGTAGAAGCTTAGAAAGAGTTTGTGGATGGCTCCTAGTCCGGGATCTTCTTTACTAAGATATACCTTTAATCAACTTTTGGTCAAGCTTAGGATGAGTTTGTGGATGGCTCCTAGTCCGGGATCTTGTCACTAAGTTAGATCATTAGTCAACTTCAATATTCAATGCAAATGAGAAAAATGTTGACAAATGGGCGTTTACAAAATATTGAGCAAAATGATTCAATACGGGACTTGATTGACTCTTAATGTGGTCTTTGTTAGATTTTTGTTCTCACTTTGACATTTTGACATGGCCAATTTCACTTTAGGATCCTCGTTGATGAACTTCTTTGAATTTGAAGCGTTGCTTAAATTGATCAAATCTATCGCTTTACTTTTGAGCCTTTGTGCTTAGCTTTGATATATATGTCTTACCATGATCTTGCTAGCGCTGTCAGGCTTGATATGATGTTTGTGCAATATTAGAGAAACTAGATTGTTCTTTTGGGTAATCTCCAAAGCTTCTTGTAATCAAAAATTAAAAAATACAAAAAAAAATGAAGCCACTCCATTGCACTTCATGCATACTCCTCTTTATGCTTCTTTTGTTTCTGCTTCTTCCTTTATTCTATATTTATTATCTCTCTGGATGAGAGGAAGGCGTGATTCCTTGATGAATCCATTGTCAAAGGGGAGAAGATGTGTTAAATGAGAAGAGAAGATGTGTTAATGAGAATATATTTCTTTCTTTGGGAAGAAGTTGTTGGGGAGAAGTTTGTACAAAGGAGAAACGAAAATTTGAAATTTGAGGATCATAGTGATGGGGAGTTCTTGAGTTGCATTCTTATTGTCTTATTGAATATTCTGAACTTGAATTGCATTCTTTTATCCTCACAATGATCATAGGTCAATTGAACAATTGTTCTTTCATATGGACCTTATGTGAGAATTTTGACCCTTTTCTGGAAATCAAAGTTTTTATGCTTTCTTTTGCCTTGTCTCACATGCCTATACTATTCGATGCCACTTGGTCATGTTCATTGCTTTTTCTTGCTTATGGACCAAGTTGTGCCTTTGTGCTAAAACCATGAGTAAACTCGTTTTCAAACCTCTTACTTACATTTTTCGGATAATTGCCAATGTGTTCATCAAGGGAGATTGTGGATTTCATGGGGATATGCTCCAGATCTTAGGATGATGTGACAATTGGCAATGACGCGTTTACGGTTTGTCGTTTCACGCGTTTTCGACAAAGCTACGTGTATTCTCGACAGGCGGTCCGACCGGTCCTTGCAATGTCCGACCGGTCCCAAATCGGTCGGACCGGCCATGTGGGGCGGTCGGACCGCAATGACCAAAGTGGTCAAAACGAGTGGGCCAAAATAGGTGTTGTAGGCAAGTGAGGGATCCCAATGCACTTGGTCTCATGATTTTGGAGTCTCCAGAAGAAGTTCTATTGGTTTAAAGTTTCAGAGGTTTGGATTTTGTGGCTTGAATTTCGCTAAGTCCCAAGGCGGTCCGACCGGCTCACAGGGAGCGGTCCGACCGGCTCACAGGGAGCGGTCCGACCGCCATGGTCGTCCGACCGGCCACCGGAGCGGTCGGACTGTAATAACTTGATCATCGGCCAACTTCGTGGCGATGTTGTTTTGTTAGGTCAAAGTCATTGGTTTCATGGCATATGATTTGCATGATGCATGTTTTGACTAACATGGGTCAAGTTGTGAAGAACTTGTTCCTAATTCGTGTTTGCTTGTCTATGGTTGTGCAGGTAGCTTGGTGGTCAACGACGGTCAACAGCGAGGAGGATCGGGACTAGACTTGGAGAGTTGAGGTCCAGAACGATCGACGATGCCGGGTGAGGTCAATGACTCAAGCGTGACGCAAGATGGACAAGGGTGACCTATTGGCAAATCCATGACGCATGGTGAAGCGGTTTAGGTCAAAGGTTAAAGACGGCGCTTAAGCGTGCGTGTGTGACCCGCTTGTTAGTGGGCCTTAACGGGAGCCCAATGGAGTCAAACCCTAGGAGTCTAGGCCTCCACTATAAATAGGGGGAGGTGGTGGCTGCACCATTTAGCTCTTTTCTCTCTCGCCTTTTTATGTTTAAAAACCCTAATTGTCTTCAGGGGAGTTGAGGTGGAGGCTAGGGCTCTTGATGGTTTGAGGAGAATTTCGTGATCTTTGATTGTCCACTGATCCATGATGGTGTGGATGTAATCCAGCTTCAATCACGAAATCAATCTACGCAAGGTTTGCTTGAGATAAGTCTCTTTTCGTTCTTGCTTTCAATTTCGTGTTTTTAGGGCTTTCTTTGATCCGCGAGTTTGTGATTGATTCTTTCACGTGAATTTGCTTGCTGTGATATGTGTAAATCTATCTAGCATCATCTTGATCATCAATCACTCACGAACAAGCTTTAGGATCAAGTTTTCGTTCTTGCCCGGTTTTAGACCTTCTGTTAATCAATTGGCAATTGCTCAAGATCGTTCCAAGAATTATCATAATATTCGATTGGAATAGGTCCTCAACAGCATATAGAAGGTGTGTGCAAAGTTTCATAAAGATTAGAGTTGAGAATCAAAAGTTTCACCTAATTGCAACTTCGTCATCGGGCTGATTTTACTGTTGCAGATCGGTTCTGGAGTCGGCCGGTCAGACCGCCCGTCATCACCGGTCAGACCGATTTTGGAGCGGTCCGACCACCAAGATAACGCCGGTCGATCCCAAAGCAATCGGTCCGACCGATTGGGTCCATGGTCGACCGCCGTGTTGTGAGTCTTTGCAATCTTAGTTGATTTTGTAGCATTGCTTAGGGTTTAATTGATTCAATACTAGTCTTCCAACAGATCTTGGTATATTGATCTTCATAGCTTTCTAATAGCTACTGGAGTGAAATTGTATTGAGTTCATAATTTGTGAAAAAGTGAGCGTGCTCCTATTCCCCCCCCCCCCTCTAGTCGCCTTTACGGTCCAACAAGTGGTATTAGAGCCCGGTTAGTTCACTCTTGATCTTAACCGATCACCGAACTTTGGCGATGGATAGATTCACTACAAAACCGCATATGTTCAATAGACAAGACTATGCCTATTGGAAGAATCGTATGCAGTATTCCTTGAGAGCGAGGACAAGCTATATGGGACGTTGTTCGATCCCCGCTCATTATTCCTGAGGTTGAAACTCCTGCTTCCGTGGTTCTTTTGGCTAACAACAACAAGGCCAAGAATCTTTTATATGGTGCGCTTGGTAGACAAGAATATGATAGGATTTGCAATTTTTGCATTGCAAGACGAGATTTGGAGCACTCTCGAAACATATCATGAGGGTTCGTCCCAAATTAAGAAAGTGCGCCAAACAATCTATAAGAGTGATTATAACAAATTTGAGATGCGTCCCGAGAGAGCATCGATGACATTTTCATCGCTTTAATAAAGTGATTAATCAAATGAAAGTTGTTGATATTGAATATTCTCAATCTGAAAATGCCACCCACCTCTTGGTCGCAATCAACACCAAGGAGTGGGAGATGAAGGCTCTTGCTATAGAAGAGAATGTTGATCTTCGAGTCTTACTTTAGAATTGCTTTATAGTAAACTCAAGACTCATGAAATTAAAAGAGTTGATCATCCCAAGAAAGATATTTTAGCTTTGGTAGCAGATCCTCACAAAAGGCTTTTGATGACTCTTTTGAATCTTCTTACGATTTTTATTTGCTTGCTTATCTGCGATTTCGAGGAGGAGCTTGAAAATATTCCGAGACAGAGTTAGCCCTTTTAGCTAAAAAATTCACACGGGCTTACAACAATATGAGAAATAAAAGAGAGGTGGTCCACATTTGCTATGAGTGTGGAGAGCTTTACCACATCCGCCAATTGCCCCAAGCTAAAAGGTAAGGGTAAGCACGGGAGGAGAAGACGACTTGGAATTAGCCTCATGAGAACAACTCGAGTATGATGTGTCAAGCTCATAAAGGCCGCCACCGGGTCCTTGCCGCTTTTGGAGAGCAATCCATTAGTGATGTGGACTCCGGAGCGAAGAGGAAAAGAAAGGGAAGGCCAAAGACTTTCTTGGCATGTGCTTCATGGCTGACACCGACGACATTGATAATGATGAGGTATCTTTTTCTTATGATGAGCTTTCTGCTAAATATAATTCTATAGTTGAGCAAGTGCTTAGTCAAGATGAAGCGCTAGAATTTGTCATGACTAAAAATAAGAAACTAGAGTCAAAAATTGGTAAACTAAAACTAGAACTTGCAAATGTTAAGACTCTTGAACTCGATGAATGTTTATCTTGTCATGATATGCACTCGTAATTGGCTAAACCGCAATCTGCTCACAATATTGCTTTACAACAACTTGAAAATGCTAGAACCGAGCTAATTGAAATTAAATCGCTCCTTGTGAAAAATGCTTAGAGTCTAGTAAGTTGATTGCTTCTGATATGATTGATTCTAGCCCTTGCACGTCATGCTTAGAAAAAGAACGTGAAATCAAAGATATCTTAGAAGCTGCTAGAGTCAAATATGCTAAGCTTAAGGACAATATTGAAAATACTACTTGTGCTTCTTGTTCCACTCTTAAGCTTGAAATTGCCTTATATAAGGAGAAATCTATGGATAAAACTTGTGATGCTTGTGTTAGTTTAAGAAAAGAAAATGCTTACCTTCATGATACATTAGAGAAATTTTCTAAAGGTAAGAAACAATTAAACATGATTCTTGACAAGTCTAAAACTCCTTATAAGAAGTAAGGTTTAGGATTCAATTCTTTTCAAGACAATTCAAAGCCAAAAGTCATTCAAGTCTTGGAAAAAGGTTTAATTGAATTCAAAACCCAACTCGCAAAAACATCTTTTAAATCTGCAGGTTTTGCCCAACCTTGTATTAATTCAAATGGTGCTTCTTCTAGTGGTACCAAGTACCATTGCACTTATTGCAAGAAAAGTGGGCATTTGATTGAATTCATTGGCGTGAGGTTGAAAAATGATAGGAAAAATCTTGATAGAATTTCATTCGTGCAACCTAGAGCTTTTATGAGACATGATAACACTGAAAGGAATAAACCTGGATTAGGATTTTTCTCACATGCTAATCATCATGCTTCTACATATCCTAATTCTCATGTTCTTCAGGCTGCCGGTCTGACCGCTGCTGGTCACCGGTCTGACCGATATGGTCGCCGGTCCGATCACAAGACAACGCCGGCCGATCACCGACAGACGATTTAATTCCATGTTAACTTAAACATTGCTCATAATGAATTTTAGATGAAATCAAGGATAACACTTCTGCTTTGCATACTACTCGCATACGTGTGTCTCAGTACTGGGTTCCCAAGTCTTGTTTAACTAACCCCAGTATCGAGACACATCGTTCTTCTGTGCCTTGATTTTTCAGGATTGCCGCGGAAAGAGGAAGGGCACGTGCTTTGTCGACTCCGACTGTTCACATCATATTGCCGGAGACTCAAGATGGTTCATCTCCTTCACGCGGTCGACGGGTTTCAAGCATCTCCGAGAACTTCCCATCGCCAGGCCGTTAAGCTCTTATTCAGGTACTTACACTCTACTCTCTTTGTATGGCATTTGATATTCCTGTTCTTTATCCTTGTCCATTCGGGGGTTTTTCTTATCCTAATTGTGCGGGCTGTCGGCTAGATAGGAAGAGTACCTCAGGCGCTTGTCACCCACTAGATTCTTCTCTTGTATCTTGTTTTTATCCTCACCAAATCTTTAGACCCAACTAGGTTTGCCACCTTGAGAAGCGAGTTAGGGGTTATTTATCCTTATGGGTTGGTTTGAGGGGAGTTTGATCTTTTCGATCTTTCCTTGTTCTTTTGATCTTTTATTGTTCTTTTCGAACTTAGTGATCTTTTGAACTTTTAGGTTGTTAGGCTTTTTAATTGCATCTCATTGTGTCATATTGAATTCATATGAAAAATCCTACAAGTGGTTACAACAAGTGGTATGAAAAATCCAAAAAGATGCATTGTAATATAAGTCTTTCTGCTTATCTTTTAAAAATTGATGAAGCTTTGCCTATTACCCTTTAGAGCTTTTGTATTTCAATTCATGCTCACTGTCATGTCTAGTTCTTTGACTTGCTAGAATTATCATGCTTTTACATGTGTAGCTAAGTCTTTGCTATATGAGCTAGAACTTTTTAAACAACTCAAACTAAGAAATTGCAATTTGTGGATGTTTTAGCGAGTTGCGCAATTAGTGCTCCTCTTGTGACATTGGCCTGTGTAATTGCTTTGTTAGCTCTTTGATCTAAAATTGACCATTACTTGAGCTTTTGTGTTCTTGAGATTCTAAAAACTGCTCTTGTGAAAAATGAAAATCAAGATTGTCTTATGCTTAAATTGTGCCAAACTATTCTTACGAGACTGCTTGTCAAATGACATGAACTTGGAGATAGTTTGATGAACCGAACGATCTCATGGGGACCGCTTGTCGAAATGACATGAACCTCAAGATTTGTCGCCTTGTAGAAGCTTAGAAAGAGTTTGTGGATGGCTCCTAGTCCGTGATCTTCTTTACTAAGATATACCTTTAATCAACTTTTGGTGAAGCTTAGGATGAGTTTGTGGATGGCTCCTAGTCCAGATCTTGTCACTAAGTTAGATCATTAGTCAACTTCAATATTCAATGCAAATGAGAAAAATGTTGACAAATGGGCGTTTACAAAATATTGAGCAAAATGATTCAATACGGGACTTGATTGACTCTTAATGTGGTCTTTGTTAGATTTTTTATCTCACTTTGACATTTTGACATGGCCAATTTCACTTTAGGATCCCTGTTGATGAACTTGTCAATTTGAAGCGTTGCTTAAATTGATCAAATCCATCGCTTTACTTTTGAGCCTTTGTGCTTAGCTTTGATATATATGTCTTACCATGATCTTGCTAGCTATCATCAGCTTGATATGATGTTTGTGCAATATTAGAGAAACTAGATTGTTCTTTTGGGTAATCTCCAAAGCTTCTTGTAATCAAAAATTGAAAAATACAAAAAAAAATGAAGCCACTCCATTACACTTCATGCATACTCCTCTTTATGCTTCTTTTGTTTCTGCTTCTTCCTTTATTCTATATTTATTATCTCTGGATGAGAGGAAGGCGTGATTCCTTGATGAATCCATTGTCAAAGGGGGAGAAGATGTGTTAAATGAGAAGAGAAGATGTGTTAATGAGAATATATTTCTTTGCTGGGGGAGAAGTTGTTGGGGGAGAAGTTTGTACAAAGGGGAGAAACCAAAATTTGAAATTTGAGGATCATAGTGAGGGGAGTTCTTGAGTTGCATTCTTATTGTCTTATTGAATATTCGAACTTGAATTGCATTCTTTTATCCTCACAATGATCATAGGTCAATTGAACAATTGTTCTTTCATATGGACCTTATGTGAGAATTTTGACCCTTTCCGAAATCAAAGTTTTATGCTTTCTTTTGCCTTGTCTCACATGCCTATACTATTCGATGCCGACTTGGTCATGTTCATTGCTTTTTCTTGCTTATGGACCAAGTTGTGCCTTTGTGCTAAAACCGCGAGTAAACTCGCTTTCAAACCTCTTACTTACATTTTTCGGATAATTGCCAATGTGTTCATCAAGGGAGATTGTGGATTTCATGGGGATATGCTCCAGATCTTAGGATGATGTGACAATTGGCAATGGCGTTTACGGTTTGTCATTTCACGCGCTTTCGACAAAGCTACTGTGTATTCGGACAGGCGGTCCGACCGGTCCTTGCACGGCGGTCCGACCGGTCCCAAATCGGTCGGACCGGCCATGTGGGGCGGTCGGACCGGCAATGACCAAAGTGGTCAAAACGAGCTGGGCCAAAAATAGGTGTTGTAGGCAAGTGAGGGGATCCCAATGCACTTGGTCTCATGATTTTTGGAGTCTCCAGGAAGAAGTTCTATTGGTTTAAAGTTTCAGAGGTTTTGATTTTGGGGCTTGAATTTGGCTAAGTCTCAGGCGGTCCGACCGCTCACGTGGAGCGGTCCGACCGGCCATGGGGCGGTCCGACCGGCTCACCTAGAGCGGTCAGACCGGTAATAACTTGATCATCGGCCAACTTCGTGGCGATGTTGTTTTGTTAGGTCAAAGTCATTGGTTTCATGGCATATGATTTGCATGATGCATGTTTTGACTAACATGGGTCAAGTTGTGAAGAACTTGTTCCCGAATTCGTGTTTGCTTGTCTATGGTTGTGCAGGTAGCTTGGTGGTCAACGACGGTCAACGGCGAGGAGGATCGGGACTAGACTTGGAGAGTTGAGGTCCAGAACGATCGACGATGCCGGGTGAGGTCAATGACTCAAGCGTGAGGCAAGATGGACAAGGGTGACCTATTGGCAAATCCATGACGCATGGTGAAGCGGTTTAGGTCAAAGGTTAAAGACGGCGCTTTGCGAAGCGTGCGTGTGTGACCCGTTTGTTAGTGGTCCTTAACGGGAGCCCAAAGGAGTCAAACCCTAGGAGTCTAGGCCTCCACTATAAATAGGGGGAGGTGGTGGCTGCACCATTTAGCTCTTTTCTCTCTCGCCTTTTTATGTTTAAAAACCCTAATTGTCTTTAGGGGAGTTGAGGTGGAGGCTAGGGCTCTTGATGGTTTCAGGAGAATTTCGTGATCTTTGATTGTCCACTGATCCATGATGGTGTGGATGTAATCCAGCTTCAATCACGAAATCAATCTACGCAAGGTTTGCTTGAGATAAGTCTCTTTTCGTTCTTGCTTTCAATTTCGTGTTTTTAGGGCTTTCTTTGATCCGCGAGTTCGTGATTGATTCTTTCACGTGAATTAGCTTGCTGTGATATGTGTGAATCTATCTAGCATCATCTTGATCATCAATCCCTCACGAACAAGCTTTAGGATCAAGTTTTCGTTCTTGCCGGTTTTAGACCTTCGTTAATCAATTGGCAATTGCTCAAGATCGCTCCAAGAATTATCATAATATTCGATTGGAATAGGTCCTCAATAGCATATAGAAGGTGTGTGCAAAGTTTCATAAAGATTAGAGTTGAGAATCAAAAGTTTCACCTAATTGCAACTTCGTCATCGGGCTAATTTTACTGTTGCAGATCGGTTCGAGTCGGCGGTCGGATCGCCCCGTCATCACCGGTCGACCGATTTTGAGCGGTCCGACCACAAGATAACGCCGGTCGATCGCCAAAGAATCGGTCCGACCGATTGGGTCCAGATGTCGACCGCGTGTTGTGAGTCTTTGCAATCTTAGTTGATTTTTGTAGCATTGCTTAGGGGTTTAATTGGATTCAATACTAGTCTTCCATTTGATCGGTATATTGATCTTCATAGCTTTCTAATAGCTCTTGGAGTGAAATTGTATTGAGTTCATAATTTGTGAAAAGTGAGCGTGGTCCTATTCACCCCCTCTAGTCGCCTTTTACGGTCCAACAATGGGACATGCTTTGAAGTTATCCCACCATTTCGATGCGGGACCAATCAACCGATGAGAGGCAAACAAAACTCTCTCACGATCTCGTGCATTGAGCAATATCCAGCTTACCAATAGCCCTAAGCCAATCATCTACGCCCATGGGTTCCGTGCTACTAGAAAATGTTGGCGACGATCCTCATGAACTCGACAAAGTCACTCTTAAGGGAGGTGGAGGAGCATGATAGGTCACGACGCTTGAGTATTCTCGTTGCTATGAAGGGATGGGCTAGCAACTCAATCGATGATTCGATTGGCCATCATTTGCGCGCGATCGGGAGCTTCGATTGAGGAGGTGGTGGTCGTTGAACTGGATTTTCTTGATAATCAAGATTCTCATTTCTTTGCCCTCCGCACCGACACTTCCGTGTGGGTGGTCACCATCGATGAACTCTTCACAGATTAGACAAGAGAGACAGGAATTATAAGAGTATAGATCTAAAATAGCCCAAATTCAACAAACACAAGACAAGAACATTTCGGCAAAATAATTTATTTTTATTTTATTAATTCATTATGGCTACTACAAAGGTTTGGTAGCTCATAATTCGCAACTAAAGGAAAAATTTAAGGTCAAATCTATGGTGTTATTGGGGTATAATCTGGCTCACTAGAACTAGCCTCGCCTTCCTTGTAGGAGGCCGTTCTTTTCTCGCTTGATCTTCAACTTTTCTTTCAGATCTTGTAATTTCACTTGCAGGAGAAACAGCTCATCTAGTGTATTCCCGTAGGCATAATCCATGGCTCTGGCCAGATCCACCTGATGAGTGAGATCGGGACAGTCTTCATC
The DNA here is from genome assembly GCA_036346395.1 of Hsuehochloa calcarea. NCBI lineage: Eukaryota > Viridiplantae > Streptophyta > Magnoliopsida > Poales > Poaceae > Hsuehochloa > Hsuehochloa calcarea. Next base: position 48,912,774 of record CM070609.1, on the reverse strand, counting down.
TCTAGTTGAGCGGAAAGCACTGTCATGCCGGGTTGGGATGTGCATTGGGTAATAGTGGAACCCAGTGCCGTTGAGGCGGTGATCGTAGATGTAGCGAAGTCTGCGGGTTGCTCTGCATCCTGGATGCCTTCGGCGAAGGTGTCTCGTCGCATTGGGGCATCGAGTAGAGGATCACCTCTACTCTCCACCGTTCCTGATTTCCCACCTTATACTTGTATCCTTGATACGTCGGTCTTTCTTCAAAGTCCAAGTGCTGCATCATCTTCCAGAGAATGGCGGCCCAATGACCAGCAAAGACTCCATGGGAAATGGCATTCGGAACTTCAGCCATCTACAATTTTTGAAAAGGAGATGAGTTAGTAAATAATTTTTCAAGAGAAAAGTTGAGGAATGACTCCAGAAGACCAAGTTATTTTTTTTTCAAAATAAATCCTTAAGGGTTTGATTTCCTTCTAGGTCACGACCTACAGTCGATATGGCTCTGATACCACTTTTGTCGAACCCGGAACGAAGGATCCCGAATTCTCGTGTTCATACACTAGTCCAGATTTCCAAGTACACATCCACAAAAATGTTATCACAAACATATCCGGCGTGTATATTTAATAAGCATAGAGTTTATTACAATTGGGGCGGAGGCCAAATAAAACATTAAGCGGAAGCAAATAATAATGGTAAGCCACACGATACGCCACGTGCAATCGCCCGAGGTCGCCGCCTAATCGCCCCGCTCCTCACCTTCCGGATAGCGTCTTCTCCTGAATAATAATATTCAGAAGAGTGAGCACTACAACTCGTGCTCGCAAATTACACCCAATATGTAATTTAGAATGCATGCATAAGTTATTCAAAAGAAGGTTATAGGGTTTATTTGCATAAATCAGCATTTTGGTTTAAATAGTTATACTAAGTTTCAAGGCACATTTTCATTTCATAGCAAAAATCGATTTAAAATTTATCATTTTATAGTGGATAACCTCCATATGAAACATGGTGAAGGATACCCTCCTAACACAAGGCTACCCGCCCAAATTTACCACAAGGATTAACCATCCTCAAATCATGTCCAACGTTATTTTAAAACCAAAACAAATCTAACTTAGAGTGGCTTTGCTCAGCATGTCCATAACCGTGGACACGGCTATTCGAATAGGTTTACACTCTGCAGAGGTGGTACAACTTTACCCACACGAGATAATTTGCCCTTTATGTCGGCCAATACACGCTTCCTTAGGCGTGGATGGGCAATTATCACACATGCTTCAATGCACTACCTCAATACCAATGTGCCCGCTAAGGTTTCACTTCCATTAGGCTAACCACCTGCCGGAAGCCCTCTTGCGCCAAGTGGGAATAAAGTCTAACCGACACCCACACAACAAAAATGGCATAAACAATAATGAGGTAATACAAATTATTAAGCCTGGTTCTGCCCATACAGAACATGTGGTAGTACGGTGGAGCTTTTGCAAGATGCGGCTCAAAGGCCGGTCCTTAATCTACTTGGGCAACTTTCAATAAAAACCACAGGTCTCGATCCCAACTGAGACAGGCGTGCATAAACCTGCACCCACCAACGGTCCATGTTTGCCCAAGTACAAACCATTTTCTTTTATTTTTATAATTTTCAAAGACATTTGCAAAAGTCCACCATGACAAAGCAATGTCATAGGCTTTTTATCAATTTATGAAATTTTGGCTAAATTCTCCCAAAGTCAAATATTTCATGGTCTAAGCATTTGCTATGCATATATTTATTTTTAAATTCATTTGACTAAGGTTACAAGGAATTGATAATACAACAATCAAATTTGGCTATACAAAGGAATTGGAATAATTAAATATTTAAAACAGGAATTTAAAATAATTAAATACAATTATGCATGCAATAATAATTTAAAACATGAATTAAATAATTTTAAATATTGGGGGCAAAATGGTCAATGGTGTAACTTGCCTTGTTCAAATTCCTGGTATTCTACTTCTTCAATAGGGTCAAGCTCTCCGGAGTCGTCAAAATGTATACGCGAGAATATTCCAAATTCAAACAGAATTCAAATGAACACAAATAAATTCAAATGAAAATTCAAATTAACTCCAAATTAAATAATTTTGGTTTAGTTAGCTAGATCTTGATTTTATACAAATTTAGAAATTTGAATCACCTAAATCGGAGTTTGTATGAAGAAATACGAGCTCCTGGAAGTTTAAAACCTAAATTAAATCCTAAAATCAGAATTTCCGAATTTTCCGAATTAAATTTCTAAAGGAAATTATCTTTATTGCGTCAGCTGACGTCAGCAGTACTGTGCACCGAGACTGACAAGTGGGCCCGCACAGTATGGACTGAGTCCACAGCGAGGCACAAGTCCACGGTGGACTCGGGCCACAAAGACAAGTGTGAAGGAGCGGCTTGTTGGCGCAGCTAAGTGTCTTTGACCCAGCGACCACGGCGCCACGGTCTTGACTTGGTCGCCACGCACGTGAAAGCGATGAGGTGGCGCCGAGGTGGCAGAGCCACGCCGGCGCCGGAGAGGAGGCGCCGAACCGAGGAGTGCAGTGCACGGCGGCGCGGTGAGCTCCGGCGAGGGTCGCAAACCGATCGAGATGAAACCGAGTGTGATGCGCCACCGGCGACGCGAGGGCGTGGCGGAAGATAGTCGGCGACGGCGAGAGGCGGCGGTGTGGTTCGATCGTTGGCGGCGAAGGAGCTCGGCGACGCCCGAGTCGCGAGAGGCGCACTGGCCTCCGTGGCCGAGGCGGCCGGCAGCGCCGAGGCGGCCGGAGGTTCACCGGTGGCGGCGCTAGAGGCAGTGGAGCACAGCTCGGCCGGCGAGAGAGAGAGACCAAATGCGGGCGACTAGGGGCGAGGGAGGCGAGGGGAGCTGGGGCAAAAGCTTGAGGGAGGAGAGGCGCACCCGGTGCTCCCTTTTATAGGGCGAGGGCGAGGCCGGGAGATGGAGATCGTGGGCGAGGTGGCAATGGGCTGCTTGCGGAGGTGAGGGCGGCGGCATAAATGAAGTTATGGAAGGGTAATGGCCGAGACGAGTGCGGGGTGAACGGCCGAACTGAATGCAGATGAATGCGAGGAAAGAGAGGGAGGGAATCACGGGGATTGATGAGCTCCAGGACAGCGGTAATGGCGGTGAGAGCGACGGGCGCGCGGGGGAGAAGAAGGGGGCGGGGAAGAAGACGCCGGTGGGGCCCACCTGTCGGCGAGACAGGAGCGGGAGAGAGGGCGCGGGCGGAGTGATGTCGGCCGTCCGATTTTGATCGGACGGCCCGCATTAATTAAGCTGCGGGGAGAAAGTGGGCCGAGACGGCAGACGGGGCCGGGCTTCTACCAAGATCAGATCTTGTGTAGAATTTTAAATTCTTTTTCAATTGATTTAATTCCAGAAATTCAAATAGGCTTTATAAAATAGTAAATGAAGTCCAAAAATTTTGAGAAAATTCACAGAAATTCTATGAGGCATTCTGGACTTAAATAAAATAATTCCAACTTTTAGTTGGTAATAGATTTTGCACATAAATTCTTTTAGCCTTAATATACTTTAGGGAAAAGTTTTTAAAATTTCCAGAAAATCCACAAAAATTATTGATGTTTTATTTTCAACTGAAATTGAAATTTTGGGCTGTTACAGATTCGGCCTCTAAAAAATTCAAATTGGCCAGACAAGACAATCTGCCAATTCACGTCAACCCTCTTGGACAGTCGTGGTAAAACTAGCATAACTCCTAAACCGTGACTCCAAATCAGGTGATCTTGGTGTCAAAAGAAAGCTAAAACCGAGAGCTACAACTTTATAAGAGGTAATCAGATCGGAAAATGTACGTATCTTACCCAAAACTCACGAGCAACCACACTGCACAAATCTGATCTGCTACCTCTTCTTGGTTGGCCCTCCAAAAGTCGCCTCCTCGCCTTCCTTCCAACGGACCGCCGCAACGGGGTTCGCCGGGGAGGGAGGAGGTGCTGTAGTGGAGATGGTGGCACAGGGGAGAGGTGGGGGTGGCACACGGCAAGGGATGGGTGGCGGCTCAATGGGGGAAAGAGGGGAGGAGGGGAGGGATTTTATGGTTTTGGGGAGGGGGATCCCCCCTCATGGCCGGACCCCTCTTGGGCCCCTCCCGGGCTGCAGCCCAGGGCCCAGGTTGTCGAAATAATGTGGAAAACCCCTTCTTGTTTCAGAATTTGTACTCCTTTCTTTGCCCTTTCTTCTCCCGGCTGATAGTCTAATTACTCGATTTGATTCCGAGGTATTACACTAAGAACCCTGTGCAACACTCTAGGACCAAGCACATAGACATTCACTATCACTTCCTTAGAGACCATGTCGAGAAAGGTGATATTGTGCTACACTTTGTGGAGTCCGAGGCTCAATTGGCTGATATCCTCACCCAGCCTTTAGACCCAACTAGGTTTGCCACCTTGAGAAGCGAGTTAGGGGTAATTTATCCCTATGGGTTGGTTTGAGGGGGAGTTCGATCTTTTCTGATCTTACCTTATTCTTTTGATCTTTTCTTGTTCTTATTATGAACTTATTGATTTTTTTAGGCTTTTATTGCATCTCATTATATCATATTTCATTCATATGAAAAATCCAACAAGTGGTATGAAAATTCCAAAAAGATGCATTGTAATATAAGTTTTTCTACTTATCTTTTAAAATTGATGAAGCTTTGCCTATTACCCTTTGGAGCTTTAGTATTTCAATTCTTGCTCAATGCCATGTCTAGTTCTTTGACTTGCTATAATTATCATGCTTTCACATATACAGATAAGTCTTTGCTGAATGAGCTAGAACTCTAAAACAACTCGAACTAAAAATTACAATTTGTGGATATTTTAGCGAGTTGCGCAATTAGTGCTCCTTTTGTGACATTGGCCCAGTCAGAATTACTTTGTTAGCTTTTGAATCTAAAATTGACCATTACTTGATCTACTTATGGTCTTGAGATTCTAAAACTGCTCTTGTGAAACATGAAAAATCAAGATTGTCTTATGCTTAAATTGTGTCAAACTATTCTTACAAGACTGCTTGTCAAAGACATGAACTTGGAGATAGTTTGATGATCCAAAAGATCTTGACGAGGATCTAATAATCCTCATTTTATCTTTTATCTATAATTCTTATTATGGGTAAATATGATGTCACATAGTCCCCAGAAGTACCCCTTATATCTATAAGGGAGAGGCCTAACAAGTGATTGTAAGTTCTTCTACAATCACCCCCATAGTCGTAAGCCTTGCTACGACTATATCATGGTCGTAAGTCCTTCTACGACCACTACATGGTCGTAAGTCCTTTCACGACCACTACATAGTCGTAAGTTCTTCTACGATCGCCACCGGTCGTAAGTCCCTCTACGACCGTGAAAACTACGACCACCTTATAATCAAACCTACTGCACAGTAGGTCCAATTGATTAAGGAATCGAACGGTCTACACGCACTATTATTCCGCGTATTAATGGTGTGTAAATACCCCATTATCTCTCGGAAGATAATTGCGGATGGCGTGAAGAAGTCAAGGCGCCGTAATTACACGCCATCATGCGCCTGCATTACATTAATTAGGCACATCTCCCGCAGGGCAAAACGGCTACTTCTTCACGACTATATAAGGGCATCAAACAGAGAGACAAGGGACAGAGAAGAACAACGGCAAACAAGGGCTAGTCAAGTAGAAACACAAGCACTATTCTCTGTAATAGTTTTAGTCCTTTGCTAGATCATCAACAATACCATACACACAGGATTAGGTTATTATTCTCTCCGAGAAGGCCCGAACTGCCTAAACATCCCGTGTCAATCCACTCTGCGTGATCTCATCCTTAGAGACCCCGAATCAAATAATCTTTACGTAAGATCGGTTCTAATACACCGGCGCTGGCGCCGACCGTGGGGATCTTCCGGTAATCTCTTGTCAACATACTCTCTTTTTTCCAATCTCATGCAAGCATGGCAGGAGAATGGAACGAGGAGAACTGGTTCGACTTGGCAGATCACGCAGACGTCGACATGGATGCCGGTTTCGACTACGAGCCGAGTGATGCATCCACGATGGTGATGTTGCCTCCGAGATTATTCTCCAGAAACCATCCCATCAATGGAGTTGAGGAGGATCCTTATCCCCACAACGATACGCCCAACAGAGGAGCCAATTCCTCCAAGGACAAGGGTCAATCCGACTGTAACCGCACCTGTGAGGACTCACGACACAATGAGAGTTTTTCCTCCAAGTGTCCAAGTTCCCTTAAGGCGGTCCGACTGGTGAGACAAGTCCCGAAGCCACCATTCCAGACTCCACCAAAGATCTTGTGATCCTATCTCTCGTGGTAACTCCAGAGATAGTGGGATCAAGCATGCTTTTCCTACGAATACGACCGTCTCTCCGCAGATCTCATTTGCGGATGGAGCCAGTTATAACCCGGAGTTCCCCTACCTGGAGGGGATTACTCCAAGTCGCCAGATGGTGTCTCTCGAGCACTCCTCAAGCGGGAGGCCTCAAGCGCAAGTGAGAATCATCAACGGAGGTCTTCGCCCTTCCTCAAATCGAGTCAACCTCATGGAGGACTAAATGAGAACCCTCCCCAAGATCACGCGACCGCGCCTCCTCGTAGTAATGGCAAGGGAACCACCGGCGACAGAGAGAACCAACACTCTGATGAACGCGAGAGAAATCCTCGACATTCTCGCACTCCACTGAGAAGGCCTCAAAGATCTGACGGGGAGGATTTTGAGGTCATCCGAAGAAAGAAAATTGCAGCCCGTAAGAACCGCCGGGCGATTCAATATCATCCACAGGAGGTACAAGAACTCAGACATCAACGACTTGCTTGAGAATCCCAATCAAGAGCTTGCTCAACGCCAGATACGATCTCTTTGTCGAGGAGATTGCGCAAAGGCTTCGAATCGTGATGACAAGACCGAAGTACTCGTCAACAACATTCGTGTAGTCGTAGTAATGCGATTTCTTCACTACTAATCAATCGAATATTTCTCTGAGGAATCGACACGGTCATAAGTCACATCGATCTCCTATTCGAGAAATACTTTTCGATCGGCCGATGATCAAGTAGCCTCCGGGAGGTGATCAATCACTACTCCGCAAAGAAATTCACAACGGTGGATTACGAGAGTATTCCTCAAGAACCGAGACCTACAATGTAGCAGTCACCGCTGTCAGGGTATCGTCAGATACGATCACTGGCGACATTAACCCTTCTTTCCTACAAAGAAGGCGCCAAGAAGTAATTACGGATGCCGCATTTTCGCCGACCTTGAGCATTCACGCCACCTCATTTTCGACCAAAGGAACATGGAGAAATTTGATGGATCTCAAAATCCCATCGAAGTTTCTTCAGATCTATACAACACCGTCCGAGCAAAGCAGGAGGAGGAGAGCACGAATGGCGAATTACCTTCCAATCGTGCTCGAAGGATCCGCCGATCGTGGTTATTAAACCAACCACTCGAGTCGATCTACTCTTGGCAACACCTCGTGATCTTCTATGCAAATTTCCAAGGCACATACAACCGCCTCGAAAGGAAGACGACTTGCACCGATCAAACAGAACAACAACGAGACTTTGCGTCAATTCATCAAACGCTTTAGTCGTTCAGTAATTCAATTCGGAAATTTCGACTCTCCGTGATCGTGGCTTTTAAGCAAGGAGTCCGTAGTAGAAGAATAACAGAGGATATTGCTTTAAATCCTCCCAACACCGCTGTCGAACTCTTTGAGATGGCCGATCGATATGCAATCGCTTCGAGGCGGTCGAGTGGAATAACACTATCGATCGAGAAACACACGCCTTCGAGAGCCGTGAGGTTGGTAAGGACAAAAAGCAAAAAGTCCAAGAAGAAAATAAAAGTCAAAAGCCACAAACTAGTGGTTTCAAGGAGGTTTTGGTAGTAAAGATAGAGAGCCCTAAACCACCAAGTCGAACCCCGATCAAGGCAAAGGTAAGCTACCGATCGTAGGAACGACAAACCAAGATGGTGTCCTTTTCATAAAAAGGAAGGACATGACCTCCAGAATCGCCGAAGTTTTCCAAAGAAAGCTCGAGGACTACTACAACGGAAAGCACCGCTCCCTACTCTCGGCGGTAGGACATACGAGTGGTCAAGTCGCCGATGATGAGGAGATGCCATTCCAAGATCCGCACCATACCGTTGAGCATATCTATGGAGGATCATCGATACGACTCCAAACGACAACTTAAAGTCACGGACGAGAGGTAAATTCCATACATACTCCTCTTGTCAATAAATTACCAAGTGGTCTGAAGTTACCATCTCTTTTGAGAAGGACGATCGCCCGATCACTATGAGTCGATCAGTCGATTCGATTGTGGTCGAACCCACCATCAACAACCGTCGGGTAAATCGAGTGTTGGTTGATGGTGGCGCTTCTTGAACATATTATTTACCAAAGCCCCGGATGAGATGCAAGTACCAGATTAGTAGGTAAGGCGAGACGATATTCCTTCCATGGAATCGCATCGGTCTTCGCCAAACCCATTGGCCAAGTTTCTCTTCCTTTAACATTTGGCTCGCCAAGTAATTTCGTGACAGAAAGTCTCCTTTGATGTGGTCGATTTCGACATCGGCATATAACGCCATACTCGGACGACCAACTTTGGCAAAATTCTTAATGGCTACTCATTATGGGTATCAATGTCTTAAGATGCCAGTCCCAAAGGAGTGATCACAATTCAATGTGACAAAAGATGGCGATAGTCTGCGATCACGATCCTCGAGATGGTTGGTCAAATACCAACTCGAGATGAAAGTCACCTTCGACTAGCAAGTCGGCTTCAAAGTCGCACCAAAGCCGAACGACCAAGTCAAAGAGGTTCCTCCGACGCAGAGAAACCTCAAGACTGCTCGCATTGGGGAGACTTCCGATCCCAAATAGGAAGACGCCTCATTACCTTCCTCCGAGCTAACGCAGATGTCTTCGCGTGGCAAGCATCCGACATGCCCGAGTCCCTGTGGAGGTGATCGAGCACAAAGCTAGCTTTACTACCGATAAAGTACCGTAAAACAAAAATTACGGAGATTTGCCCTCGATCGACGAGATGCTATTAAATCGTAATTGATAAGCTACTTAAGGCGTGCTTTATAAGAGAAGTCAATCACCCAGTGGTTGGCTAACCTGTAATGGTCAAAAAGTCAAACGGCAAATGGCGATGTCGTGAGACTTTACCGATCTTAATAAAGCTTGTCCAAAAGATGATTTCCCTTTACCTCGTATTGATCACCGTTGATTCTATCATGGTTGTGAAATATTAAGTTTTTTAGATGCATATTCTGGATATCACCAGATCAATATGTGTCTAAACGATGAAGAAAAGACCGCATTCATTACTCCATTTGGTACCTTTTGTTATATCAAAATGCCATTTAGTCTAAAGAATGCCGGTGCTTCTTTTCAACGCTTAATGCAATCGATTTTTCATCTCAATTAGGCCGGAATTTGGAAGCCTATGTTGATGACCTAGTCGTAAAAAGCATTAAGAGACTTAATCATATCATTGACCTACAAGAAACATTCGACAACCTCAGAAAGCACCATTTAAAACTTAATCCAGAGAAGTGTGTGTTTGGAATTTCTTCAGGAAAATTGCTTGGATTCCTAGTATCTGAACGAGGAATCAAGCAAACTCGAAAAATAAAGGCCATCCTCCGGATCGACCTCCAAACACAAAAAGGAAGTCCGTAAACTCACCGGGTGCATGGCGGCTTTAAGTCGTTTCATCGCACGACTAGGAGAAAAAGGACTACCTTTCTTTAAACTTCTCAGGAGACATGAAGGTTTTGAGTGGTCGAACGAGGCAAACATTGCCTTTGAGGATGTCAAGAGGTATCTTCGAGTGCTCTGCTCGTTTCTCCAAAGCCGTAAGAGACGCCTTAATTTACCTAGCCGCCACGCCACAGCAAAGAAGCGCAAGATCGGTCGAGAACGTGAAAACGCATAACGACCGGTTTACTACGTAGTTTAAGTTTTACACGGCCTAAGGAGCGTTACCTCAGTCCAAAACTTCGTATGCCCTCCTCATGTCTTCGAGGAAATCTGCGGCATTATTTTCAGCGCACAAAATAGTCAGTCTTGCCCGAGTTTCCTTTGGGAGCAATCCTCCATAATAAGGAAACAATGGACGATGGCAAAATGGTCACGAACTTGGGAGTTCGACCTCCATTTCGTGTCCCGAACGCCATAAAATCCCTGATCTTGGCGGACTTTGTCGCCGAATGGACAAATCTCAACTGCTCAGATCCCCAAGACGATTCCCACGCACCAATGGATAATGTACTTTGACGGGTCACTCACTTTAAGTGGCTCTGGGTCGGGTGGTCTGGTATCTCCTACGGAGAAACCTTAAAGTATGCCATACAATTAAACTTTCGTGCCACTAACAATGTGGCGTATCACGAAGGTTTGCTAGTCGGCATACGAGTGCGAAGCACTCTCGATTCGCCGACTACTCGTAAGAGGAGACTCTCAACTAGTCGTGAATCAAATTGGGAAAGAGTACCGTTGCTCTAACTCAACAATGGCTCGGTACTTATCAAGCACGTAAGCTAGAAAAACATTTTTAGGTTTCGAGGTACAATTTATCCTCGAAGGATAATTTCTCGCACCAACTTGCTCGGATGGCTTCTTCCCGATCCATAGTACCAAAAGGAGTTTTCTTGGAGCAACTCCAAAACCGTCTCTCGTCGAAGAACCGAGGCACCTCCTCTTGAGATGGCCTCATTAGATTACGAGGATACCGGATGACTCCCATCTACGAGTATCTTTGCAAGGGTTCCAGACCAAGATGATCTTGAGGCGCATCGATTATCCCGAAAAGCCAAAATGTATACTTTGGTTGAAGGAGTCCTCTATAAACGAGGAACCTAAGGGATACTCATGCGATGCATTCGCAAAATGAAGGAATAACACTCCTTCACGATATACACAAGTGGCATCTGTGGGACGATGCTTCCTCTGAACATTAGTTGGTAAAGCCTTTCGACAAGGTTTTTATCGCCTACTGACCAGCACGATGCTAAAGAGGTGGTTAAAAAGTGTGTCCAAAGCCAATTTCATGGTAGATGATACACCAACCAGCTCAAGCATTACAAACAATACCTCTTTCTTGGCCTTTTGCACTGGGGCTTGATATCCTAGGACCGCTTCCCAAAGCTCCGGAGGTTTCAATTCCTTTGTGGCTATTGACACGCTCACAAATGGATCAAGTGAACTCAGAATCGATAACAACTAAGCAAACAAAAGGTTCATGATGAGAAGCGAATTAGTCGATTTGGAGTACCAAGTCGGATAATTACGCATAATGGTAAACACTCGCAAGTGCAAAATTTCAGAATTTTGCGACGAGTTGGGTACCAAGTTATGTTATGCTTCGCTGCACATCCCCAAAGTAATGGGGCGGTTGAACGCAAACGCCAAATAATGCGAGGAATTAAAACTCGAGTCTTCGATCGACTTGTTAAGCGCTGGGGCTTGGGTACAAGAATTACCTTCCATATTATGGGCGTTCAGACAACCACCAATCGAGCAACAGAGAAACACCATTTTTCTAGTGTTCGAGGCGAAGCCATGCTTCCTCCGAGCTAAAATTGCGGTCGACACGAGTTGAAACCTTCAACAACTCGGATCAGAACAACTTCGAGCAGATGACATTAACCTACTCAAGAGAGGAGAAACCTAGCCTTAATTGCTCGGCGCCTACCAACAAGCCCTCAAGCAGATACTATGATCGTAAGGTCCAACCTCGCAGCCTTGTCAGAGGTGACTTGGTATTGAGGCTCGCCAATCCAAGTCTAACCTGGAATAAACTTTCCCTAAATGGGAAGGTCCTACACAAAGGGTCAAGTAACTCGGCCTGTGGTCTGCACGACTAGCAATGGAAGATGGACGAGTTCTCTCAAACTCTTGGAACATCGACCGCCACGCAAATTCTATGTGTGACCGATTTCTCAAGCAATAAAAGTCCGTGTTCTTTCTACCTCTTTTTGCCTTATTTTCGAGTAGTGCTTTTTAATCTTTCGACTATGATATGAGAACACCCGCTTTTCTTTACCGCCAAAAGCGAGAAACGTCATCCGACGAAACTTCTCCTCTCTCGCATGTGGTTCTCCCACTAGAAGGAATTTCCAAGCATTGACTCGTTACTCATTTTTGCCGCCAAGACAAAGAGCCCGGTTCTATCCAAATAAATGTTCTCAAAGCCAACTCTCTCAATCTTAGTCTATTTTTTCATCAATTCAAAAATATTCTAAGTAGAGTACACTTTCTTACATTTGTTCGACCACCTTTGATGTACTCGATTTGTTTTAACTGGTCAAGGAAGAGACACACCTAGTCAAGTCTTTCCTCTCTGCATGTGGTCCTCGCCCACTAGAAGGAAACTTCCTAGCGCCGCTCTCTCCTACTTTTGCTATCGAAAAGACTTATCAAGTCCACCAAAAAGGACGAACGAATTACTAAAGTCCTCTAAGACGTCTGCTTAACTCAAGTTGTCGTTCTTGGTTCAATTAAACTAGTCTGAAATGAAAACATCACCTAGTCGAAGCCTTTCCTTTCTCGTGACGTGGTCCCGCCCACTAGAAGGAACTTCCTAGTGACGAGTCGTTTTAACTCTTTCGACCAAAGGCTTGACAACCGTAATAAAAGCTATAAGTTAAATAAACCTCTCTTTGTTTTCGTAAAACTGTTTAAACACTATTTATTTAGATTGTCTAAACAATCTAAACAAATAGTCGGGCTAGGATAAAGTTATTAATTTGACTTCAATTCTTAGTCTTTCATTCGCCTTTCATTCGCTTATTATCTTTTGAGTTACTAACTACTCGACAAGATGATTTTCGTGAAATAAGGCGGATCATATATTACTCATCAACAAAATTGTCCGCTTTACAAAGTAGTTACAAGATTACTCAAGGGGAGAGCCTAGCCGCATTTCCTCCGCCACCTTTTGCCAATCGATCGATTTCCACAATCGACGACTTGCCTCGATTCAGATACCAAGTCGGCTTCGATTGGTTTAACATTAGGCGGGGATCTTGAGCTTTAAGTTTCGCTAAAGCGTAACTTACATGCAGCCTTCGATCGCCTCCCTTATTGATTCAAATTTTGATTAGCCTTGAGTGGTCACCATTTCTGCAATTTTCCGACTTGTTCTCCAATAGTACTTGTGTGAGCAGCTATAGTATCTTCTCGAGGAGTTTTTCCTCGTAATGTAGCTCACTACACATTGTTCAGAGAGTGATGTTGCCTTGAAGACTAGTCTTCATCGACTCCATCTCCGTTGGGTACAAGTCGAAGCCTCACTAAGCTTTTTGTTCTCGACCACTTGTTCCAAAAGAATAATACCGGCCAAACAAAAATACTTCTAGAGGAACATAACACAAAGATATTTGTAGGTAAAAGCATTTCTTACCTACTAATTGAGAATCCAATTTCTTGACCTCTTCGCGATGGAAAGCAATAGCCAAAGATGCTTTTGCTCCCACGCCTCGATGTCCTCTCAGATTCATCTTAGCAATGCGACGGACTCATTGCGCATCAAGGTCTTTGCTTGGATTTCACCTCAAGGATTCTCAATTGGGCAGCAATTTCAACAAGGAATTGACATTAAAAAGGAAAACACTCAAAAGGACAACAGTAAAGAGTTACTTACGTGACTTGAGTTCTCGTAACCTCAAGTTCTTGATCCTTATTCTTGGTAATGCGGAAAACTCTGAATGACCAAAGATTTGTCTCCAACTTCGCATCAGAGCTTCTTCATCTCATTTTCTTTATCTCAAGAAGAAATGAGAGTTAGATAAAGGTTAAAACTCAAAAAAAGTCTTAAGTTCAAGACTTCATCGCTTATTTTTTCCCGCAATTTCTTAGATCAGAGACAACCTCTCAAGTCTTTCCGAGAGGGTTAATACTTCATTCCTTAGCCTCCTCGACTCCTCTTTTCATAGTCGAGCTTAGTCTGCTAAGGTCTTTGAATCACCGCTTAACCTACAAAGGACAGAGATGGAGATAAAAATCACCAATGGTTATAAATACTTCTACAACCACCGACCTAGTCGTAAGTTTTTCCGCGACTACGAATGGTTGTAAGTCTTTCACGACCACTATCGGTCGTAAGTAGTCGTAAGCTTTTTACGACTAACACTTTGTCATGAGTTTCTTCCATGACTATTCTCGTAAAGCATCATACGAGTATTTAAGTCGAAAACAACTATGAATGATAAGTGACTTACCACCTCTCTCGCTCTCTGCAGAGTAGTTCTTTCTCCCTGTCTTAGTTTAAAAGTTGTCGATGATACTCACCGACAACAAAGAATTTGCTCCGAGCTTTCGCAAAAAGAAAACAAGAAGAAAGGAAGAAAAGCCACGATATAAGTATTTCAAGATACTTACATTCATAGTCGCCCTAGCAAACGTTGAATATACAAAGTCCGGTGTGCTAGCTTATCTATCCTCGCAACTTTGTCCCACCACACCTTCTCAAGGCGCCGTTATCAAAAGTATTCTCCATATTGGGAATATCTTTGGGATGGGGACTCGGTCACGAGATTTGTGCGTAAGACCCTCACGACGGAGGCAGTAACCAAAGAAGTCACCACAGTGAAATTTTCTCCTTCGCTTCAGAATTCTCTTGGGTAGGGAAGGAACGCCCTACATTTTCCTTCCAGAGTGGTGCGCAGTCGTTCACCACCTTGACCAGAGGCTTCCACAGTTGCCTCTGTTGTCTCTACGACCTCAAGAATGTGTACCCACCTCAAAAGAATGGCCGCCACCTCAAGAGTCGAGCTACAATTTCAGCAGTGTGGAGTCACTCGGGAGTCTCGACTTCATCGCCACTGGGCCAAAGGTGATGCTTGACCACCTCCATTGCTACCTCCCCAAGAATCAAGGGATGGCAATGGACTTCTGGAAGCATTCCGGGTCAAGGAGTCGGACCAAATAAAGAAAAGCAAATCAAGTTGTGAAAAGAAAAAGGTAAATGTCGTTCTTACACTTTAGTACATTTCACATACTCGCACTGGTCTTAACCAGAATTTTGGAGCAATCCTCCCAACGGAGGACCTCTTCTTCTCCACGACCACGCCCGGTCGAGGTTCAACAATTGGCTCACCACGATCACGCAGTGGTCAGAGTTGGAACAGGACCAGGACTCTCGTTCTCGATTCTCTGGATGGACGAGATCGGCCTCGACCATTCCGTATAAAGATCGCCTCACCGCAGTTGTGCCGATGTCGCGATCCTCCTTCATAAAGACATAAAATCTTTCCAGCTTCTCCCTTTCCAGCTTGCTTAATAAAACTAGGAGTGGCACCGATCGCGAAAGATTCCGTGTCATAATAGAAGGGTACCTTAGCCTTGCGAGGTTTGCGCTTAAGAGGTTCACCGCTTCAACCTCCTCGGTTCGACGACACGCGACCTCGGCTTCAGATACAACTACACCGCCGCAGCTCTTGTAGAGGTCCGGTCGAAGACCGAGCTCGAGCTTGCTCCCCTTGCCTGCAGATTTTACAAGTCGACGCCTTTTCGAGGGAGGAGCCGAGCTTTGTCTTCGACAACCCGGCACAATAGTCATCGAACGACTTCTTCGTCCGTCTCCGACGATTTTCCATGCCTACTTTCTGTAAAGCAAAACAGAAAAAGAAGAATCACTAATTAGTCGTAAGTTTTTTCTACGACTAGTACTAAGTCGTAAGTTCTTCTACGACTTTTTATTGATCGTAAGATATTCTACGATCACCATTAGTCGTAAGTATCTCCTACGACTATAAAGTCCTAAAGAAAGAATCAGATTTTTGATTACCTTTAGGCGATCCATCTTTTCATCTCATGATAAAACCGCAATGACTTGAGGAACCGCCCCTCGGAGTGACGGAGACTTCTCACAAATGAGTCTGACTCTGGAGTCAACCTCAGCCTGTGAAAGATCTGTGTAAACAGATAAAAATATTAGACAAGGTTAAGAAAGACCAAACGAAGAGCTAAATCGACAATTGCTTACCCTCCTCATAGTCTCTGGTGGGGTCTCCTCTTCCCGAGTACCTCCACATAGGAGATGCTCGTTTCTTCAGAGGACTGATTCGGCGTGTGATGAAATCCTTCACCACATGCCATCCGGTCAGCCCTTCTTCCTTCAAGTCCTTAATAGCTTGAATATAAGGGCTAATCCTACTGATATCTTCGAGGTTGAGTCCCATGAAGATTTCTTTTCAGCGACCTTCCTCAAAAGAAAGGCTGTCTTCAGAGGTGACCTTCCAGTAGAACCACCTCTTCCTCCAGCCCGGCCACGAAGACCGGGTAAAGCTCTGAATGTACTCCTTCGACTTCGAGTCGTGGAGCTTCAGACCGCAGCTTCCGGCAATTCCGGTTTGTCGAGCCATCCCATAATAATATTGGAACAGCTCGAGATCCGCCGGAATCCCCAGGTATGCCTCGCACAGATACACGAACACACTCAACATGGTAATGGAATTGGGACCTAAGTTCACGGCCCACCCCAAAGTGTTCGAGTACCATCAGAAGAAAGGGGTGGGCAGGTAATCAAGGCCGCACTCACAATACGCTTGGAAGACGGGATTTGCCCATTTTCCCCGATGGCGATGGCGCCCGACAGCCGAATCCACTTCACCGAGCCTTCTCTCGATCTTCCCAAGATCGACCAAGATCTTGATCTTAGCGCATCCATCTCCGATTCCTCCCATTCGTAAACTCTCTTGGCCATTTCGCCGGAAGCAAGAAGTTTTTTGATTGGGTTGGCGGCGAGAAGATGAAACCTAGTCGAGGACGAAGAAAGCAAGAGCTCAAGAATGGAGTGATTTGGGGAAAAGTAAAACCCAAGTCTACCTCCCGTAAGTTTTTATAATCAGACGATCTCCGCCGCCGAAACCGCCTCGCCTATAGGTCTCAGAGGAGTTGGTTGTACCGCCGGAACCGCTTCATCGGACAAGTCCGTGAGAGCTGCTGCAATTCCCTGATGGTCTGCTCGAGAAAAATTAGGTGCGATTGTCACCCCCTGCGAAATTACATTCTTGACCAAGTATTTCTGGTCGAAGGAAATATCAATCGGAAAGGCTTTTTCTCCGATTCCCCTACTACGACCACCAGACGGTCGTAGGGGTTTTTACGGCCTTTTGATAGTCGTAAGCAATCTTCACGATTGCAATCGCCGAACTGCCTCATCAACAGATCAGAGATTGTTTGCAATTCCCTGCATGGCCTGCTCGGAAAGTTAGGTTCATTTCATCACCTCCAAGTAAAATTACTTTCTTGACCAAATCTTTCTGGTCAAAGGAAGTATCAATCGGAAGAGTTTTTCCTTCGACTATCTTTCTACGACATGTTCATGGTCGTAAGTCCATTTACGAAACCTTTACCAAGTAAGTTACTTTCACTTAAAGCTGGGGGGCTAGATGACGAGGATCTAATAATCCTCATTTTATCTTTTATCTATAATTCTTATTATGGGTAAATATGATGTCACATAGTCCTCGTATACCCTTATATCTATAAGGAGAGGCCTAACAAGTGATTGTAAGTTCTTCTACAATCACCCCCATAGTCGTAAGCCTTGCTACGACTATATCATGGTCGTAAGTCCTTCTACGACCACTACATGGTCGTAAGTCCTTCTACGACCACTACATAGTCGTAAGTTCTTCTACGACTGCTACCTGGTCGTAAGTCCCTCTACGACCAGGAAAACTACGACCACCTTATAATCAAACCTACAGACGAGTAGGTCCAATTGATTAAGGAATCCGAACGGTCTACACGCACTATTATTCCGCGTATTAATGGTGTGTAAATACCCCATTATCTCTGGAAGATAATTGCCAGATGGCGTGAAGAAGTCAAGGCGCCGGTAATTACTGCCATCATGCGCCTACATTACATTAATTAGGCACATCTCGCAGGCAAAACGGCTACTTCTTCACGACTATATAAGGGCATCAAACAGAGAGACAAGGGACAGAGAAGAACAACGGCAAACAAGGGCTAGTCAAGTAGAAACACAAGCACTATTCTCTGGTAATAGTTTTAGTCCTTTGCTAGATCATCAACAATACCATACACACAGATTAGGGTTATTATTCTCTCCGAGAAGGCCCGAACTCGCCTAAACATCCCGTGTCAATCCACTCTGCGTGATCTCATCCTTAGAGACCCCAATCAAATAATCTTTACGTAAGATCGGTTCTAATACACCGACAGATCTCATGGGGACTGCTTGTCAGAAATGACATGAACCTCAAGATTTGTCGCCCTAGTAGAAGCTTAGGAAGAGTTTGTGGATGGATCCTAGTCCAGGATCTTCTTCACTAAGATATACCTTTAATCAACTTCTGATCAAAGCTTAGGATGAGTTCGTGGATGGCTCCTAGTCCAGGATCTTATCACTAAGTTAGATCATTAGTCAAATTCAATATTCATTGCAAATGAGAAATCATTGAAAATGGACGCTTGAGAAATTTAATGAAAATTATTCAATACAGACCGATTGACTCTTAATGTGGTCTTTGTTAGATTTTTGATCTCACTTTGACATTTTAACATGGCCAGTTTCACTTTAGGATCCCTGTTGATGAACTGCTGAATTTGAAGCTTTGCTTAAATTGATCAAATATATTGCTTTACTTTTGAGCCGTCGTGCTTAGCTTTGATATATATGTCTTATCATGATCTTGCTAGCTTTGTTAGGCTTGATATGTTGTTTGTGCAATATTAGAGATGCTAGCTTGATCTTTTGGGTAGTCTCCAAAGCTTCTTGTAATCAAAAATTGAAAAATACAAAAAAATGAAGCTACTGCATTGCACTTCATGCATACTCCTTCTTACGCTTCTTTCTTCATTCTGCATTTGTTATCTCTGGATGAGAGGAAGGCGTGATTCCTTGATGACTCCATTGTCAAAGGGGGAGAAGATATTTCAATGTTGGGGGAGAAGATATATCATTGTTCTACAAAGGGGGAGAAGATATATAAAGGTAATAAAAAGGGGAAGAAATTGGAGAAAATTTTGAGGATCATAGTGAGGGGGAGTTTTTGAATTGCATTCTTATTGTCTTATTGACTTTTTTGAATTTGAATTGCATTTATTTATCCTCACTATGATCATAGGTCAATTGAACAACTATTCTTTCATATGGATCTTAAGTGAGATTTTTGACTCTTTTCTGGAAATTAAAGTTTTTATGCTTTCTTTTGGCTTATCTCACATGCCTATGCTATTCGGATGCCAGCTTGGTCATTTCCATTGCTTTCTCTTGCTTATGGACCAGGTTGTGTCTTTGTGCGAAAATGAAAGTATTTTATTTTTCAAACCTCGAAATTAAATTTTCTGGATTATTGCCAATGTGTTCATTAAGGGGGAGATTGTGGATATCATGGGGATATGCTCCAGATCTTAGGATGATGTGACAATTGGCAATGGCGTCTACAGTTTGTCGCTTCACGGTTTTCGCAAAGGTTCGGGCATCACGTTTTAACCGGCCCGATCGGCCAAAGCGGGCATGACCGGTCCCAATCCATCCGATAGGTTTATAAGGGGCGGTCGAACCGGCAATTGTCAGAAAGTGTTGGATTGAGCTGGCCAAAAATAGAGGGTGTAGGCAAGAGAGGGGATTCTATTGCACTTGGTCCCATAATTTTTAGAGTCTCCAGTCAAAAGTTCTATTGGTTTGAAATTTCCAGTAGGTTTTGGTTTTCAGAGGTTGAAAATCGGCAAGTCATTACTAGCGGTCAGACCGGCCAATAGCTGGCGGTCCGACCGGCCCGAGGGGCGGTCCGACCGGTTTTCACTTGGTTCGTCGCCCATCGTGGCGGCGATTGTCGGTTGTTAGGTCAAAGTCATGAGTTTCAGGGCATATATGTTGCATGATGCATGTTTTGACTAACATGGGTGAAGTTGTGCAGAACTTGTTCCCAAATTCGGTTTACTTGACTATTGTTCTGCAGGTTGCTTGGTGGTCAACGACGGTCAACGGCGAGGATGATCGGTACTAGGCTTGGAGAGCTGAGGTCCAGAACGATCGACGATGCCGGGTGAGGTCAATGTACTCAAGCATGGTGCAAGATGGACAAGGGTGACCTATTAGCTAATTCGAGGCACAAGATAGTGCAAGGTGTAGCTAGTTAGGTCAAGGGGTGTTAAAGACGGCGCATTAAAATACGTGCGTAAGTGTCCTGTTTGTTTTGGGCCCTAACGGGAGCCCAATTGAGTCAAACTTCTAGAAGGTCTAATCCTCCACTATAAATAGGAGAGGGAGGTGGCTGGACCTCTTCTTCGTCTCTTTTGCAATTCATGTAAACCCTAATTTTCTTAGGGAGAGATTTTGTGGAGGCTAGGGTTCTTGATAGTTTGATGTGATTTTTGTGCTCTTGGATTGAGCATTGTCCTCCATTGATGGAGTGGTTGTAAGCCCAGATCATATCAATAAATTAAAGGAAAGTTTGATCAATGTTTTGTCTCATTGCGTTCTTTCTTTCTATTTGATGATTTTTGGTTTTTCTTTGATCCGCGAGTTTTTGATTGAATTCTTCACGTGATCAAGCTTGCTGTGACGTGTGGGAACCCATCTAGGATCATCTTGATCATCATTCACCCACGAGCAAGATCTTGGATTAAGTTTTCGTTTGGACCCGGTTTTGAACGCTTGTTCAATCAAATCGAAAAGGATTGCTATTCTTCCAAGAATTTTCATAATCTTCGATTGGAATAGGTCCCTGTTATCATAGAGGAGGTGTGTTCCAAGTTTTATCAAATTTGGATTAGTAGATCAAAAGTTTCATCTAATTTCAACTTCGTCATCGGGGCTGATATGTTCTGTTCTGGAGGCCGGCGGTCAGACTGCCTGTAACAGCCCAAAAATTTCAATTTCAGTTGAAAATAAGAATTTAATTATTTTTGTGGATTTTCTGGAAATTTTAAAAACTTTTCCCTAATTATTTTAAAGCTAAAATAATTTATGTGCAAAACATATTTCCAACTAAAAGTTGGAATTATTTTATTTAAGTCCAGAATGCTCTTGAGAATTTCTGTGAATTTTCTCAAAATTTTTGGACTTTATTTGATATTTTCTAAAGCTTATTTGAATTTCTGGAATTAAATCAATTGAAAAAAAAATTAATAATCCATTGTAATAGCTTCGGGTCGCAACCAAAGACTGTGCGCTCTCACCATTTCTCCTCGCTGCTGAAGTGACGCTGGCCGTCCGATCAAATCGGACTACCGACATCAATCCATCCCGCGCCTCTCTCTCTCTCTGTCTCGCCGACAGGTGGGCCCCACCAGCGTCGTCTTCCTCCTCGCCTCCTTCTTCCCCGCGCGACGCCGCCATTGCCGCACTCCTCGGGAGTTCTTCAATTCCGCCATTCCTCCCCCTTTACTCCCGTGATTTGCGCTGCCTGTCGCCTGCATTCGCTGCTGTTCATTCCCGGCTTTACCCCCCTTCATTTCGCCCGTTAACGCCCCCACCTCTCTCGCCGCCGCCATTACTGCCGCACACCATCTCCTCCTCCCGGCCTCCTTCGCCCCTATAAAGCCGCTCCCGGCTGCGCATTCTCTCCCGCATTCCATTCCACCTACTCAGAACCTCGCCGCTCTCTCTCGCCAAGCAATTGAGTTTTCCCCATGGTCAGTAGCTCCTCCGCCGCCTCTAGCGCCGCCTCAGTGCCTTTCCTCCACCGGCCCGCCACCATCAACTTCAAGTGTCTCCTGATTTCCGCGCGCCTCTTTGTCGCTCAAGATCCGGAGCCCTTCGCCACCGTGATCGAGCATCGCCGCCGCCTCTCTCCGTCCGCCGACGATCTTCCGCCACTCTCCGCCACTGTAGCACCTCGCATCGAAGATCGCCTCTCGAGCATTTTGCGACTCACCGAGCTCGCCGCGCCGCCATTGCTCACGGCATTATTGGAACCCGAGCGCCTTCCTCTCGGCGCGACGTGGTCACCACCTCGGCGCCACACCAAGACCACTCACCTCGCAGCAGATGCGTGGCAAGCCACGTGGCGCAAAGACAAAGACGCCGCCAAAGACACGGCCTCCCTCAGATCGTTATATGCACCAAGTCCACCGTGGACTTGCGCCACAGGACTCACCCATACTGCTCGCCCACATGTCGATCTTTTAGAATAAAGATCACGACGAGACATGCTTATAAGAATAAATGGAATTTCCTTTAGAAATTTAATTCGGAAATTCGAAATTTGATTTTTAGGATTTAATTTAGGTTTTAAACTTCCGTAAGCTCGTATTTCTTCATACAAACTCCAATTTAGGTGATTCAAATTTCTAAATTTATATAAAATCAAAATATAGCTAACTAAACCACAATTATTTAATTTGGAGTTAATTTGTATTTTCATTTGAATTTATTTGAGTTCATTTGAATTCGCTTGAATTTGGAATATTCTCACAGATAGATTTTGACGACTCAGGAGAGCTTGACCCTATTGAAGAAGTAGAATACCGTAAATTTGAACAAGGCAAGTTACACAATTGACCATTTTGCCCCAATATTTAAAATTATTTAATTTCTGCTTTTAAATTATTATTGCATGCATAATTGTATTTAATTATTTTAAATTCTGCTTTAAATACTTAATTATTCCAATTCCTTTGTATAGCCACATTTGAATATCAGATACCAATTCCTTGTCACCTTAGTCAAATAAATTTAAAAATAAATATATGCTTAGCAAATGCTTAGACCAGAAATATTTGATTTTGGGAGAATTTAGCCAAGACTTCAAAATTTGATAAAAGCCTATGACATTGTTATGTCATAGTGGACTTTTGCAAATATCTTTGAAAATTATAAATAAATAAAATGGTTTGTACTTGGGCAAATTGGACCGCAGGGTGCAGTTTATGCACTGCTCGTCTGGTTAGGATTGAGGCCTGTGGTTATTATTGAAAGTTGCCCAAGTAGGTTAAGGACCAGGCCTTTGAGCGCATCTTGCAAAAGCTCCACCAGACTACCACATGTTCTCAGTATGGGCGTAACTGTGCTTAATAATTTGTCTTACCTCATTATTGTTTATGCCATTTTGTTGTGTGGGTGTTTGCTAGACTTTATTCCCACTTGGCGCAAGAGGGGTTTCCGCAGTGGTTAGCCTAATGGAAGTGAAATCTTAGCGCATATTGGTATTGAGGTAATGCATTGAACGCCTTGTGATAATTGCTCACCACACGCCTAAGGAAGTGTATTGGCCACATAACTGCAAATTATCTCGTGTGGGTAAAGTTGTACCCTCTGCAGAGTGTAAATCTATTCGAATAGCCATGTCCACGGTCATGGACATGCCGAGCAAAGCCACTCTAAGTTAGATTTATTTTGGTTTTAAAATAACTTTGGACATGATTTGAGGATGGTTAATCCTTGTGGTAAAATTGGGCGTAGCCTTGTGATAGGAGGGTATCCTTCACCATGTTTCATATGGAGGTTATCCACTATAAAATGATCAATTTTAAACTGATTTTAGCTATGGAATAAAAATGTGCCTTGAAACTTAGTATAAATTGTAACACCCTGACTATAAGGAAGTCAAGATGTCACCTACAACCACTACTCTTTAGAAGAATAACATCAAAACACATGACCAGGTTAATCAAGTAGAAAGATTATACGGAAACAAGAATTCATCATCAGGTTTAATCAATGGAATAGAAATAAACAATTCTGAGAGATAAGCTAGTTATGACCAAACTGGCTTATTACAATTCATCACAAGTCATAATTAACGACAGTAAAAGTCATCAAAATGTTTGGTTTATCGTAGTGAGTGCATCGTGATGAACTACCCTCCACAAGATCATTCTTCCTTATCATTTACCTAAATAAAACAACAAAGCAAGAATGAGCCAAAGACTCAGCAAGTAACTGTATGTAACAATCAAACATTCCATGAACAATATATCACAATCATCATTTGAACATTTACTGGAAACGAATTTATGAATGGATGAAGTGGAATGATGCATTGAAGGAATTGGACATATTGCAAAGATATACCTCAGATAGCGAGTGAAACACCCGCGGTGTTCACTTAAAGTAATCGTATGAAGAACGTTTCATACGACCGTCCAACGTGGCACACATTGGAATGGTGGACTCACGTAACATGGCCCACATTGGAATGGTGGACTCATGTACCCATTCTGGAATTGATGGGATTTTCAAGTGCCCATACTGGAATTGATGGGTCTTACAAATGTAATTTATGCATGTCATGATGTGATCCCATGGCAATATTGAATAGTACTCATAATTGAAAAGAAACACATGGCATTCATCTACAAGTACGAACAAATATAATCATTCACTCACACATCCCATTTTTGCATCAAACATAGTATACAAGGTACTTGCAGTATATCAACATCATGAACAAGGCACAAAACATTTATGTAAACAACATATCATTGTGCATACAGTACTTGCCTTTTGCGTAGTGACTCGTTAGCAGGCAACGGGGGTGTTTGCACACGGGATGTCAAACCGCCTACACAAGCATGTTCCCAAAATAAGAACAACGATATAACACTGCTACCGATGTTCTACAATAACCCCTGACTATTCAATATACCGCATAGACCCAAATTGAAAATAAACTATTCTGCCAGATTTCAGCCCTTATGAGCAGCGGTACGAGAAAAAGCATATTTAATTATCTGGAACTCGAAACGACACGAAACCAGTGCCCAGATTTTCTTAACGTAACAGGCTACGAAACTCTAGTTGATGGTAAACTCTAATTCGGCCAAAACAGAGGTCTAACCATCCAATGAAAAACTATAACTACAGTCTGTCCAGAATTCCGAACAGCCCTAAAGAAAAGACTCTAACTTTTAAACCACTGATCCAAATAAAGTGATCTTTATCAGCCTGGAAACATGGTGAAATTATCTTCAAAAACCTAGTTGGGTGGCCGACCTGATTCTGACTCTAACTAGATCAAAACCTAGGTGCAACCGACTATACCCAGAATTTCTGACAGATAGAGCAGTACGTGGTAAAACAGTCATAACTTTTAAACTACTGGGTGAAAATTCGTGATCCAGGTGCCAAAACAAAGCTAATGAAACCAGGAACATATCTCTAGGAGAGGTCAACCCGAGATTCGGCCTCTAAAGGGTCGAAACTGGCCGCGCAAGAAGACAGATGCGTTCTGGAATATCCAGGACAGAACCCGATTTAGATCTAATCCACCATTAATCAATAAAACCGAATCAAACTACCACTAAAACACCTTCGTTACCCTTGAAGACCCATGGGACGACGATCATCCGCTGTTCAAGATCCTCCTCTCTTCTCCTCCCTTCTTTCTCCAAAGAACGGCCGCCCGATGACGATTTAACGACCGGATACGCGGCGGGAGAAGGAGATTGCGAGGGAGTCTTGAGACACCGCGTCCGGGATCGCCGAGCTACCACCACAGGGGAAGGCCGCATCAAAGGAGCAGCAAGGCGCCGGGAGAGGGCAGGAAGGTGGCGGCCACAAGGGGAGGGAGAGGGAAATGGGGAGGCGGCTAGGGTTGGGGTGCCTCCCTCCCTTGGCCGCCCCTTGGGCTGTTCTCCCCTCTTGGGCCTCTGGTGGCAACCACGGCCCAAAGTTGGCGAAGAAATGCTAAAACCCCACTGAATCGAAATTCGAGTTTGCAATTGTCTTTACCCTCCACTGTTCTAATAACCGAATTCTATTCCGAGTATTACATTCTACCCTTAACAGATTCGACTAATCTAAACACGATCTTATTCGAAAGAAAATCGCGATCGAATTATTAACAAAAACACGCATACAAAAACTAACAGTCCGATACTTATCGCGCACGAGGGTCTCCAGCCTCAAGCGCCTCTCTTCGACTAGAGAAAACCACCACCCAAAGACCAAAACGACGCCGACCTAACACTCAACCCGAACTTTCTAGGTACACTCATCGAAGAGGATCAAGGTAAGACCATACTCAATGGTCAACGCCTTAAACTATAACTCGAATCTTGAATGGTTCAAATGCCCACTCAAGACTGTAACACACCCGACGCTATGTGATTGCGCTTACCCGAGACGGTCAAAACGAAATACCAACTTTCTAATTTCGCAACTTTCAAAACGAAGAGAATCCAATTGAAAATAGAGAGTCCTCATCGCGCCCACTCAATGCTAACTCTCCACCAAAAGATTAAATTTCAAATTTGATAATTCATCTCAAAACAAATCTATTTTCTAAATAGGCGCTTTACAAATGAACACCACTACAACCGAAGGAGAAATTATCGAACGCCCAAACCAAACACTCAGCGCTTGTCCAATTGGAAAGAATCTACATGCCAACAAAACCTCAACTCAAATTGCGTAAAACACCGGTCAACAACACCAAACTCAACCGAGAATCAAGAAAACACCTCATTATCCGATGAACATTCCTTTCCACGCTTTCTTTCTTCTAGGAATAAAATTTCTCTCGAATCCTTGAAATTTGAATTCATCGATACCACACGAGCTTAAACCTTTAGTCAAATATCCTCAAATCATGCTCAAATGAATTAAATCATCCACACCATTGTGAAGAGACTCTATGAAATCTATCGGATACTCTAGGTAATACTGTAATCGATTTGATTGAAAGCATCCATAACACCACAATAGTAGGCACCACGCAATCACATTATCTTCAATTTCCAATAACAACAATTCAAGATCCTTAGCACGCATACGGACACGCACTACATCGTAAGAGTTCTATCAATGACCATTCATTGCTCAGAAACTCTATTATCCCACTTCCTCTACGCACAATCATCGGGTAACCAATGGTCTAGCATAACAATGCAAACCCAAACTTAACCTCCAAGATCTCTACCACAAATTTCAATTATAACAAATAGGAAATCAATGGATTGACTCTCCAACATTTTCCCCAATTCTAACGTACTCACTCACTTGCATACTTAGAAATTTCTCGCCTAATCTCGCATCATTACCCAATTGCGTTGCTTTATAGAAGTAATCAAGGTTTCCATACTTTCGATAATCACCGACCATTCAATCATGAACTCAAGTTATGAAGTTTCACTATACCATAGGTTCTACTCAATAAACACTTTTCGACTTACTTCAAACCAAGCATTCCATGTGAATTAATTTTTCCCAAGAGATACAGATCAAAACCATTCTACATTCTACTACTCCTCCAAGAACTTGGTAGCAAAATATCACCGCTACGATTACTCATCTACCACCAAACGGTTGCCAAACTTAGCCTTTGCAAACACTTTGCAACCAAAAACTGTGATCCTTTCTCAAAAGGAAGAGGCGAACAAAGATAAGTTTATTCACACAGAAAGACGTTGCTCATCACACGAAAGGTGAAACCAAAAGAAATATTCGATAAAGGTGATCTTGAAAACGAAAGTTGAAGTTCATAATTGGAGGCACACCCTCAAAAGAGAATAGCAAAACAAATTTACACGAAAGAAAGATATTACGCTTCAAATTCGCCATCTCTTGAGCGGAAAGAGCAACAAATTTAGGACGCTTCAAATAACCACAAGATTTAATTAAGAATCGATAAGATCCTTCAACAGCCAACTTGCTCAAAATAGTTCATCTACTTGGGAAACACGAGATCCAAATGTTCTCACCACAAAACTCAAACATTTCCCTTTACAGATTTCACTGAAAACAAACGGATTAACTTCGCCTCAAGGGATCAACGTAAATATTCTTTTATTGCAACCTCACTTTGCTAACTCAAACCAAGGAGCCTTTGGACTAAATCACACTAAATCTTTAAGAAACAATAGGTTAATCCAATTCCTCTAGTTACCCAAAATAATTTCGCTACTGCTGATTCACGAGCCCAAGTTACCGTGAAAGCTAAACTTGAAATATTCTTATTTGAACGCTGCCACTAAAGGCGATCAATTTACTAATGTATTAACATCAAGCCCATAACAACACTTAGAAAACTTTTCTAAGACCCACGTGGAATGAATGGGTTGATTCCTTCTCGAAAGAAGAGGCAAATAGAAATGATCTTCACCAATGAAAAATCACTTACCACTCGCAAGGAACACAGTAACTCGTGGGAAAACCAATTAGGCAACGAACTCAGAAAACATATGGGAAGTCCACAGTTGAAAACATAGGCCTCACAAAAATAGAATATCCGACCTTAACCGTTAGGAACAAACGGGTATTCAAGATCAAAACACCCGCATCATGGAAGAACTATTATAAATTTTTGTTCAACATATCTCTTTACTCGACAAACTATGTTTACCACAAAGAACTTGAATTTCTAAAAGAGCATGAACACCAAAACTGAAATTTGATCGCTTTAGAAATGTTACAAAAGGCGACAACCTTTTTTCTTTATAAAGGAATCAACATTGCCATCACATTACTGATCATATCAATAAACCTTCTAAAGGAACATGGCAAATCGCGTTATAGAAATTTTTCAGCATCAAATGGAATTGTAATAACAACTTATTCTAGAAACGAAACTTAGTACGAAAACCACAAAGTCAAAACAAACCTCTCACACAACTCCACCATAACATTAGAAAAGGGTTCGACATTTTTTTAAGAGAGGTTCTAAACTCCAACATTCCAACTACTCCAAAAGAAACGAGTAGAGTCAAGACTTTCTTTGACAAACTTTGTAAAAGCTAATTCTCGTTCCCCAAAATACCAAACGGTTAACCAGGTCCCCTTAATCAACAAGTGAGATAGGATCCTTATAAAAAGAATGATATTGTCAATAATATCGTACAAGTAGCAAAGAGAGCTCAAGAATCGTAAAGACAAGAATTGTTTTGAAAACATCTAGGGACCAATAGGAACCCGTAGCCAACCAATTTGTTTGATTACCATCTCCGACTTAATCACCACAAGGCACCCCAAAAGGGTTTTAACACTAATCCTCGTAAAATAGATGCGTTAAACTTCAAGACACTGAATGATCCAAAAGAAATACATGGAGCCAATGCTTCCTCGTGTTAACGAACTTGTAATGTAAAACTCTCATTATACAAACTATCAAACCAAGAACGAGTCGCTATTTTCCAATGAGAAGGAAGGAACAAACATGGAAATATCAATATTGCCAATCGTTGAGATCATTTAAAATAAAAGAAATTCAACAATGAAAAACAATAATATTTTCAGAGAACCATTAAAGACCTATTGATCTCATCACTACCATGAATCATGAACCTAAGAGAAATTCATCAACTACCAACTGACAAGAATTTGTCAAAATCGTAAATCAAGGAAGAGAACCTCTGTCTAAAGCATCCCAAAAGAAATATGCAAGATCATTGTGCACTTGATAAAGAACTTGCAAAAGAAATCGCCAATGCCCAAACCCAAAACGAACACACGGTTGAATTTTCCAACAGGTAAAACAGAACTTCCGTGAAAAGGTAAATCTTGCAATTTAACTACGCCACGTGGAGCGTAAATATCACAATAGTAGAAAGAACAATAATTGTTTCAAAGAACGATCGAAATTTACTAGAGATTGCCCACTTCATTATAACCTCCATTCAAAAGAAATTCATGATCTATCGTAAACTACAACCGTAAAACCAGATACAAACTTGAGAAGGACAACAACTTCATCAATGAGCTCAGCTCAACACGTAACTATGGAACAAGGGTAAGAACTTCTACTATTACAACACGAACAATGGTGTAGCTCGCAAAACCTGGACGACAACCACGATCTCACCGCCGACGTCCGCTACCGATACGCATAACTAATGCAATCAATTATGAATATATAGGTCTCATGACAATCATAGAATAATTTATAGATATATAGGATATCGATCACGCCATAGCTTAATAACAAGAAAGATAGTACGTACAATTCTATACCATACAACCTAATGAACAACATCACTAGAAATGCGGAAACAATGGATTTCCCAAACCCCACCCATCGTGCACAAAGGTGTTATTTTAATAACTTAATTACCACGGACCTAAAGCCCGCTCGATACCAACTGTAACACTCGACTATAAGGAAGTCAAGATGTCACCTACAACCACTACTCTTTAGAAGAATAACATCAAAACACATGACCAAAGTTAATCAAGTAGAAAGATTATACTTAAACAAGAATTCATCATCGTGTTTAATCAATGGAATAGAAATAAACAATTACGAGAGATAAGGTAGTTATGACCAAACCGCTTATTACAATTCATCACAAGTCATAATTAACGACAAGAAAAGTCCTCAAAATGTTTGGTTTATGGTAGTGAGTGCATCGTGATGAACTACCTTCCACAAGATCATTCTTCCTTGTCATTTACCTAAATAAAACAACAAAGCAAGAATGAGCCAAAGACTCAAAGAAGTAATCAGATGTAACAATCAAACATTCCATGAACAATATATCACAATCATCAT
This sequence comes from Hsuehochloa calcarea, assembly GCA_036346395.1. Taxonomy (NCBI): domain Eukaryota; kingdom Viridiplantae; phylum Streptophyta; class Magnoliopsida; order Poales; family Poaceae; genus Hsuehochloa; species Hsuehochloa calcarea. The sequence goes on along the minus strand of CM070609.1, from coordinate 48,882,311 downwards.
TTGAACATTTATCGAAACGAATTTATGAATGGATGAAGTGGAATGATGCATTGAAGGAATTGGACATATTGCAAAGATATACTAAGATAGCGAGTGAAACACCCGCTTGTTCACTTAAAGTAATCGTATGAAGAACGTTTCATACGATCGTCAACGTGGCCCACATTGAATGGTGGACTCACGTAACATGGCCCACATTGGAATGGTGGACTCATGTACCCATTCGAATTGATGGGATTTTCAAGTGCCCATACCGAATTGATGGGTCTTACAAATGTAATTTATGCATGTCATGATGTGATCCCATGGCAATATTGAATAGTACTCATAATTGAAAAGAAACACATGGCATTCATCTACAAGTACGAACAAATATAATCATTCACTCACACATCCCATTTTTGCATCAAACATAGTATACAAGGTACTTGCAGATATCAACATCATGAACAAGGCACAAAACATTCATGTAAACAACATATCATTGTGCATACAAGATTTGCCTTTATGAGTGACTCGTTAGCGTGCAACGGGGTGTTCCCACACGGATGTCTCACCGCCTACACAAGCATGTTCCCAAAATAAGAACAACGATATAACACTGCTACCGATGTTCTACAATAACCCCGACTATTCAATATACCGCATAGACCCAAATTGAAAATAAACTATTCTCGCCAGATTTCAGCCCTTATGAGCAGCGGTACGAGAAAAAGCATATTTAATTATCTGAACTCGAAATGACACGAAACCAGTGCCCAGATTTTCTTAACGTAACTGGCTACGAAACTCTAGTTGATGGTAAACTCTAATTCGGCCAAAACAGAGCTCTAACCATCCAATGAAAAACTATAACTGCAGTCTGTCCAGAATTCACAACAGCCCTAAAGAAAAGGCTCTAACTTTTAAACCACTGATCCAAATAAAGTGATCTTTATCAGCCTGGAAACATGGTGAAATTATCTTCAAAACCTAGTTGGGTGGCCTGACCTGATTCTGACTCTAACTAGATCAAAACCTAGGTGCAACCGACTATACCCAGAATTTCTGACAGACAGAGCAGTACGTGGTAAAACAGTCATAACTTTTAAACTACTCGGTGAACATTCGTGATCCAGGTGCCAAAAGAAAGCTAATGAAACCAGGAACATATCTCTAGGAGAGGTCAACCCGAGATTCGGCCTCTAAAGGGTCGAAACTGGCCGCGCAAGAAGACAGATGCGTTCTGGAATATCCAGGACAGAACCCGATTTAGATCTAATCCACCATTAATCAATAAAACCGAATCAAACTACCACTAAAACACCTTCGCTACCTTTGAAGACCCGTGGGACGACGATGATCCACTGCCTCAAGATCCTCCTCTCTTCTCCTCCTTCTTTCTCCAAAGAACGGCCGCCCGATGACGCATTTAACGACCGGATACGCCGGCGGAGAAGGAGATTGCGAGGGAGTCTTGAGACACCGCGCCGGGATCGCCGAGCTACCACCACAGGGAAGGCCAGCATCAAAGGAGCAGCAAGGCGCGGGAGAGGGTAGGGAAGGTGGCGGCCACAAGGGGAGGGAGAGGGAAATGGGGAGGCGGTTAGGGTTGGGGTGCCTCCCTCCCTTGGCCGCCCCCTTGGGTTGTTTCCTCCTCTTGGGCCTCTCTGGTGGCACCACGGCCCAAAGTTGGCGAAGAAATGCGAAACCCCGGTGAACTGGAAATTCGAGTTTGTAATTGTCTTTACCCTCCACCGCTCTAATAACCAATTCTATTCCGAGTATTACATAAATATTTAAACCAAAAAAATGATTTACTTAAATAAACCCTACAACCTTCCTTTGAAAAACTTATGCATGCATTCTAAATTTCAGATTGGGTGTAATTTACAGCACAGCTTGTAGTGCTCACTCTTGCTGAATATTATTATTCGGGAGAAGATCGCTATCCAGGAAGGTGAGGAGCAGACGATTAGGCAATGATCTCCGCATTTATCTGTGGCGATCGTGGCTTACCACTATATTTTGCTTCCGCTTAATGTTTTATTTGGCCCTGTGCCCAAAGTGTAATAAACTCTATGCTTATTAATAAATACATTTGGATATGTTTGTGATAAAATTTTTGTGATGTGTACATCGGAAATATCGACTAGTGTATGAACACAGAGAATTCGGATCCTTCGCTCCCGGGTTCGACAAAAAGTGGTATCGAGCCATATCGATCGTAGGTCGTGACCTAGAAGGAAATCAAACCCTTAAGGATTTATTTTGAAAATTAAAAATAATCGGTCTTACGAGTCATTTCTCGACTTTTCTCTTGAAAAATATTTATTAACTCATCTTCTTTCAAAAATTGTAGATGGCTGAAGTTCCAAATGCCATTTCCCATGGTGTTTTTGCTGGTCATTGGGCCGCCGTTCTCGGAAGATGATGCAAAGACTTGGACTTTGAAGAAAGACCGACGATCAAGGATACAAGTATAAGGTGGGAAATCAGATCGTGGAGAGTAGAGGTGATCCTCTACTCCAATCTATCGCCGAACACAGACTTCCACATCTTCGATGGCCCAATGCGACGAGACACTTTCGCCGAAGGCATCTAGGATGCAGCCAGGGAAGCCACCCGCCGACTTCGCTACATCTATGATCACCGCCTCAACGGCACTGGGTTCCACTATTACCCAATGCACATCCCAACCCGGCATGACAGTGCCTTCCGCCCAACTAAAGATGAAGACTGTCCCGATCTCACACATCAGGTGGATCTAGCCAGAGCCATGGATTATGCCTACGGGAATACACTAGATGAGCTGTCTCTCATACAAGTGAAATTACAAGACGCAGAAGAAAAGTTGAAGACTGCAGAAAAAGAATTGGCCTATTACAAGGAAGGCGAGGCTAGTTCTAGTGAGCCAGATTATACCCCAGTAACCCCATAGATTTGTCCTTAAATTTTCCTTTAGTTGTGAATTATGAGCTACTATACCTTTGTGGTAGCCATAATGAATTAATAAAATAAAATAAATTATTTTGCCGAAGTGTTCTTGCCTTGTGTTTGTTGATTTTGGGCTATTTTAGACATATACCCCTTAGAAATTCCTGTCTCTCTTGTCTAATCTGTGAAAAGTCCACCAGATGGTGACCACCCGCACTGGAAGTGTCAGTGCCAGAGGGCAAGGAAATGAGAATACTGATTATCAAGAAAACCCAGCTCAACACCACCACCTCCTCCAATCAAGCCTCGATCGGGCGCTTAATGATGGCCAATCGACTTATTCGATTGAATTGCTAGCCCGCCTCCACAAAGAACCAGAGTACTCCAAATACAAGCAGCCTTATCATGCTCCTCCACCTCCCGCAAGAGTGACCTTGTCAGAGTTCATGAGGATGCGTCCGCCAACGTTTTCTAGTAGCACGGAACCTATGGACGCAGATGATTGGCTCAGGGCCATTGGAAAGAAGCTGGATATTGCTCAATGCATGATCGTGAGAAAGTATTGTTTGTCTCTCATCGCTTGATTGGTCCCGTGATCGAATGGTGGATAACTTCAAGATGTCCCATGCTAATGCCCAAGAAATCACTTGGGAGGGTTTCATGCAAACCTTTCACCGATCTCACATTCCATCCGCATGATTACTTTGAAAAGAAGGAGTTTCGCCGCTTCGCCAAGGAAACTGCTCACCGGGCGAGTATCCGCATAAGTTCAACCAACTTGCTCGCTATGCTCCCGAGGATGTAGCCGATATGAAGACAGCAGAACAATTTTTGAAGGGTTGAACGATTTAACTCTCTATTCGCTTGATTTCTCAGATTTCACCGACTTTCAATAGCTTGGAAAATAAGGCCATACGCCAGAAGGCAAATATCAAGAAATGGAGAACCGTAGTTTGAGGATGGCCGCCGTAAGTTTAACTCAGAGGACCGCCCAAGCCTCGCTTTCTCGGCCTCACCACCTCGGCATGGAAGATTCCAGCCTACTACACCAAGAGTTCCAGCCCTGTGTCCGCGCCCAAATACTCCCTGATTCCGTAGTAGTTCACCGAGGACAGTTCCAGCAGGTTGCCTATTTCCACCGCAGAATCACTTGCTTTCATCGCAACGAGTTGGGTCACTATGCCAATAAGTGTCCCAAGAAGCGCAGATCGCCACCTCGTCTGCCAACTCCCGAGCTTCAGTCTCCTGCGGTCCCTCAAGACCACCGGGTCGGGCTCATGAAGGGACGTGAATCATATCACCGCAGAGGAAGCCTATGCAAAGACTGGATGTTGTTCTTGGTACGTTCTCGTCAACTCAAGCATCAAAGATCGCTTTATTTGATTCCGAGCTTCGTGATTCTTTTGTGTCAAATAAGTTTGTGAAAAGTATGGGTTATCTACCTCCCCTTAGTTAACCCCATGTTAATTCATTCCCCTGCTCGTAAATGAGAGCTAGTTTCTTCTCGCCCAAATCTTACCTTGGAAATTTCTCGAGTAACTTTTTCAAGAACTTAATAGTCTTATGCTCGCAAGGATTGGACGTAATTCTTGGAATGGATCTGGCTTGCCAAAAATCAAGGCGTGATAGATTGTGCTAGTAGATCTATCAACCTCACCAATGAACAAGGGATTTCAGAGAGTTCCACCCAAGACTTCTACTGAAGAAGTTCTATCTTGACCATTTAAAGGAAGTAAAACTAGAAGATATACCCGTGGTACAAGAATATCCAGATGTTTTTCCAGAGGGGTTATCTCCCTAAGACCGAGACTAAGCATGGTCTTAAGGACATAACTCTAGGCTCAAGAAAATGGATTCCAACTTAACTACATATAAGTGAGAGGTTCAACCAAAACTAGAGCCTCGGCGATCATGCGTACGCTCCACGCAAGCACTACATGATTGTCGGCCTTCTAACCACCAAACACGACACTTAAAGAGTTAAATGGGAATCCACGAACAGCGAGTACAAGATCATATTGGCTCCCAAGATCAGCGACCAATATGCTCATACTCTTCATACAACGTTGATCACATCCATACAACATTCATACATTAATTGTTCGAAAGACGTACGATATAGTTGTTAAAATCGCAACTATTACATTACTACCGACCGCCAAATTCAAATAAAAGTGATAAATAACAAATGAAGCGAAATAATTAAACCAAAAGTCCAGCAAGGTATGCCCATAACCCAAGGCAACCGACTGGGGTTAAAAGATAGCACTACTCGTCAGTGTCGCCTAAATCGGCACTGACGAGCTCATCGGGCTCGATATCGACCTCACCTGAAAAAAAAAAACAAAAAGGCCAGCCAACATCCGGTGAGTACAAGTGCACTCGCAAGTCTTACACAAATAAAAAGTAGTATGCTAGAGGTTGTTCCAAAGGATGGCTCATATTGGCTTAGTTTTGCAAAAGGGACGCAACAATTAACAACCTACACATACTAGTTTCCAAGTGCCCATTTATAAATCAGATTTGAAGTAGAAGTAAAGCTCATGAATAAGTAATAACATGAATCACAAATGAATCATAAAAGTGTCAAAGTGGCGGTCCACTTTGATACAACAACAAGTACACAATTTAACAAAGTGGCGGTCCACTTTGCTACAACACAAGCATGAATATCCCATTCATGACAATCCCAAGTTTTTCCACAAAACAAATATGTCAAAGTCTAACAATAGTAACTCCCGAACTCAAGCGTTTGTCCATAACCTAGGACGAGGCTATTCGAATAGATTTATACCCTGCAGGGGTGTACTACTTTACCCACACGACTTGATTAGCCCGTTGAGCCTCCGGATGCCTCCAAAATAGCATACTTCCTATGGTATGCCGTAGGGTAAATCAAGATATGGTCATTTTTAGCAAGAAAATTTCATTATGCTAAGTCCTCAACCTTGGGCTTCTAGGCGACATAAGACGTTACGGTCTATATGCCCTATCTACCAAGAAGGAACATAGGGTTTAACGGCCCTATGGCCTCACAAAACCACCGTGGGGCTCAACACAACAAAACCTTCCCCTACTTAACCATACGGCTCCCACCCCGCATGTGGTAGCACGAATGTACTTGAATCAACGACGTTACAAAGTTCGGTCCTTGTTGGTCTAGACAAGACAATCCACATACCCAATCTCGTGCGAAGGCACCTTCACTAGCATCCACTTGTCCAGACCCAAATCTCATTTTAAATAACAAAATTTTAACTTTTGAAACAGATACGAAGATCTGAAATAAACCAAAAAGTTATAAAGTTTATATGTCCCATGACTGCTTCGGGTTATTCCGCCAATCAAACTATCGCTCTAGACTTGCATGGCTAAGCAACACATACCACGTAAGTCACACAACTTATCCTAAACATTTCAGTAATGGAGTAATTCAAGGATAACCACAATGACAAAACAATAGGGTGTATCTAACTATTCCACACAAAAATAGCGACATTAATAAAATAGCATGCAAGCAAATATCATTGCACTAACTTAACAAAAGCGGGATCAAATATGATGCAAAAGAAAGTTCAAATGATGCTTGCCTTGCTGGTATGCTAGCTGCTGTCCCTCAGTAGCGTATAAGTCAATATCGATGGCTTCGGATCTATTTAAGTATAATACTAGAATAAACATCGAGAAATACTCAAAATTCAAAGTGCTCAAAATGCATGATTTTTCTACAGTAGCTAAGTCATGATTTTAGATGAATTTAGGTGGAAGATTCACTTCAATTGGATTTAGCATGTGAAAGTTATAAGGGTTCGAAGTTCTGTTTTCAGAAAAATCCATTTTAATTTGAATCATATCTTTATTCATTGTATTTAAATATTTGAGCAAAATTTGTAGAGTAGTAGTGAGTATAATGATTACATGGATAAATTGACAATATTATTACAAGTCCGTAATAGTTGAGTTTGACTCAATTTGAGTTTTCAATATTTAGTTATGAATTTATAAAGTTATTAACATTTTCTTTGTAAAAATAAAGATGATAATAGCTCATTTTCCAATTTAATGTTCTCTGTTACAGAGACATACTTGAAACCAATTTTAATATTAAGTTCATCTAAAATGAAAAATACCGTATGGTTTCATCCATTTTAGAGTTGAAATGAATTAGTTATGATTTTTCAAAGTTAAATACATTTCTTAGTTTGTAAATAATTACATTCTGATTTTCTTAAATGATTAATACTTTTCTTCAAGCGCTACCTAGCCGCAGCCATCGACATGTGGGGCGTAGAATAAATGTCATTTCTCATTTACCCCGGGATTTAATTTCCGACCGACAAGTGGGCCCGCGTATGGCGAGCCTACTTACAAAGACAAATGCATGGACCACGAGTTCATGACCGCTCACAAAGACAAGAATGTGCGTTTATGGCTAGGCCCACTTGTCACCGCCGCTTATCTCCTCGTGTTTCACATTGGGGCCCGCATGTCATAGACTCATATACTCGCTTAAGACACCATTAAGAACAAGAATTGCGATTAAGGCCTAATGACGGAGTTACGCTTGTCTGACGCGTCCGACAACGCGCCCGTCGCGATTGTTCGGCGGCTCACGGCGCTTACGCGCCACGGCGATGCTGCGGCTAGGCGGCACATACCGCAAGAATAGCCTTGCGCAACTTTGGGTGGTGGTGGCGATGCTCGAGGTGGCTTGTGCTGGCGCTCGTCGGAGAGGAGCGGGGTACAATACGGCAAACGGTAGCAGCTGTAATGCTCCGCAATGTTCAAAAGCGGTGCCCGAGCATCTAGGGACTCACCGAGAGCTACCCGAGAGTTGGAGAGAAGAGTGGATGACCGGGTGGCTTGGCGACGGTGAGGTCTACTGGCGGCGATGCGGTTCAACGGGAGGAGACACCGAGCAACAAGGAAGACAATGAAGCTTCGGATAGCTCAAAGATCGATAGGGTGTGCCCGGTAGCAAAGAACCCGACTAATGCCTTACGGATCAAAGTGGAGACGAAAAGTTTGGATTTCTACCGATTTGGTTCAACTCTCAATTACACGGTCTCTGGCATGCATTGCAAAAATTAGTTGAGGGAACTCATCCCCGAGCTAAAAGACATGATATGACGCAAAAGTTAGCAAGTAGCTCACCGGAGGCAAAGATAGAACAGCGGTGTCTTGGATGCAAGCTCGGGCGCGAACCGAGCCGAGGAAGACACGATCGCGCTCGGAGCTACAAGCGAAACCAACACGGGGCTTAGTCAAAATGGAACCAAAGAACTAAGAGAAAGCTCAAGGCCCAGAGGCGAAGTTTACCCAAGAACGGAGCTCACACGAGCTTCTCCTTCCTCCGTGCGAGAGGAAGAATGGCCAAGCGTAGGGGCACGGGGAGTTTAAACGGAACCAGGGACTGAACAGAGGCGGCGTGAGCTAGTGAAGCTTGGGATTGGTCGTAGGGCGGTGCGGTCACGGCCGACGGAGCTTCGCAGAGCATGGCGGGCGCGTGGCGCTTTTCGCCTGAGCGCCTTGGCGAGGGAGAAGACAGTCCGACAGTGGGACCAATGGCAAGAGAGAAAGAAACGGAACGAGCGGCGCGGCGCGAGGAAATCAGCCGTTGGATCTTGATCGAGGGTCAGCACCGAGAGGGTTTGTTGGGACGGCTCGCCAAGTGGCTCGGTCGGACCATCGTGCAATGGGTTTGAGCCCGCGAGCAGTGCTCCTAATTGACCGATTTGAATTTTAAACCTCCTAGTTTGACCAGCTCCAAAATATAACAATAAAATTTATAAAAATGTGAAATAATTCTGAGGGGTTCTGGGGTGACCTAGTACCCATAAAAATTATAATATCATACTGTTTATGATATACTTTGTGTTTTATAAATTCAAACTTAAGCTATGTTGTTTGGTAGTGTTTGAATTTTATCGGGTTCAAACTCTTCCCAAAAATTTGGGAAAAATTATATTAATTCATGATAAGTAATGTAGTATTTGAATAAATTAATTCCAGGGGAACTTCAATAGCATTTGTTTTGGTTTTTCATTTGTAGTTCCAATTATAGCATAGGTTTAATTCCTTTCATGATTTTCCAAATGCAATATTTAATATAAATGTGGAAATCATGATGCATGCTAATGAAATGCATAATAATCCTCTTTATTAATTTGGGGTGTGACAAACCTCCCCTTATAAAAGATCTCGTCCCCGAGATCGGTAGGACTTAAAGATGGATAGAAAAGTTCTAAAGGAAACATAACATCTGTTGTCTTGATTTCCTTCAAGGATAGTGCTAAGACATCCTATCAAGTTACAAGGAATGGCTTTTACATTATTTTGCTTAACCTTTCCTTTCTTGATACGAAGGCATTTCAAGCAGAAGGAAAAGATCCGATATTTGGTTCGCAGATGGTCTTCACGTTCCCATGTCGCTTCATCTTCAAGATGGTTACTCCATTGAACTTTGATGAACTTGATGTTGCGATTCCTCGTCTTGCGCTCCGTTTCTTCAAGAATGCGAATTGGGTGCTCCCGATAAGAAAGATCGGGTTGCAAGTCGAGTGCTTCCAACTCAGTTGCTTCAGTTGGGACGCGAGACATTTCTTCGCCAGAAACATGGAACACGCCATGCACATCCGAAAGTGATGGCGGCAACTCCAATTTATAAGCTACCGATCCCATCTTCGCTACAATTTGGAATGGTCCAATGTAGCGAGGTGCCAATTTGCCTTTGACTTGAAAACGGTGTGTTCCTTTCATTGGAGAGACCTTGAGATAGACGTGATCATCCACCTCAAAGCTTAGTTCGCGACGACGACGACGGCGCTAAGATCGACGACTTCGGACGTGATTGAGTCGTCCAAGTCGTTCATGATGACACGAACTTGTTCTTCTCGCATCTTCCACTAAAGTTGGACCATAGAATGGTCTCTCCCGACCGGACCAGTTCAAGGGTGTCCTACAAGCTCTTCCATACAACGCCTCAAAAGGTGACATTTGCAAGCTCGATTGGAAACTATTGTTGTAGGAGAACTCCGCAAACGGTAAACATTTTTCCCAATCCTTGCTATAGGACAGCACACATGCACGAAGAAGATCTTCTAAAACTTGGTTCACCCTCTCGGTTTGTCCATCCGTTTGTGGGTGGTAAGCGGAGCTGAAAGATAGATTGGTCCCCATGGCGTTATGCAAGCATTTCCAGAAATGAGATGTGAATTGAGGACCTCTATCCGAAACGATCACCTTCGGTACACCATAGAGACAAACAATCCTGGAGATGTACAGCTCTGCTAGTTTGGCTCCGGCGTAAGTGGTCTTGACAGGAATAAAATGGGCAACCTTTGTCAGACGATCGACAATCACCCATATGGAATCGGACCCGCTTGAGTCCTAGGAAGGCGGTGATAAAATCCATGCCAACTTCTTCCCATTTCCAGGAATGGGTAGGGGTTGTAGAGTGCTCTTGACTTCAAATGCTCAGCCTTGACTCTTTGGCATACATCACACTCGGCAACATAACGAGCGATCTGTCGCTTCATTTGACTCCACCATAGTTGCTTCTTTAAATCTTGGTACATCTTGGTACAACCAGGGTGAATAGAAAACTGAGAGTTGTGAGCTTCCTTGAGAATTAATTCCCTCAGGTCGCGATCAAATGGCACCACCAAACGGTTTTCGAACCGTAGGGCGCCCTGCATATCTTCTTTAAAGCATTTGGCCTTTCCAAGCTTCATTCGCCCCGGATTTGGGCCACTTCAAAATCGGTCTTCGGGCTTCTAATCTGATCCTCAAGTGTGGATGTCACGCTTAGGGCAGCGAGAGAACCCTCTTTAATTATCTCCAGGTGTAGACGTTGCATCGCAGCACACAATCCTGCTGAAAAGGGAGTTACTGCCAAACAGTTTGCATTGAGATTTCTGCTCAACGCATCGGCTACTACATTAGCTTTCCCTGGGTGATAATGGAGTCCCATATCATAATCCTTGATCAACTCAAGCCATCTTCTTTGTCTCAAGTTCAGATCGGATTGGGTGAAAATATATTTGAGGCTCTTGTGATCAAGTAGATCTCGCAACGATTCCGATGAGGTAATGTCGCCAAATCTTCAAAGCATGGACTACCGCTGCAAGCTCTAAGTCATGTGTGGGATAATTAGCTTCATGAGGCCTCAATTGCCTTGATGCATACGCCACCACTCGGCCCTCTTGCATGAGCACACATCCGAGCCCATGGCGAGATGCATCACAATAAATGTCGAAGTTTTTGTGAATATCTCGCAAGGTGAGTACGGAGCCTTGGTCGAGATCTTTCAAAACTTGAAAGCTTTGCTCACATTCCGCTGACCATTCAAACTTCTTTTCCTTCCTTAAAAGCTGGGTCATTGGTCTCGCAATTTTGGAGAAGTTCTCGATGAATCTGCGGTAGTATCCCGCAAGTCCAAGAAAACTGCGAATGTCGGTGACGCTCTTGGGTTGCCTCGATCAAAGACATCTTGCACTTTGCTTGGATCAACAATGACACCACCCTTGGATAACACATGACCCAAGAAATCGACTTCACGAAGCCAAAATTCACATTTCTTTGAATTTAGCATAGAGTTGATGTTGACGAAGCTTTCCCAACACAAGTCGCAGTGTCGTTCGTGTTCTTCATCGACTTGGAGTAGATAAGTATGTCGTCAATGAACACAACAACAAACTTGTCCAAGTACTCCATGAAAACCGAATTCATAAGATTCATGAAATAAGTAGGAGCATTGGTTAAGCCAAAAGACATAACAAAGATACTCGCACAAGCCGTAACGAGTAGAAAATGCCGTCTTCGGTGATGTCTTCGCTTCGACTTTTATTTGGTGGTAGCCCAATCTCAAGTCAACTTTGAGAAAACTCGAGCTCGATCAATTGATCAAACAGATCATCAATTCGCGGAAGTGGATATTTGTTCTTGATTGTGACCTCGCTCAACGGACGATAGTCGACACACATCCGCAAACTCTTGTCTTTCTTCTTGACAAAGATAGCCGGGCATCCCCAAGGTGAGGAGTGGGCCTAATGAAACCCTTATCTTGAAGTTGCTTGAGTTGTTCTTTCAATTCTACCAACTCATTTGGAGGCATCCGATATGGCCGTTTAGAAATTGGCGCGAAGACGGTGCAAGCTCGATGACTAATTCAACTTCCCGAGGCGGGGCATGCCTGGGAGTTCTTCGGGAAATACATCTGGATATTCACATACCACTGGTACTTCCTCTAATTCAAGAGAGGTACTAGCCTCCAAAGCAAAAAGATGAGAAGGTCCTACTAAGGGTGCAAAAGTGACTTGACCGCCGCCTTCACTTGTGAAATAGACCGTTGGGCACAATCGATCTTTCCCTGATTTTTGGACAGCCAATCCATCCCTAAAATCACATCAATACCCACTGAAGCTATCACAATTAGGTTTGCCAAGAAGTTAACCTTTTGAATTTCCACTTTTACGTCCCGGCAAACTTGATCGGTTTGGAAAACCGATCCCGCGATCGGATCGATAAGGTGGTGGAGTTTATGCATTTCAAATTGATTGAGTGCAGCATATTCCCTTTTATGAATGAATGAGATGCACCGAATCAAATAAACCGATCTTGGACAAGAATTAACGAAAGTGTACCCAAAGCGACGCCCGAGCGCCGCTTGCCTCCTCGGCGGTGGCGTGGTTTACTCGCCACGTCACGGGAACTTGAGGAGGGTCGATGAAGCACGAGAAGGTGGTGAAGGTCTTGCCGCGGTGGCGAGGTGTAGAAGCTTTGTAGGTCTGCGGCATTCCTCGCCGCTTGGCGAGGCAATGAGATGCGAATGGCCTCGGGCGCCACAATGGAAACAAGTGACGTTGGCCTTGTACGTGCCACCATTCGGGATTCTTACCCCATTGCTCATTGTCCGACGGCAAAGAAAGTGATGGAGCTGCTGCGGGAGGTCTTGGCGCCACCGGCGCTTGATACCGCTGAAGTCTGGAAAGGTCCGGTCTTGCGGACGGAAAGAATCGCCACTAGTCGCATTCTCGAGCGACCTTCTTCCTCTTCTTGGACTCATCTACGACACTCTTGTGCTCCACCACAAGTGCCTTGTTTAGCAAGTCTTTGAAATTGCGGAACTCATGTCTCGCTAGGGCCACCAGAGCTCTTCACCAAGCCATTCATGAAACGGCTCGCGGCGCAAGGCGTCAGAGAAACGTCATCAGGAGCATAACGAGATAGAAAATTAAACTCATGTAGGTACTCCGTGACCGTCTTCTTTCCTTGCTTCAGTGCAAGGAACTGCTGCTGTTTAATCATCATAACGCCTCGGGGATGTGAGCTTCCACAAAGCCGCTCGAATTGCTCCATGTGGGAACGTCCCGTCGATTGCATGGCGGAGAAATTGTCCCACCATGCGCTCGCCGCTACAGAAATGATAACTAGCAAAAGAACCCTCTCCATGCCAGTGCATTGAGCAATAGCTAGTTTCTTCTCAATATCTCTCAGCCAGTCTTCTGCCTCCATCGGGTCTTCAGTGCCCGAGAAGGTCAAAGGATTGGTCCGCTGAAATTCAGCGAGACCCCCGTGTGCACGGTGAGAGGTAGCCTCTCCTGCTGGACTAGGAGCTCGAGCAGTGTTGCGGGCAATAATTTCAAGAATCCGTGTCGTGTCCATTCGGTTTCTTTCTATCTGTAGCAACACCTCAGCCATTGAGGGAGGCGGTGGTAGCTCTTCCTCAGATGTACTGCCACGCTGATGATGTTGCTGGGACGGCTCGCCCCCAACCGCAGAACGAGGTCCCCGTGACGGAGAGCCCTCATCCTGCTGAGCGCGTGAACGAGTGTTTGGCCTGTCATTACGAGGTGACAAGGAGAGTTAGGAAAAGGGCTAGGATACTTACTTTTTAGGGGAAAACCAAATTAAAGACACAAACATTTTATACGAACTTATTCATGCAGGAGGGTAAATGAGGCACAAGAACTCAAAGTCAAATAGGGTACAAAAGCACTAAGGCCAGTACAAAATCCAATACTTAACTCGCAGAGTTTAAGAGTGATAACATCAAAGAGGCCCGAGGCGAATGGTAATCGCCGAACTTAAGTCCTTGCAAAAGAAACACCTCCGGATCAACAACTACTAATCGACAAGACAAATAGAAAGATACATACTCATTGGACCCACGTAAGGGCGTGGCGCACTATTCTAACACCCTATCTATTTTCACGATCGAAATTTACCGGGAACTCATCCAGAAGGTGATACCCAGGAGATCCCGTATCATCAGGGTCATGTGGATTGGTGAGGCGTAAAGGGGATCCTACGATGTGTCCCTCCGCAGTTGCCGACCTTTGAGTCGGGAAAACCCACCGACATGCGAGCTCGACGCCGTTGTTCCGATTGAGAACTTGTCCTCCAATTTGTGGAGACAGTCTGTGATGGCGCAGAGGCATAGGGGAGATTTCGCTTCCCCATAAAGTACATGTCTCGCTACAAGTCCCATAATGCATAGGGGTTGTAGATGCTCTGAGCTACAAGAAGACGACGCGCGCCTCCCAAAGCTCATGAATGACGACGGCAAGATCCGTCCGTGATGCGAACCAACCTTGCGAAGTTGCGAACATGGGGATCCTCCGTCATCAATCCCAGCCAAGGTGTTCACCTCCACGCCATGTGCTTGCATAGGGAAGTGGTCGTATGGTGGCTGAGACAACTCCGTTAAGTCATAACGAAGGCGACTCATGGCCATACGGGCCACCTCTTGTAAAGCCATGGCCTCAGAAGTCCCATGTGCCTGAAAGCGGTACGGAATACTTCCGTAACTTGTCTTGCAATGATATGGATCACAGCCCGGTAGTCTTCCATCCCGGGACCTAGGTCTCGACGGTAGATGAAGTATACGGGTTGGTATGTGAAGTTTGCCCTCCACATCATATCTCGAAGAAGTGCTGGGTATCCATCCACATCTTCAGCTTGAGTCTCTCGACTGAGACATCGATGTCCCATCTAAAGACAAGAATAACCTGTAAGTTAGTTTTGCAAATCAAATGAGAGTAAGGTGAGGATGAAGCTAAGATGGATGAGGAATAAAAGAGATTATTACTTATCTTTATGAAATAATTTGATGGTCAAAAATATTTTGACTTAAAGAGGCTTACTAATACTAACGCCCATGCTATTTCTAACCTACATCAAGATGGCTCGATACCAACATTTGTGAGGACCTCGGGTTATCTCCTAAGACCGAGACTAAGCATGGTCTTAAGGACATAACTCTAGGCCTCAAGAAAATGGATTCCAACTTAACTACATATAAGTGAGAGGTTCAACCAAAACTAGAGCCTCGGCGATCATGCGTCTCGCTCACTTGCAAGCACTACATGATTGTCGGTTCTCTAACCAGTCAAACACGACACTTAAAGAGTTAAATGGGAATCCACGAACAGCGAGTACAAGATCATATTGGCTCCCAAGATCAGCGACCAATATGCTCATACTCTTCATACAACGTTGATCACATCCATACAACATTCATACATTAATTGTTCGAAAGACGTACGATATAGTTGTTAAAATCTGCAACTATTACATTACGGCCGACCGGCCAAATTCAAATAAAAGTGATAAATAACAGCGGAAGCGAAATAATTAAACCAAAAGTCCAGCAAGGTATGCCCATAACCCAAGGCAACCGATGGGGTTAAAGATAGCACTACTCGTCCTGTCGCCTAAATCGACATCGACGAGCTCATCTGCTCGATATCGACCTCACACGAAAGAAAAACAAAAGGCCACCAACATCGGCTGAGTACAAGTGCACTCGCAAGTCTTACACAAATAAAAAGTAGTATGCTAGAGGTTGTTCCAAAGGATGGCTCATATTGGCTTAGTTTTGCAAAAGAGACGCAACAATTAACAACCTACACATACTAGTTTCCAAGTGCCCATTTATAAATCAGATTTGAAGTAGAAGTAAAGCTCATGAATAAGTAATAACATGAATCACAAATGAATCATAAAAGTGTCAAAGTGGCGGTCCACTTTGATACAACAACAAGTACACAATTTAACAAAGTGGCGGTCCACTTTGCTACAACACAAGCATGAATATCCCATTCATGACAATCCCAAGTTTTTCCACAAAACAAATATGTCAAAGTCTAACAATAGTAACTCCCGAACTCAAGCGTTTGTCCATAACCTAGGACGAGGCTATTCGAATAGATTTATACCTGCAGCAGGGTGTACTACTTTACCCACACGACTTGATTAGCCCGTTGAGCCTCCGGATGCCTCCAAAATAGCATACTTCCTATGGTATGCCGTAGGGTAAATCAAGATATGGTCATTTTTAGCAAGAAAATTTCATTATGCTAAGTCCTCAACCTTGGGCTTCTAGGCGACATAAGACGTTACGGTCTATATGCCCTATCTACCGCAAGGAACATAGGGTTTAACGGCCCTATGGCCTCACAAAACCACCGTGGGGCTCAACACAACAAAACCTTCCCCCTACTTAACCATACGGCTCCCACCCCGCATGTGGTAGCACGAATGTACTTGAATCAACGACGTTACCAAAGTTCGGTCCTTGTTGGTCTAGACAAGACAATCCACATACCCAATCTCGCACGAAGGCACCTTCACTAGCATCCACTTGTCCAGACCCAAATCTCATTTTAAATAACAAAATTTTAACTTTTGAAACAGATACGAAGATCTGAAATAAACCAAAAGTTATAAAGTTTATATGTCCCATGATGTGTCGGGTTATTCGCCAATCAAACTATCGTTCTAGACTTGCATGGCTAAGCAACACATACCACGTAAGTCACACAACTTATCCTAAACATTTCAGTAATGGAGTAATTCAAGGATAACCACAATGACAAAACAATAGGGTGTATCTAACTATTCCACACAAAAATAGCGACATTAATAAAATAGCATGCAAGCAAATATCATTGCACTAACTTAACAAAAACTGGGATCAAATATGATGCAAAAGAAAGTTCAAATGATGCTTGCCTTGCTGGTATGCTAGCTGCTGTCCTCAGAGCGTATAAGTCAATATCGATGGCTTCGGGATCTATTTAAGTATAATACCGAATAAACATCGAGAAATACTCAAAAATTCAAAGTGCTCAAAAATGCATGATTTTTCTACAGAAGCTAAGTCATGATTTTAGATGAATTTAGGTGGAAGATTCACTTCAATTGGATTTAGCATGTGAAAGTTATAAGGGTTCGAAGTTCTGTTTTCAGAAAAATCCATTTTAATTTGAATCACATCGTTCATTGTATTTAAATATTTGAGCAAAATTTGTAGAGTAGTAGTGAGTATAATGATTACATGGATAAATTGACAATATTATTACAAGTCCAGAACAGTTGAGTTTGACTCAATTTGAGTTTTCAATATTTAGTTATGAATTTATAAAGTTATTAACATTTTCTTTGTAAAAATAAAGATGATAATAGCTCATTTTCCAATTTAATGTTCTCTGTTACAGAGACATACTTGAAACCAATTTTAATATTAAGTTCATCTAAAATGAAAAATACCAGAAGTGGTTTCATCCATTTTAGAGTTGAAATGAATTAGTTATGATTTTTCAAAGTTAAATACATTTCTTAGTTTGTAAATAATTACATTCTGATTTTCTTAAATGATTAATACTTTTCTTACCGAAGCGCTACCTAGCCGCAGCCACTGACATGTGGGGCGTGAATGTTGTCATTCTCATTTACCCCGGGATTTAATTTCCGATCGACAAGTGGGGCCCGTGATGTAAGCGAGTAAACTAAAGACGCGGTGCATGGACCACGAGTTCATGATCGCTCACAAAGACAAGAATGTGCGTTTAAGTGGCTAGGCCCACTTGTCACCACCGCTTATCTCCTCGTGTTTCACATTCGGGCCCGCATGTCATAGACTCATATACTCGCTTAAGACACCATTAAGAACAAGAATTGCGATTAAGGCCTAATGGCGAGCTACGCTTGTCGGACGCGTCCGACAACGCGCCGTCGCGATTGCCCGGCTGCTCACGGCGCTACAGCGCTACCACGGCGATGCCGGCTAAGGGCGGCTACAGCTGCGCAATAGCCTTGCGCAACTTTGGGTGGTGGTGGCGATGCCTGAGGTGGCCTGTGCCGTCGGCTCGTCGGAGAGGAGCGGCGGGGTACAATACGGCAAACGTGTAGCAGCTGTAATGCTCGCGGTTCAAAAGCGGGTGCCCGAGCATCTAGGGACTCTTGGAGAGCTACCTGAGAGTTGGAGAGAAGAGTGGATGACCGGAGCTGGCTTGGCGACGGTGAGGTCTACGGCGGCGATGCGGTTCAACGGGGAGGAGACACCCTGAGCAACAAGGAAGACAATGAAGCTTCGGGATAGCTCAAAGATCGATAGGGTGTGCCCTGGTAGCAAAGAATTGACTAATGCCTTACCGGATCAAAGTGGGAGACGAAAAGTTTGGATTTCGGCCGATTTGGTTCAACTCTCAATTACGGTCTCTGGCATGCATTGCAAAAATTAGTTGAGGGAACTCATCCACGAGCTAAAAGACATGATATGACGCGCAAAAGTTAGCAAGTAGCTCACCGGAGGCAAAGATAGAACAGCGGTGTCTTCGGATGCAAGCTCTGGGCGCGAACCGGAGCCGAGGAAGACACGATCGCGTTCCGGGAGCTACAAGCGAAACCAACACGGGCTTAGTCAAAATGGAACCAAGAACTAAGAGAAAGCTCAAGGCCCGAGACGAAGTTTACCCAAGAACGGAGCTCACACGAGCTTCTCCTTCCTCCGTGCCGAGAGGAAGAATGGCCAGCGTAGGGGGCACGGGGAGTTTAAACGGAACCAAGGGACTGAAGCAGGCGGCGTGAGCTAGTGAAGCTTGGGATTGGTCGTAGGGCGGTGCGGTCACGGCGACGGAGCTTCGCAGAGCATGGCGGGCGCGTGGCGTTTCGCGCTGAAGCGCCAGCCATGAGGAGAAGACAGTCCGACAGTGGGACCCATGGCGAGAGAAAGAAACGGAACAGCGAGCAAGGCGCGAGGAAATCGGCCGTTGGATCTTGATCGGAGGGTCAGCACCGAGAGGGTTTGGTTGGGACGGCTCGCCAAGTGGCTCGGTCGGACCATCAGTGCAATGGGTTTGAGCCCGCGAGCAGTGCTCCTAATTGACCAGATTTGAATTTTAAACCTCCTAGTTTGACCAGGCTCCAAAATATAACAATAAAATTTATAAAAATGTGAAATAATTCTGAGGGTTCCTGGGGTGACCTAGTACCCATAAAAATTATAATATCATACTGTTTATGATATACTTTGTGTTTTATAAATTCAAACTTAAACTATGTTGTTTGGTAGTGTTTGAATTTTATCAGGGTTCAAACTCTTCCCAAAAATTTGGGAAAAATTATATTAATTCATGATAAGTAATGTAGTATTTGAATAAATTAATTCCAGGGGAACTTCAATAGCATTTGTTTTGGTTTTTCATTTGTAGTTCCAATTATAGCATAGGTTTAATTCCTTTCACAGATTTTCCAAATGCAATATTTAATATAAATGCTGGAAATCATGATGCATGCTAATGAAATGCATAATAATCCTCTTTATTAATTTGGGGGTGTGACAAAATTTATCCAAGTGTGGCGAGAGAAATCATCTATAAATATGATATAATATCGATGACCCCCTTTCGAAACGAAGGGAGCCGAACCCCAAACATCTGAATGAACAAGATCAAACGGACGCTGAGACACTGACTCACTATGAGGATAAGGAAGCTGAAGCTGTTTGCCTAACTTACAGCCCTGACAATGTAAAGACACGTCTCCTGAGACAGACCCCAGAAGACCACGACGAACTAAAGACGACAGACGAGAGCCACACAGATGGCCAAGACGGTGATGCCACTGCTGGAAAGAGCCGGTAGACGGAGTGGTAGAGGCGGAGAGACTGGTGGCGACGGTGGCAGCGTAAGGAAGGTGAAGCCAGTCAAGCTCCCAGAGACGCTGTGAGTCAAGGCGCCGAGGGCCAGAACCAACCAGAGCTCCCGTGTGGCGGTCCTGAACACAACAAGAGTCAGAGTCAAGAATGACCCCGACAACCATAATCAGTAATTTGTCCCGCATAAAGAAGCTGCATGGTTAGACGAGGAACATGAGCAACTGAAGGAACATGAAATGATGAGTTGCTAAGAGGTCCTCGGCCAGAGACAGAAAGAGAGGTATCATCAGCAGTAAGCACACTGACAGGGGAATCAAGAGGTGTAACAAAAGACAGAGTGGAAGAATCAGAAGTCATGTGGAAGGATGCTCGGAATCAAGGATCCACGGGAGATACCGATCGTGTAGGAGGTGGTTTCGTTGCTCGAAGAGTCGAGCGCGAGAACTGCAGAACTCGCCGAGGAAGAACCTGAAGCAGCAAGGAGGCGTCGAAGTCTGGCTATCTCCGCTTTCGATGAGAGAAATCGCGAAGTAGTCGATGCGCACGTCGATGTAGAATGCAGTGCGCGATCTTTGGAGAAGAACGACGTGAAAGATGCCGCTTCTTGTAGCCAGGACTCAATGTGGCCGACCTTGTTACTGAGAGGAAGCGGCGAGGACGGCCACCGCCAGATGGAGGGCGCCACCACCACTGTGGCGGCCATTGGAGGAGGCAACAGATGAAGTGTGAGGCGATCATTGTAGCAGTGTACAGGCGGCGAGCACCGAGGGGAGTGGCATCGCACCAGCACCACTCGAGACGAGTCTCCTCTCGCACGTATCTCGGTAAGGGCCTCGTAAGAGTGACACGAGGGTGGCGTGCAAGTAGCCGGGCACGCCTCTGCTCGAACTTCGGGAGCGAAGGAGGCGCGTCTGACCAGACAAAGACGAGTAGGGAGCGACCCGCAAAGTCGCGAAGAGAGTCCATTGGCGCTTGATCGCATAACTCGGCGTAGAAGGCGTCAGCGGTAGCATCACCCGTCAAGAGAGTGCTCTGGCAAACCACCGCGGTAGAGGCATCTCCGGAGGGTTAAATGAACGCTGTCGAAGATGAGTCCACATCTGGACAGCCGATGAAAATCCCACAATCTCAGAGGAAAACTGAGGCTCGACACTGGCGATGAAGACAGCAGCAGCCCGGGCGTCGTCGTCGCACCACTGAGTGTAGGTAGTCAAGCGATCCATGTAGGAGTCCAGAGCCTCTTGGTAGGCAGAGGCAGCCTTCTCATCAGGAAGGCCAACAACCTCAATAGTAGCTTTGTCAGCTGTCGGGGGAAGCGCAACAGACGTAGGCTCCGTCGGAGGAGTAGGGCATGGCGGGCCGGTGACATCGCCAGAGAGAACGCCCCAGAGACGAAGACCACGCATATAGATGCGCATGTGAGACACGAAGTCGGTGTAGTTAACACCGTCGAAGATCACCAGCAATGAGGAGGAAAGCGGTGCCCATTGGTAGCGGGCCGGGCGGTAGCGGCGACCAAGGCAACGTAGTCTAATAAGCGCTACCGACGGCGGCGATTAGACCGACGTTTTTTTTGAACTTTTCCTTTTAAGTCGGCCGAAAAGGCCGACCTGGCCCAAACGGCCCGAACAAGAAAGCAATCGGGCAGGGGCTAGGTTTACCCTCCCTGCAGTGGCGGCGGTGGAGCCCTTCGCGGTGGCGGCGGCGGCGGCAACGGTGGCGGCGGCGGTGGCTAGCGGCGACTTCGGCAGTCTTCGCAGCGGTGGTGCAATGAGCGGCGGTGGGAGCAGCCTCGCGGCTTCCCAGCGGCGGCGGTCTTGCCACGGCTCTGCCGCGATCTGAAGGAAGAGATGCCGGCCGAGGTGTTGATGGTGGCGAGGCTCACGAGGTGGCGGGGCTCGCGGCGTCTCCGAGGCGGCATGATGGCGAGGCGCGTCGCCCGAGGTCGAGGCTCGGCGGCGCCTCCCGAGGCGGCAGCAGTGGCGCGGCGGTCGCCCGAGGCGGAGGCTCCGGCGACGCCAGGCGGCTCTGTGGGCGGGCTCAGCGTCTCCATGGCGGCGGCGGTGGCGAGGTGGTCGCCCGAAATGAGCGAGGCGGCGGTGATGCTCACGCGGAGGGGGAGGAAGAGCAGAGGCGACAGCAGCGGTTCACGACGGAGGAGGAAGCCGGCGGACGACTAGATCGGAGGGAGGCCGACTGAAGCGGCAAGCCAGCGACGGTGGCAGCTAGGTCAGTTGAGGAGAGATATAACCCTAGCGCTCTGATACCATGTTGGAATAACAACTTATATTATCAGGGGGCCAATGAGCCAGTATATATACACAAGATATGTTACAGATAAGGAAACCAAATCAAATCTAGAGTCCTACTCTAACACATATATATATCTCTAACATATTTGTGGTGCCACTATCAGTGTACCAGTTGCCATCAACGTTGTACCCAGTTGTGGCAGTGGCTACAACTCTTGTTTCTTCTGCCTGAAACGAATGATCAAACCTATGATAGCAATGAAGTGCTTCATGGACAAACTTCCCGCATACTTGGCATTGTGGTCGACCGACATTAGAGTTAGAGCTGTTGGATTTTGTTCCTCGTCTTTACGAGTTATATTACCCACGACCTCGTGCACTCCACTAAGTACATGTACCGCGGCCGCTGCTCTTGTTGTTGTTGAATCCACCTCGACTCGCATTGTTCACTGACAAACCGATCTGTGCTTCTGAGTTGTTGAGTTCTTAACACAGTTCATAGCTAACCAGATAAGCATAAAGATCATTGAGAGAAATCGGTTCAAACCGGGTTGTCATCGATGTGACAAATGAATCATAGTCTGGTCCGAGACCAGCAAGAAGATAGGTAACAACTTCTTCATCGCGCAGAGAATACCCAATGGACACCATGGTATCTGCTAATCTCTTCATCTTTTGGAAGTAATTAGCAGTAGGTGCATCCTTCTTCTTCTGGTTTGCAAGTTGAAGCCGGATCTGCATGACCCGTGCTCTTGAATGCGAAGCAAACATCTGCTCTAGATTAGTCCACACTTCTCGTGCGGTGGATACAAATAGAACTTGTGCCAGGATCTCTTCGCTGAGAGATGCAAGTAGTGCGACGAGC
Organism: Hsuehochloa calcarea; assembly: GCA_036346395.1. Taxonomy (NCBI): domain Eukaryota; kingdom Viridiplantae; phylum Streptophyta; class Magnoliopsida; order Poales; family Poaceae; genus Hsuehochloa; species Hsuehochloa calcarea. Next base: position 48,859,336 of record CM070609.1, on the reverse strand, counting down.
ACTAGTTGTTCTTGCTGATGCCATAGCAGGAACGTCGGATTCTGGGTTTGACGAGCACCATCTTCGGTAGATTCTGTGATGAACGTAGGCGGACATTGGTTTGTTCCATCTACAAACCCCAGCAGCTGTTGACTTTGTAAATACGGGATCAACTGCGCTTTCCACAGGAAGTGATTTTCATGACTAAGTTTCATCGTCAAGAAGTGGCCGAAGGACGCCGTGGGTTGCAGACCAGACACCATGGATCCAGACATGTTTGAGGTGGAAGACGAGTTCGCCGTAGAGCTTTGGGTGGACATCCCTGATCGATGCTATGATACCATGTAAAAGTATGAACTATTGCCGCAAGAGAACCCCAGGGGTTCATCTGAACATATATTCATCAAGAGTTACAGGTACAGAACATTACAATCCGATTACGCAAGGAAGCTACAATCGTATACAACTGAGAGACATCGATTCCTACATTGCCGGAATTGCTACAGTCAACGGCAATGACAAGAGACTCCAGAGTATTCACAAGGAGTGTTTTGCGGAATCCAACTTATTTCAACAACATAATCTTCATTTATGCTCGAAATAGCAGGAGCCACATTCCTCTCTGGCGCATGCAGCAGCTAATATAATCCCCATCATCATATCCTCAATCACTGGCTCATAGCAGAGCCCAGAAATTTTGAGTAACGGCGGGAGGGATCGCAATTCCACTCCATGATGGCTGCAGATTTGTCCTAGCAAGCTCATAATAATTATAATTGCACACAGCGATTGGCATGCATGTACCAATCTCTGCTTCTTTCAGATTGTTCTTTTCTCTTCTCTTTTTTTTTCCCCTTGTCTGTTCAAGTCCTCGAGATAGACTGATAGAGAAAGAAAGGGAGAATCACATCCAAGTGACTGAGTGAGTAGGCTCGCAACCACGAGATTACAACGAGGGGATTAGGGAAAAGCGAAAGGGGAGGGAGCGAAGAGAAAACCGGAGAGCTAGAAACAGAAGACAGTTTGGCTCTTCTAGTCCTCACGTGCATCATCTCCATCCCGAAAGAGCACCCCCTCTCTCCTCACAGCCACAGCCATGAGCCACAGCCACAGCCAAGCCAAGCCAACCACACCCCACATCACATGCCATTGCCATTTGCCAGTTTGTCTTCTTCCCTTGGCCCCCCTCCCCTCCTCCTGTCCCCCGTTGTTGTTGTTGTTTTTTTTAATATTCTTTCACTTGAGCTACCAACTCCATCCATGGTTACTATACCTCACTAACACACCTCGCTACTGCCCAAAGAAGTCAGCCAGCCTCCTTAATAGTGTCCCATTCCCCAGGCCACACATGCACGCTGCAGCGTGCATTCACTTCCCTGTCCAGTGCCCAGTGTACGTCATTCTCCCTTCCCACCAAGGCACATACGCATTCAGTAGGAGAGGCGAGCGGAAGGGAGATGGAGAGCAGAGCAGAGATGCCTAGCTGCCGGCACTGTGCTACCGTACTCTTCTTCCTGCTGCAACAGTGGTAGCATCTAATTGGCTACCTCATACCACGTCTACTACTAGCAGGAGTAGTACATAACAAGAGAGCCACAGGATGGTGTGGAAGAGTTGGGGCGGCCTGCCGAGCATTGTGCTGCTCCTTGCGACGTCGCCGGCGCTCCTCTGCTCCGGCGCTGGCGATGTCTCCGTCAGCTTGTCGAGCGCCCCGCCGCGCTTCTCCAGGTCGGCGTCGGCCGTGTTCGCCTTCCATGCTCTGCACAGCAGCGGCGGGACGTGCGGGGACTGCGCCATCACCTGCAAGGTATGCTTCCACACGCATGCATTTCCAAATTCCAAATTCCAAATTCCAAATGGCGCAATGCGCGGTTGTGCTTAGTATATATATATGCTCGTGCATATATGCTTGGCTGCTAGCCACTGCTGCTGGTAATGCAAGCACTAACACGCATGGCATGCCTAAAAGTCCAATTGGTAGGTGAATATGCGGAGCAAACTACCACCGGGTGCAGCAGGTTTAGTAAGAAACCCAAGCGATAAAAATGGTCGTGAATTAAACCGGTGGCCAAGCAATCCACTAAAAATGGAGTACTACTAGTACAATAATTCACCGACTGATCGAGATCCAATGCAGTACCGATCCCCTCACCTCATCCTCGTAGATAGGGGTTTATTATTATTATTATTATTTATTACCTTTTAACAGCGAGTCATTGATCTCAATTATGTGTATCACTACTGGTTACTGCGCATTACAGATTTGCAGTTACTTAGCTCGGGACTTGGTAATTCTGTGGTTGCACGCAGTTGGACGGTGAAAGGGCATCCGATTGCGGGAGATCTGGAACTGGAAATGGAAATGGAAATGGAACGGAGGTGGTGAGCTATGCAGGACTGAAGGATGGAAACCACACATTTGCAGCGTGCGCAAGCCGAAGAGGCAGCCCGCCTCCCACCTGCGCCACCTACGCTTGGGATGTTGGTTAAGTAACAAACCTAACTATATATATAAAACAAAGTCTCCATTTCTTGCTTACTCGAGCGAGCGATTGATTGTTTACGTAGTATGCAATTTGGTACATCACAAGCATAAGCTAAGAGAAATTTCACCGGTAGTATTTGGTGGTAGTATAAATCAAATATGATTAATGATTTGTTAAGGACATAGTAAAATTTTTCTTTGTATTTGTAATTCTTCGTGGGAGTATTATGCGCTTTAATTTCAAACTATAGTTGAAAATATTAATCTTGTGTCATGTGATTCCCACATGGTCAATTACAATTCTACTGTCTTAGAATTCTACTTCTCGAACTACCAGATGTAGTGTAACTAAATCCTACTTAATATGAATCATTGGATAAAAAAGAATGGACGACAGACTTGTATTAAACCGAGTGTTCCGTAAAAAGAAGAAGAAAAAACACTCAGGTAAAAATTGGTAAGCTTGGGGGAAACAAGCTTTCTTGTTTCGACCTGCTCTTTTACTAGTATTTGGTACTAGCCTGGAAACAGAAGATGCTAGTAGTAAAAGTTTTTTTTTGAGCCCTCGATCGAGGAGCTAGGAACGTCCAAGCAACGCCTTGTCATGGCATGTACGTACGTGATTTTCTGTGTATTTGTACTGTGCAGACACTGTTCCTCCCACGGCATCCGTCGCGGCCGAGTCGGCGTTCACGAGCGCGTCCAATGTGTCGGTGCTCATCTCCTTCAGCGAGCCATGCCCCGGCGGAGGTGGATTTACATGCAACCACACCTACTGCAATGTACGTGCTGGTACCAGTTAGGCTGCAGCACACACGGCGAAAAACTTGAATGATTCCCTCCTGAACATACATCTCGACGAGCTCTGAAATCTGAATGGATTCATGGCTGCAGCTCATCGTGTACGGGCCCGGTCGCGTCGAGCCGCCCACTCTGGTGGTTGCCCGGCCCGGCCTGCAGTACTCCGTCGCGGTGAGCATATCGCCGGACGTGCAGTACGGACGCTTGATCCTGGTGATGGGCAGGGGGTTCTGCAGAGATGCTGCCGGGCACCGGTTCGCAAGAACGTCCGATTCGAGTTTCACTTTACGTTTTGGTACGCCATTTGGCAACACATTAATTGTACGGTGTTTTACCAGAGACCGAGAGCGCTAACATATCATTGCTTACCAAACCTTCCAGATAGAAGAAATGACTCCATGAACATCACCACCAAGATTCCTGAAAAGCTGCTTCGAATTGAGGGCGCCACAAGGGTAGTTGAAGCTACCAATGATGAAAAGGACCTAAGGATATACCTGTCCTTCGCTCAACCAGTGCTGAACTCGTCTGCAGAAATTCTCAGCAGTCTTAAGGCAACTGATGCCGTACTAACACCTACCAACAGAAGCACGCTCGGAAATCGCCGCTTCGGATACGTCGTAAGCTCTACTCCACTTTGTTAGTCCTAGGCTCCTCCTAGCTGCTTGCTTAGTTCGATTCATATGCCGATTTTTTTTCTTCTTGACCGCGCTTTGTAGGTGAAGAAGACATCGAACACCGCTGTTGTCACTGTTGCCTGTGATACAAGTTCTATAATAAGCAGACAGGGGACTCCGGTTTATTCATCGGAGCCATTCGCATTTCTTTATGGTTAGTCGCTATCTGTTCCACCCGATATACTTGAGTTTTTTTTTTAATCCCATGCTTAACTTAATTTAACCTAAACTTTTTTGTGCTTGATGACGTTGGTAGATACTCAAAGACCTTCTGTTAAACTGGCAACATCGACTGTGAGGACGAGTTCTCGCAACATCCCTGTTTTGATAAAGTTTGAAAAGCCTGTGTTCAACTTCAGCTCCTCGGCGGTGCAGGTTTCTGGGGGAAATCTTTTGAGGTAATTAAGATGTCCCGCTATCTGAATAAATGACTTATTTTACCCTAGTGGTTCCCTAATGTTTCACGGACTTTTCAATTTGCTTTCAGCTTCCATGAAGCTAGTAAGAGCATATACACACTGCAGATACAGGCAGTTGATAGGCTGGTTTCGGTTCAGGTCGCTGAGAATACTACTCAGGACGTCGCTGGAAATCTGAACTTAGCATCAGACCGTCTTGAAGTGAGACATTGTACGAGAGCATTCTTTGCTTGTTAGTTACTACATAAGACATCTCGCCATAAAGTTTGATTTTATAAACTCATTACACAACGCAATGCTCTACTATATATCTGCAGATTCTGTTCCTGCGTCGTCGTCGTCACTCGCGATCATCACCACAGTCGTATTTGCAGCAACTGCTGTTGTTGCCACGCTCCTGACTGTTTCAACATCATCACTTGTTGCGTCTGGAGCCATCTCTAGGCCCTCTTCTTACATGATCTCCGAGCCATCACGGAATCTCTTGGTACGCTGTCGTAAAACATTTCATGGTCATAAATCAAACAGCGGGCTTATCAACCATCTGATTTTGTCATTTCCAGAGAATGGCATGCCATATCCAAATCTTTGCTCTGTCCAGATGGCTGTCGATAAATTTGCCGATCGAGTACTACGAGTTCGCAAAGGGGATAGAATGGACCATCCCCTACATTCACCTTCCGTGGGAAGGCCCCTCTGCAGATCCATCTGTAGGGTACTCCACAATGCCTGCCATTGCATACTCGGAGCTACTGGAGAGGTGTGCTGTAGGGGCTGACATATCATATCCTCGAGCACAAGGTCAGCAAATGCCAATGCAAACACCGATAGGCGGGAAGCCGGTGATTCCAATGCAGATCCCGTTAGATGGGAAGCCGCTCACTGCAATGGAGTACCGAACTTTCTTTGAGGTCACATTTCATCTTTCTTTTTTTTCTGGCGAGAAACGCTCTTCTTCTTTGATCCTACCGTTTTCAGGAGCCCTGAATTAGTAAAACATGGATCACTTGCAGAATCAGGACATGAAGCCTGAAGCACAGATAATCATGAAACTACAAGATCTGGACGGGTAATGCTTAATTAGCCTTGGTGCGCATTGTTCGACCGACGTACCCTTGAGAACTGACGTATCAAGCGACTGAATTATTTTTCTGGCTGGATGCAGGTGGAAATACTTTGGAAGAAACATGTTCTGGCTGGGCGTGATCGGGGCAGGTCTGATCCTGCTGCATGTGCTTGTCCTCCTCTACTTCAAATTAAGATACAGGAGCACGGAGAAGCTGCAAAACTACGGCGCACTCGCGTTCCCCAGGTTGGAGATCATGCTTGTAATCCTTGCAATGCCTTGTATCTCCCAAGCGTCTGCAGCACTGATCAGAGGTGCGTACGCAAGCTCTGCTCATCCATCTATTATAACACACATGCATGCCGCAATTATCACACTAGACACGATGAAGCTCTTGGATCACCTCGATTTGCTGAAACGACGATCAGGTGGGACTACCGGAGGGCTCGCTGTCGGGATCGTGCTGACCGGCATCCTGACGTCGTTCCTGGTGGCTCTGCTTCTGTTCCTGTCGCTGGGCATCACGATGGGCAGGGTGCTCCAGTACAAGGAGGTGCACCGGGAGGGGCAGGAGTACCACTGGTGCCAGGAGATCATCAGGCGGACGCTCGGCCCCGGCAAGCGAGGGCAGTGGACGTGGAAGGACGCCGACCGCGCCGCGTGCCTCGTGAAGCTCGGCCCGCTGTTCGAGGACCTGCGCGGCCCGCCCAAGTACATGCTCACGCAGATAGCCGGAGGCGGAGGAGGGAAGCGCGCGGCAGCGGAGCGGATCATGGCGTCGGAGGACGAGAACGAGGACGCGGAGGCGCCGTTTGTCCAGAAGGTGTTCGGCATCCTGAGGATATACTACACGTTCCTCGAGTCGGTGAAGCGCGTGGCACTGGGCATCGTGGCGGGCGCGCACGCGTCGTCGGAACGGTCGTCGCGTGCGCACACGGTGGTGGTGCTGGCCATCGCGTCGTTCCAGCTCTTCTTCATGGTGCTCAAGAAGCCCTTCATCAAGAAGCGGGTGCAGCTGGTGGAGATCGTCGCGGTGGCTAGCGAGGTGTTCATCTTCGCCGCCTGCCTCGCGCTCATCGACAGGAACGGCGGCGAGGAGGAGAGCGGCGGCGTGGGGCTCGCGATGCTCGGCGTGTTCGCGTTCGCGTTCGCGGCGCAGGTGTGCAACGAGTGGAACGCGCTGTACCGGCAGGTGCGGTTCCTGAGCCCGGACAGGAGCTCCTTCGTGGAGGGCGCCAAGGCGGCGTCCGTGGGGCTGCTGGTGGTGGTGGTGCCTTGGTCGGTGCTGGGTGACCGCCTGAGCAAGCAGCAGCAGGTGCCGGCGGATGGTGGCGCAGGCGGAGGCGGGGATGAGAGGGTGGCGGCGTCGTCGTCGTCCCCCGGGGGTGAGGCGCAGAGGAGCTCGAACGAGCGGTCGTGGCTGCGGCAGCTGCGGGAGACGGCGAAGGCGAGCTTCAGCAAGGAGGGGGGAGGGGGAGGCGGGGAGGAGTCGAGCAGCAGCGCGTACAGGGGGAAGCGGTCGGTGGCGTCGTCGTCGGACTCGAAGGCGAAGGGGGAGTGGAGGTCAAAGTCCAAGGGCCTGTACAAGGATCTGGAGGCCATCTTCTCCAACAGGTGAACGGGCGGGAGCAACACTAGTGTGCAACTAACTAGCAGCAAGCAAGCAAGCACTGACGATCAAGTGACCAAACTCCTTCCTTAAGAGGGAGGGCGTCATACGAAACAGGAATTCTTATTGTACGTGTCGTCGCTCTGTTTCATCTCACTTTGCACGTGTCGCTCTGTTTGATTACTGCGAAAAGCAGCACATTACTTTTGCTGTGATTCATTCAACATCAGAGCAGCCTTGATTAGCCTTGATTATACGAAACAGTCAGGCCCATTCGCAAGCACGTACGGTCGATACGTGGTCCTGGGCTGGACCGTGAGCCGACACATGCACTCCCTCCCCATCGAGGGCTTGTGGGCCGGTCGGTTCGGATCGGTTGTTCTCCCGTCCCCATCGCAGAGCAGAGCAGGACGAGTAGAGAGCGGTTGCGCCAGCCATCCACGGCGCATTGCATTGCCCAGGACCGACGGGTGGATCATCCTTCCCCGACGAACCCCATCCATCCATGTATCCTTCGCTCCATTTTGGCTCCTTGTTTCTCTCTCCCATTCGCCGCCTGCAACCACACAAAACAATCAATCCCTCGCGGCTGCATTTGCCTCCCCCTCTACTGTACATCACGACATACATATGCCCGGGCCCCACCCCGCCCATGGTCACGGTGATGGTGATGGTGATGGTGAAGGCGATGGCGGTGGCGGTGGTGGTGATGGTGTCCTAGTGAGTCCAAGTGAAAAACCCAAGCACAGCAGCCAACGCACCCCGTCGCAGCAGTTCGGTTGCATCCTCTTCGACTTCTCTTCTCCCTCCGGTTCTAATTGCAGCTAGGCTAGGCACAGATAGAATCATGATGGATTCCGTGGTGCTGGTGGAGGCGGGTGCCAAGGAGATGGCGCCGATGCGCCACCTCGGCCGCACTGCCCACAGCATGTCCTCCTCCTCCCTCCGCAAGAAGTCCGACACCTCCCTCCTCCGCAAGGTGCCCTACTCCGGCCTCCGCGCCTTCCTCGCCAACCTCCAGGAGGTCCTCCTCGGCACCAAGCTCTTCCCCCTCTTCCCCGCGGTCCTCCTCGCCGTCGCCGCCCGCTACCTGCGCTTCGGCCAGGTCCCTACTAGCCTCCCCCCCTTCACTTTCCCTCTCACTGCTTACTTGGTCCGTTTACGAGCGACTATTCATTCATTTACTCTGTGTATATATGTACAGTGTATACATACATGCCGCCTTCTTCTTCTTCTTCTTCTTCTTCTTCTTGTGTTTGCTCGATTCCTTCCACCATCCAAATTTGCAACCTCGGCAGTCTTACAGGGACGATTGCCTTGTGCCTCTATTGCATGTTTCTATGTCTGTTGCATGTTCCCAACATAAAACAAGATTGCAGTTTGATCATTCCAGGCCAACATTACATCAGTTTTGAGTGCCATATCCTCCATTTATACCCATTTACACATATAGGTACCAAGGCTGCTTTGTTCCCAACCTAAAAGGTTGCATTTTGATCACTCCAGGGGCTAAGATTGCATCACCTTGAGAGTGCCATTTCGGTTGGATTGCATCTCTTTTTACTAGAAATCTGTGCTCCTTCCTTCTTATTCTCTACTAGTTAATGGTCACTAATAGATTATTAATACCTTGCAATACATAAACTGGCCCCATTAATTAGTCAGTCAAAAAGAAACACATGAAGAGAGCTGGGGATATCAATTAGTAATGCATCTTGTACTACAGTTGGGGAGAGACGGTGATTAGATTTGCATGAGCTACATGTGACCATGTGGGCTAGCCTGTAAAACCCAATTAAAATTGACACATATGGAATCATGGAATGGAATAGCAGAAACTAATATTCCCCACTCTGCCAATCACATGCATGCTCCCTCTCTCTCTCTCTCTCTCTCTGCCACCCACTTGTCGGTCCTCCTCTCGCTGTCTACCCAGGAGAGGTCAGGACAGGAGTCAGGACCGCTCACACCCAGCTGCTCCTGATTGCAAAATTCATCCAGAGTTCACTACAGAAGAAATCAGAAGATTAGCAGTAACTAGCAATGTGGTATTGTGGTCACCAGTCACGTACGTAGGCTTCATGTTGTAGTTTCTGTTCAACACATGTTTACATATCGTGCATTCGTACACCGGCCGAGGCAGTGCTAGCTATTCGTCCGGCCCAGGCAGATAAGCCTTTTGCCGTTTGTTTTTTCTTGTCTTCTACCGCCGTCTATTCGGCGTGTGAACTCGCCTGCACTCTTACCGCCCTCACACACTGTCGTGCCATCCAAAACACGTGGCGCACAAACGCAAGGACCAGAGACACATTTTACTGAACGCTGAACGATTGTCCCATATTAGCCTTGGCTTGGCTTCACTCATTGGCACCTCACCTGCACCGTTCATTTTTAAAGTTGTTCTAATTCTATCTCAGTATATATGGTCGTAGTAGTTTTTACATGAGAAGAGGAAACTCTAGATCTTCCATTTCGTATTGCGTGAAGTCAGCAATCTGGTTAGATACAAACAATGATCTTTCCCAACAAAGACCAACAGCACAGGATAAGGAAAAGTAGTCAAAAGAAATTCTTTGTAGCCAACTTATGAATTATGATGCGTTCGTTACATTAATATAATCTTCACCTCTTTTAACACACACATGCTTTCTTGATTTGGAACTCGGAACAGGTGTGGGTCTTTGTGCTTAGCTTAATCGGTCTCGTTCCTCTTGCTGAGCGACTCAGTTTCCTGACCGAGTAAGTTTCTTTTGTTCATCATCATAGCATGTTTCGCTCTCATTACCTCTATGTTGCAAAAACTTGAATCTCTGCTCTGTTAATTGGTCGCAGGCAGATTGCCTTTTACACCGGTCCTACTGGTAAGTGTTGTTGGTCTCAAATCTCTTGATCCACCATACAACTTAACATCATAGTTACACGTACCTGCATGTATTGCAGTGGGTGGACTGTTGAATGCAACATTTGGCAATGTGACGGAGGTTATCATCGCACTCTTTGCCCTTAATCAAGGCAAGATAATGGTGGTGAAATGCTCCCTGCTCGGCTCCATCTTGTCCAACTTGTTGCTTGTCCTTGGAACCTCTCTTTTCTGTGGTGGCCTGGCCAACCTTGGGACCGAGCAGCCATACGATAGGGTAACCAACTCAGCTATTTACTCTTTACTATTGTTACGCTGTTTACTAGATCATGAGTTTATGCTGGCTTATAAATAACGATCTGGTTTTGCTTCGCAGAAGCAAGCAGATGTCAGCACAGGACTTCTGATTCTTGGTGTGCTATGCCACTCGCTGCCACTGATGCTGAGGTATGCTGTGAGCACCGGGGAGCATGCGGTAACCTCTGGGGATGCAGTATTGGAGTTGTCCCGAGCATGCAGCATTGTCATGCTCCTGGCCTATGGAGCCTACCTTTACTTCCAGCTCAAGACCCATCGCCAGCTCTTTGAGCCCCAAGAGGTGTGTATAGTGCTAATCAGAAACCAGCAAGAGCTGCTAGCATAGGACTAGTTGGTTAATAATAAAATTATGGGATCCAACCAAATGATTAGGTTGAAGATGATGGTGATGATTTGGTCTCTCAAGATGAGGCAGCACTGGGGTTTTCAAGTGCGATGGTTTGGCTAGCAGTCATGACCTTGATGACCGCAGTATTATCAGAGTATGTTGTAAGCACAATTGAGGTATGTAGCATCACGCTATGTTCATATTGGCTAGTTTTAACCGGCGTTCTTAGGAAAATTTCTTCCGGGCATTTACTGTGTGGTAACCTGTAGTGTAGCTAACATTTCTCTGTCAATAAAATCGTATCAAACAGGCGGCCTCAGAAACTTGGGAACTATCGGTGAGCTTCATTAGCATCATCCTGATTCCAATCGTGGGGAATGCAGCAGAGCATGCCGGTGCAGTCATATTTGCTTTTAAGAACGAGCTGGTAGGCAGCATCAGAGCACGTGCATACTTGTTGAAATGTTGAGGGAGCAATCACTGACACCAAATTGTTGGTTGTGACAGGACATCACCCTTGGAGTATCTTTAGGGTCCGCTACGCAGATTTCCATGTTTGTGGTCTGTATTAACTAACCTCTAGTCATTGTTCCATCTGCTATTTTCCTTGGTCTCTTTACTCATGGAATTGAACCGTGCTAGGTGCCATTGAGTGTCATTGTAGCTTGGATTATGGGGGTTCCAATGGACCTTGATTTCAACTTGCTAGAGACCGGTTCTCTGTTTCTAGCAATATTAGTGACAACCTTCACCCTACAGGTAAAAGTTTTCTTTCACATCCCGACACAAACTGAACCTGGATACCATGGAACATCAGTCACAGAAAATTCGTTTTCATCAGGTTCATTAGCAGAACATGCACGAGGAATTAGTTATATGTGCTTCTGATCTTATTAACTCTCTCTCTCTGAAAAATCACTACCACGGTGTGGTCCGACTATAGCTGTCTATCAATGTTTACAGTGCCGTTCTCAACGTTATGGCCTACGTTGCACGGACACGGACACGCGTGTCGGATACGACACGTATCGGACACGGGATTCGCTATTTTCTAAAAAATATACATGTATGTATGTATATGTATATATATATGCTTATGTATTATTTAATGTTTTTCTACGTGTTTGTCAAACAAAAAGTGTAAAATGTAAAGTGTAAAATAGGAATATCAGAATATGTACCTCGGATGATTCTCGACTCTCGGCCTCTTCAATTCTTCATAAATCATAACTTCATATTAATACCAGACATTCATGTTCAAGCAAAACTAGTTACCACGAGTTACCATGAGTCCATGACAGTATGACACTATGAGTCTATGGCAATTGACAGCATAACGGCATGACAGCATTAGCAAATAGCAAGTATTATATGTCCAACTTATGAACTCATTTCATTCATTTATGTGGCAACTGCATCACATGCAAGTCTATCAAGCACCTAATGGCTAATGTCTTCACGATTCATTTAATCTGGGAGGCAAGTAATAACTAATAAATGAGCATTTGTTTACACGAAGAAATTCCACCATAAGCTAGCAGTTAAAAAGTGAGATAAACCATGAATTGTCCTACTCCTCCAAATAAAAATTCAAGATATCCTGCTTAAGTGCTTATTTGTATACCAACTCGCCAGAGTGCTATCGAGCCGTCGAGGAGTAGGAGAAGCACATTCAAGATAAGCACCGGTGTTACCTTTGGGCGTCGAGCTGTCGGGGAGAAGGGGTGTCGGGAGCAGCAGCCAGCAGGGACGTTGGGGACGACGAGGAGCAGCAGCCAGAAAGTGCGTCGGGAGAAGGGTGTTGGGGGGCAGCAACCGCCCGCCAACAGGGCGTCGGGAGCAGCAACCAGCACGACGGCGTCGGGGAGAAGGGGTGTCGGGGGCGTCGGGGTCGGGGAGAGAGGGGGTCGCCGACTCGTCGTCGGTCACCGCTGGAGCAGGGGCTGCAGATGGATGCGCTAGGCGCGCGTGGTCGGGCTACGGGTGGCGTCGAAAGGAGTCTCTGCAGGGGCGGCGTCGAAAGGGGAATGGAGATGAGGAGATCAGGTGTGTTAGGGTTAGCCAAATGTACTGTGCCGAAATGGGCTGGGCAAACAGTTTGGGCCGAATGTACTGGGCCTAATTGTTTTAGACGTGTCCGATACGTGACGGAATTTTATTTTAATTTTTTTCGCGGTACTAATTTAGGACACGCCTAAAATACATGTTGGAGCTGTGTCCGACACGGAATCGCACCATTCCCGTAGTGTCCGTGCCCGACACGGACTCGCACCATTCCCGACGTGTCCGTGCATATCTGGTTATGGCACTAGAACTGAAGAAATCTTTCTGTGTGTTTGCAGGATGGAACGTCACATTACCTGAAGGGAGTGCAGCTTCTCCTTTGCTACGCTGTCATTGGTGTATGTTTTTTTGTTATGAGACGGCGTGCAAGTATGTATTTCTAGACTCGAAACAGTTTTCTCTTAAAAACTAGTTGTTAAACCTTTGATATGTCATTTTCACAACATGTTTTTATGACAGATGACAGCAATGATGGTGTCCATCTGAATGTAGCAAGCAGCGCATGGAGGGCTTAATGTACCAGGTTGGCTTGCATTCTCTAGTCAGTTCACTGTTGGATGTAACCGAGTGATATGTTCATTATTTACATAGAGAATCGTTGTTAAGCCCAACTAAAATAGACTGAATGCATAAAGATCACACTTTTTTCTACCGTTGTGCTGTCATGTAACATTACGAAAAGCGAAGTATGATGCATTGCTGGAATAGGACAGATACGTGTTTTATGAGAGATGTATGTTCTCTTAGAAGAGAAGTCCATAATGAAAGTAAACTTTATTTTTCTCTTCAAACCAAGGTGTCGTCAGTATGTGCAGTTGTACGTTACGGGTAAGCAGAGGAGCAAGCAACCAAAATTCAATGAATCGTAAATTTCTTCATGTTAATTAAACGCGGGCATGCATCCAGGTCTAAGTCACAGAATTTGGATTTTGCAGATTGTGAAGCGAAGAGTTAAGGTAGCTGCGTGCGTGCCTGGGCAAAAGAGCAGGCAGGCAGGCAGGCGACACAGCCAAGCAATGTCTGCTTCTAATTAAGACTAGCTTGTAGTAGTACTAATCAGCTGTTATGGCCATCCGCAGCAATATGGATAGGTAATAAGAGATGAGGTATCTGCTCTGCATGCATGCTCCTTGACAGTGCGACGTCGAGTTTAGCTAGGATGGCTCGCCTATTTACGCGACTAGATTTGTTTTAAAGTTTGTATAAATGGTTTAGAATATATTTATGTATCTTGTATGCTATTTATATTTTTAAATTATCCTAAACATGCAAAATGATAATAGAAGTTTGAAGGGAAATACAACCTAAGAAATGTAATTGAAGTAAGAGTTTTGATAGAAATGTAATTGAAGTAAGAGTTTTGATAGAAGAAACTCATTGAACATAATAAGTTGTTGGGGTTCTTATAAACTAATCACTCTCTATCATGTAGTTGTATGCTTCTATTCTTACTCTGTAAGTTTTTTTTTTCCAAATTGTATGCATGCACATGTACATCTATTTAATCTTAAGCAATATGTATCATATTAGTTTACATAGTATTAGATTACCTTGCTCGCACATACACCGATGCACCATGGACGGCCTACTTTGATTTTATCTTTTCTCACATGTCGACTACCCCACAGAACCGTGTCTTTTATCTCTTCTCGTTGTCACGGTTTTTTTTGTTTCAACCTCCAATAGTAAACCCAAATCTTCATTGATCCCTCTCAGCTGTCACCCCTTCCAATGCAACACTTTACAACATAGTTATCTTCTACTTCTTCCAAATTATTTTTTAATGCTAACCGTTACGACATCAACACGCATACACATGCAACCGTCGTCGATCCCAGCGTATCACGCTCTCTCCGATGACCTTGAGTCTATACTATAAGATTGCACCATCTCTACTCTAAGTTTTTTTGCTTCTCTGCCTATGTACACCCATGTTTCTATTCGTATGGATATATGTATATACATACACATGTATAATGTTATACATTCTCGATTTTCTCTTCTCTCGTGTTGGTCGCTCATCTTCTTCGAAATTGGCCAACTCAACACTGTGGCTTCCTCGTTAACCACGATAACCTCTCGTCTTCAGTGATAACGGTATGTCTGCTTTAGTCGTTATCTAACAATATGGATAACATTTTCACCATCACCGGCGACGACGCACCCCTCACCAGTGATGGCACGCTTCTAGCTACCCGATGGCCGCATATCGATCATAGCTCGTCTCGAATGCAAACCTTCTTCTCCTCTCTGTTAGGGTTTCTCCATCATCGGACTTCTTTGGTCACTAACTTCTTCAACAATGTCGACACTCACCATTTATCATCGCGGCCATTGGCTTCTTCAATACTGGACCTTTTTTCCATTGATTTTGACGAACAGTACGACATTATTCTCGTTAAACGACTGAGATGAACAACAAAACATTATCCTTATCTCCTTGCATGTATCAATTACGTACTGAGATTGGGAGCCATACATCTGTGATCAAGGACCGGCCGCTGGCGGTGTCGCGGCAATATGCGCAGCAGCTGATCAATGCCACGTGTTGTTTTACCTGTAGTTAAAATTAATATTAATGATGCAACGCAAACTCAAATGAAGCGACGTGTCCTTGATTTATCGTGTATGAGGACGAGTTAGATTTGTATGGCATGCACGATGATACGTGTAGGCCAGTTTCGCCGAGATCGAGCTAGCATGCATGACTCCATGATTAGTACATCTATTATATACTAAAAATCGGTGACACTTGTAGAATTTTTTCACGCTTAAAAAAGAGAGAAATATGCTAGATTTTTTTAAAAAAAAAACCAAAATATCTAGCTTTTAATTTGATGGCTCCTAATTTTAAAGTTTTAGATTTAACAATTAACTTCGATATACACACACACGCACTAGCAATTTATCTAGCGGATTTGAGCTATAACGGTTCAGATTGAAAGAAAGAGTTGAGTTATGGCGGTCAGATTAAAAGAAAGAGTTGAGTTATGACGGTTTGATTAAAAGAAAGAGTCTATGTTAAGCACAATCTAAACTAAGATAAATTTGGAATAATAAATAAGTACAAATTAGCAATTTTCATACAACTTCCAAAGTAACATCCATAAATAACTAAAATTAAATTGTCAAACTAAAAGAAATAGTTCCTGTCAAGTAGAGTCCAAATGAACTAAAATTAACAATAAAAGTAGCAACTTCATTTTCATATGAATTTCAAAGTAAATCCCTAAAAAAACTATATTTCGAAATAATAATTAAAATAAAATGGAAATTGGATTTTTACACGAACTCCAATTTAAAACCAAAAAGGAATCCACGGCAAGTACGATCCAATAACATGCAAATTCGGAATAAAAAAACAAAGAATGATAAGAGATTTGATTTGTAAATGGATTTGAAACCCAAATTCAAAAAATATTTAAAACTTTAAATTTGTACTGACTAGGTACTCCGAGGAAGCTCTCGTGTTCACCAGATCGACTAGGCACTCGAGGAAGCTCTCGTGTTCACAGAAAGATATAGCCACCTATCTCGCAGTCTAAGTTATAACGACTTAGATCTATTATATACTAAAAGTTTACATCTCCTAAGTAAAAGATAAATAGCCTAGAAATTCTTGAAAAGAAAGAAAAAAGAATACCCGGCCCTTAGTTTGGTGGACCTAATTATGATTGATAGCTCCGAACCACTGGATGCTACAAGAAAAAAAAACACAAGCTATAAATCCTAACAAAAAAAGAAATCTGACCATTAATTTGGTTGATTCAACTTATGATTAAAAACACAACCATTAGATGTTACTATGCAACCTATCTAAACTCAAAAGATAAGAGAAAGTGGATTTGTTTTAAGATTAAAATATAAGAAGTAAATGAAAGTAAAAATTGGGCTTAGCCTAAATAGACCACACATGAACACAAAAAAAAGGGAACCAAGACCCACGTTACGTCTCACTCGGTAGTCTTTCTGAGTGGAAATAAGGAAGAGTTTTTATAGCGGAAACAAAAATAGAAATGAAAAAAAAAAAGAATTTTTTTTAGAGGGTACAAGGCAGACGCACACCACAATCACGCCTAACTCACACCACGCGTATGCACGCGCACACGTGTGTCTCCTACACACACAATGAATTTTGGAAGCCATAATGCGTCATTGAAAGATGGGTGCTTCGCGTGTGTACCCAATTTATTGCTCAATCATCGAGAAGAAAAGAATTTATTTGGAAAAATATTGTCTTTTTTGCTTGATTTCCAACTATATGGACATGTACGAAACATGCTGAGAAGACATCTAGGGTTAAATAGAAAACAAATATATGTAATACATCTACATTAGTGTGAAATAAAATTAATAATATTTATGCACAGTTTGTCTCGTATCAAACAAGCTGTTATTGTCCTCCGAGGTATTTTAGATATTTTTTATCTCATAAGCTGCAATTAATCTACCTAAAAACTAAATATCAAACTTTTTTTAAATCTCAGCCGTTCAACTTTGCAGCCATTTTTAAGAACGGCTATAACCTTGCCATACAGCCATTTTTAGAACTCGAGTTTTCAACTTCACAAACGTGTGTGGCGCGTACGTCCCACGTCATCGTAATCCCCCTCTTTATTATTATTATTTTAAAAAAAATTATGTGCGCGTTTTCCATCGAAAAAATGCGATGGATACATCTGTCGGCGAGGTGGTCAAGAGCTACTTCAACAAGTCGGTCGCCAACACCAACAACAACAACATCAACATGAGCAACGGCTACGGCAAGAAGAAGAAGAAGAACACGAGCGGCGGCAGCAGCAGCAACGGAGGCGTGGACAAGAGGTTCAAGAGCCTGCCGGCGTCGGAGGCGATGCCGAGGAACGAGGCCATCGGGGGATACGTACTGTTCGTCTGCAACAACGCACCAGCTCCACGGCATCTTGGAGGCTGCCAGCTTCGGCGGATCAAACATCGATCCCGCAGCCTGGGAGTGCACCAAGAGGCTCAGGTAGGTACTCAAGACTGGATCACTAGCTCATGATACGACTCTTGGCTTAATTAGCCTGCTACGAGTGAGTTGGTAGAAAGAAAGAAATCTACTTACTAATTGGGGGTTGTTGTCTAATACACAGTGGTACAGGTGAGGGGCTGCGACGAGGAATCGTGCATATAGATAAAAGAGTATCCCCGTTCGTTCGGATCCTCAAAAGCAATCGTGCATGGCCGGCCAGATACTGTAAGAATGATGATACTGTCAAGACTGGGCTAATCTAGCAGCTTCCTAGTGGGTAGGTTGGTATTCACGAGAAATAGATACTGTCGATTTATGTAGGTATGCGCATCTACGATTCCTGGCCAGAGTTAACACGAATACTAAACGCAGCGGCTCATTCTGTAAGAAAGCAAACCGGGCAGAGCAAACGGCACAGCACGATAATACAATAATAAGATCCTAGCATACGATTAAATCATTTGGCCTACAAGCACCCAGCGACTAAATAAATAGAGTACAAATCCTCCACAACATTAGTCTAAAAAAAAAGGTACCATCGACGGGGCATCACAAGATTTGGCACTCTTATGATGGAGAATGCGTCGCACCAGCCTCCCAACATTTATGATGGCACTGGTAATCACAATACAGCAAACAGATCAGGGGGTCATCATTTAACATTCAGCTAAGTAAGTAGATCAAGCAACACTTACTGTATGTGGAGGTGTCAATCTGCTCAGGCAGTTCTTTTATGTCCACCTCGAACCTTTCTTGAACCTTCACAGATTTATATGGACTGGTTAGGCACTCTTCGTCACAACAACACTAGAAACTAGATTCAGACGAGGATACATACTTGGTTAAGAACATCAGAGTCCGAGGCAGAGGAAACAAAAGTTATCGCAAGTCCCTTGGTGCCGAAACGACCTGCCCTTCCAACCTGCAAAGGGCGTTACTACAGTGCATTAGCATCACAAAAATACAAACCTCTCAAAAGCACTAGGAAGTGGAGCTAGGTGGTTACCCTGTGCAAGTATGTGTCAGCTGAATCAGGCATGTCATAGTTGATGACAATGTTGACACGCTCGATATCAATTCCTCTGCCAACTAAATCTGTAGCCGCAAGAATTCTCTTGTGCCCTTCCTTGAAGTTCTTGTATCGGGTTAACCTGCCAAAGCACCATACATTACATACAACTAAAATCGGAACCATGGAAGCCAAGCTTCATTCATATAAAAAGCGCAATCGTGAACTCAAGCACAAAAAAACTTCTAAACATCAATCCACCCAATTACTAAACAGTCTAGTGGGGACAAAAGGTGGGCAAAGCTATAATGTGCCTGTCATCATTGCACCAGCATGTGCAAATAAAAGCTAATGAAAGTTACATAAACAGAAACAAAGAGAAACATGGAACTATCAAAAAAGAATATAATGGAACTCAGAAAACACCTCATGTCCACATGGGTGCACACGATTTGAGCAAACAAGGCCATTCTGCTAAAAGCATTGGCACATCAACAGAAGGAAAGAGAGCACATAATACCTTTCTTCCTGGGTCATGCCAGAATGGATGCAGATAGAAGGGAAGTTGCACTCGCAAAGCAACTTGTTCAACTCTGCCGCCTGCTAACACTCTTCACAAATATCACAACTTGGTTGAAATCAAGTGCATCTAAGAGATCATTCAATTTGCGGTTCTTCTCCGCCTCGCTCAATTTTATGTAGTGCTGCAAAAGAAAAAAAAATTAATACAAACAGCTGCACAAAAAATAAATTGGTGCAATGCATGGGCAGCAAACGTTCCAAAAGATATACCTGAACTAGACCATGAAGGGTCAACTTTGCCTCATCGTCAACATAAATTTCCATCGGCTGTAAGGAAGAAATGATAGATGAAAGAAATTAGCATTCCGGCGTCAATCTACCAGTATATACCAAAAGAATGGTATATGAACTCCTCTTTGATTGTCAGCATATGCAGCCTCCATATGGAACTTGAGTTATGCACTGTTGCACACCAGAATTTCATTGAACATGTTCATCGAGTTTTGCAACAGTGCTTCCAAGACAATTCCAGGATAAAGAAAGCTGCTTCGTCTGCCAACATACATGATGGGAACCAGGGCCAGTACCGCTGAACTCCAATGAAGCAAAACCAAGGGGACGTAATGGAATGTGCAGCAAACAAGAGAAAACAATGTCCGAGAGAGTGTATCTTCGGAACCAGTGCCCCTCCTCAGTCCAACCCCTGTTGCTGACACATCACCAGACCGTTCAGAGTGTGAACAGAAGAATCCTCATTCCCTCCCCAATCTAATAACTCCAATGAAGCAACACCAAGGGGACGTAATGGAATGTGCAGCAAACTAGAGAAAACAATGTCCGAGAGAGTGTATCTTCGGAACCGGTGTCCTCCTGAATCCAACCCCAGTTGCTGACACATCACCTGACCGTTCAGAGTTTGGACAGAAGAATCCTCATTCCATCCCAAATCTACTTGCTATGGGCAAGTTATCAATGGAAAACACTCAGCAAAAAAAAGAGAGGAAAAACCCAGAAAACTCACTACACACTGTAGGTGTAAGACTATAAAAACCAATAATACACCAGGGATCCCTTCACCTAGTGACAACAGGACTACCACACTCATATCTACAGATGTGCAACGACTACCAGACGATAACCACTGGAGCATAGGAGAGACTTAAATATGATGCACTGTGTAAATGAGATAGGCTGCAGGACATTACATCTTGCATAAATTTCTTGCAAACTGGACGGATCTCCTTGCTAAGTGTAGCTGAAAACATCATGACCTGCTTATCATGAGGTGTCATTTTGAATATCTCCTGGACATCCCTCCGCATGTCTGCAGAATACATACTTGTCAATTAAGGACATAATGGTAAGGGAAAACAACAAGATCCTTATCTCTGGCTAGAGCTAAAAGGGATAACAAATTACCAAGTGACTCAAGCATCTTGTCACATTCATCAAGGATGAAATGCCTCACATTCTTCAAGGAAAGATCCTTATCTCTGGCTAGAGCTAGAATCCTTCCAGGTGTGCCAACCACAATATGAGGGCATTCATTCTTCAATAAATCCTTATGTTTTCGGATGTTAACACCTCCATAGAAGACAGCAACTTTTATTTCAGGCAGATATTTGCTGAACCTCTCAAACTCATGGCATATCTACAAAACATAACAGCAATGGATAATTAAAATCTGGAAAGATCTCGGAACAAAACTGAAATGCACACTGCGAATATTTACAAACCTGGTAAGCCAGCTCCCTTGTGTGGCATAATACAAGTGCTGCTACTTGACCGCGACGGGTCAATTTGCTGAAGAGATGAAAGGACAAAAACAGCAGTCTTCCCCATCCCAGATTTTGCTTGACAGAGGACATCCATTCCAAGAATTGCTTGGGGGATGCACTCATGTTGCACTGATGTGGAACCAAACAAAATTGGAGCAGCACCCCAGTGAGTAAAAATTTGACCTTCTGGGTCCGTGTTAATGGAAAGTTTTACCATATTCTCCTCCAACAGGAAATATCATAAGAAACTGTACCTGCATACCAGCGAGAAGAGAATTTCACTATCAATTTGGGAGTAGACAAAAGATATGACGCATGAAAGCAAATCTAACAATTACATTCATTTAATTTGCCTATGATGTGGCGATGATTGCACCAATTTGAAGACTAGCAATAACCACAACTGAATCGAGTACACAAAAGATATCAGCACCACGCAAAGTTTAGCACCCTAGACTTATGGATTCCAATTATTACTAACCTCTTCTATCTCTCCGCCGCCTGCTTCATGAATCTACTTGCTGAGGTCTATCACCCATTGTGTATATTAACCCAATCTACATCCAATTACGAACCCAATCTATTTTTTACGATATATGATACCTCTATATTACAAGCAGGCACTAAGATGTAAACTACTAACTAGTAGAGGTCAACGCAGATGTACAAGAGAAGAGTGATGGAAACATGCCTTCGGAAGGATGCTCAAAACCGCAGTCCTGGATTGCACGAAGCAGCTCTGGCTTGAGCAGGAAGTCTCTGAACCCGGAACTGTGGATCCCCACGTAGCCCCTGCTCGTCCAACGCAAATCACAAAGAGAGAGATAGAGAGAGAGAGAGATCAGATCAGATCGATCCCTAAACTGCAGTACTCGAATCGAATCCAACACAAAGTAGCATAGCATAGCATAGCACAGCACATACTTCTTGGCGACTTCTCCGGTGGCCTTGGCGGCGGAGCCATCGACCGTCTTGTCTTCTTCCTCGTCGTAGTCGAGGAGCTCCTCCTCCTCATAGACGTCGTTCTCCTTGGCCTCTCCCATCCTGCCCAGCACTCCACATGAAACCGTCAATTTTCCGCCTCAAAAACTACAACCCGAGAGCGCAGATCTCGCGATTCGCACCCCGAAGGGGGGGGAGCGGAATTCAAGAGCAGAAACTCACATGTATGGATAGATCTGCGGAGCGGAAACGCGCGGGGGAGGGATTAGAGCGGAGACGGCTGCAAAGAAAGAATCAGTAGGGGCAGTAATCAATTAGAGAGAGGGGTTCTCTTGCGGTGTTTGGTTGGGTGAGGCGAGCTATGGGAGAGGATAGGGTTCGAGGAGGAATGGATACCGAGGGCGAGGGAGGGCGATTTGGGGGCTAGGGTTTCGACCTCGACCTGGCCAAGTGAGCAAATAGTCCAACACAAGTCACAAGACGAAGAGGGGGGGCGCCTTATATAGGCCGCGGACGCGGAGGGGTTGAAATGGGCCGACCCAAATTGAAAACCGGACGGCCTAAACGAGTGGGCTGGATGGCCCAAACGAGTGGGCTGGATGGCCCAAACGAGTGGGCTGGACAGCCCGGTAGAGCCCAGGGAGTAGAAGCGCATTAGTCCGACGGCGACGCCTCCTCCTCCTCTCGTCTACCCTGCTTCTCGCCGTCACCGGCTTGCCCACCGCTCTCGCTTGCCCACTCGCACCGCTCACTTGCCCCTGCCCACCTCCCGGCTCCGAGACAAGGAGATCGAATTGGCGGAGAGGAGGGGCTGCTGATGGGGGGCTGGGCCAAGGAGGCCGCCGAGGCGGAGGTGGATGTCTCGTCGGAGGGTACGCTGGTGTGGGTCCGCCGCCCCAACGGGTCCTGGTGGCCCGGCCGCGTGATCTCGCCGCTCGACGTCCCCGGCGGCTGCCCTGCGCCCCCCAGGGTACCCGCCACCCCAATCTTGCTCCTCGGCCGCCGCGACGGCCCGACCTTCGTGTACGCTCGCTCTCCTTCCACCTGCTGCTTCCATTCCATTTCGCTTTGGTTTCCCCCCTCTCTCGTCCCCTCACACGGAAGGATGGGTTGTGAAATGCAACAGCGACTGGTGTAACCTGGGGCGGACCAAGCGCGTCAAGCCCTTCCGCTGCGGCGAGTTCGACTTCGACGAGTGTATCAGCAAGGCCGAGGAGCAGGCCGCCCGCCGCCGCGGCAGCAACAAGAGGACCTACAACAAGGGCAGGTACGCCCGCAAGGAGGACGCCATTCTCCAAGCCCTCGAGATCGAGAGGGTTCGCTTCCGGGATGCGGCCAGCAGGAACCGCAGTGGGGGCACCAAGTCAAAAATGGGGAACGGGGTCAGCACAAAGTCTTCTCATGATGCCGCCAGAGGGCGTTGCAATGCGCCGGCTGTCAACCCACCGTTGCCCAAGAGGAAGCGCAAGACACCCAATGATTCCGAGGACGACGTGCCTCAGGGGTTCCGGCGTATGAGGGACCTCAGCGACATCGGATTGAAGACGGTCCCCAAGCACATACCCAGTGGAGGCGCATTCTCTGATTTCAGTTATGATCTGCCTAGTACTACCCAGGTGAAAAGGAGTAAGCAGTCTCATGCTACTGCAATGAGGAAGCATACCAGTGAGGACCAGGACCAACGTTGTGGAAGTTCAAGGAAGAAGGATAGGTCCCGCGCACTATCAGAGCTATGCAATGGAGACATGTGGAATGGGTTCAAACCGGATGGTCGAAAGGCTGATGAACATTTGATGGACATGGGTAGTTGTTCCGGCAGTTCCTCCAGCGCTTCAAGCTTGGATACTGCCTTATTGGATAAGTCCAGCTCTCGTCACAGCAGCGCATTCAAGACAGATCAAGCAAAGGGCACTGAAATATCCTGCGTGACTGGGCTACTCTATGACGACTTCCCCCATGGCGATGATTTTGTTGCTACTCCCCTCACTGCAGGAAGTATCTTCGAAGCAGGTAAATCTGCCACTGTCCTTCCTTAAATCTGCAATACTCTTTCCTGTTTTCCGGTTGTTAAATCTTTTAATACCATTATCATTATGTGTTTCTGCAATGACAGTCATCGTTTAGGCTCACTGACTATATACATAAACACCGTTTACTAGTTGTTTCTGTCCAACTTGAACAGTTTCTGGAATATGCACAGCACTAGATAAGTAGATAGTTACACTATCAGTTTGTTATTCCTGCTGCTGTTACCTCTGTGCTTTGTATTTCACTAATTTTTGACCAAGGTGTCACGGTGACTATTTGGCACTTTCCTTGTATCCAAAACCCGATTGAACCCGATTGAACTGAGTACGGGGAGACGATGGATCTCCCCCACATTCAACCTCTTCAAGTATTCCTGACCTGGTACTGCCCTCTACTGGTCATAATAATGTTTCATTTTGTGTTGAGAAGTACAGAAATCTCAATTTGTCCTGAGATATGGTCGTGAATGTTGAACAATTTTTTAATGGAAAAAGGTGAATTATTTTATTACACAACTTCCCAACTGTGGTGCTACTTTTATGTGTTCCTAACTAGATGTACTGTGGCATCTTGACATCATATTGTCTATCTTTATGAGAAATGCAATGTTTTCTTCCCATTTTTTAAGATCCAAAGATTGCATTACTTATCAACTGAATTTCCACCAGATCATTTGCAAACGATCGACCCTGTGCCTCAGCAAAGGATCCTCTCCGGAAACGCAGTAAGCAAGCTACTGACTGCAGCAAAGCTGACATATCTTCCCGATGTGAACACAGAAAATTTAAGAAGAACATCATAAGCTCTGTTGATCACGAGGGCAATAACAGGACCAGAAATGCATTAGAACATGAACACCGCAAAACAAGGGCAGTAAAGTACAAAGCACCAAGCAATGAGGTTGTCCTTTTGGAAAAAAGGGTGGACAAGAGTTCCTTCAACAAGCCCACCGAACCAGATGATAATAAGGAGCTTGCAATAATTCCTACTGATTTGGATTGTGTCGGTGCAGTTCTGCAGCAATGTTCTGGAAGCAAGCGTGAAAATGAAGAGTCATCTGAAACCATAAGCAACCACTCAAACTGTGAGAATGTTTCGGTGTCATCTCTGGTCTTTGACTTGCCGCTTCAAGTATTGCCGCCCCAACAGAAAGCACCTAACCTTGCAAGGTGCCATGAAGTAAAGCCAACCAAGACTCTGCGCTTAAACTCTGCTCTTTATGACGTGGAGTTAAGTGTGCAGGAAGAAGCAATGAGGCGTCGCGCACCTCTTGTTTCCCTAATGAGTAGATGGAATAAGAGACCCGTTGTGGGGTATCCAGTCTCCGTGGAGGTCTTGGATGGCGATGTTCCTTTCCCGCATCAAGTATAGATGATCACCGTCCCGCCACAAGCAGTGTTAATGGACTACTGAACAAGGACAAAGCTGCAGGACCTCGATGCCTGAGATCATCATCACACATGGACCAAACAAAACCCAAAACCCGCAGGAAGACCTTGGAGCGTGAAATGGACAAGTCATGGCGACCGCATACTGAGAAACCGGTGTGTTCTTCAAGAAAAATGCGGAGGCTTTCATCTTTCGCAACTAGTCAGATAGGTGGTGAAGACAGAAAGTCTGTAGTGGAGAAAATTTGGGGACCAACCATTGCGTGCATCCCGCTTCGAGTTGTTTTCAGTAGGATCACTGAAGCATTAAGCTATCCAGTTAAGTGAGCTATGTGTCTTGTGTGTTTCAAGGAGAGTGAGGTTCCCAAACCACGACCTCAGCCTCCCCCACAACCTTAATGTCATAGCGCTACCATAGGCAACATGGGATGTGGTGGGCTGCTTACAGGGATGTTTGTTTGCATTGCTGAAAGGTCAGATCGATCCTACTGGGCACTGTTGCTAGCTCTTGCTGTATGTACATTTCTTGCCATAGGCTTTGTTGAGTATCTTGTGGTTGTGATTCACAACTGAAGTAGATTCTAGGCTTCTGGTGGCCCACCTTGAATTTGAATTTGAATTTGAATTTTTGTGATGCACACACAACCTTACATAGCTAACAGGCAGTGGAAGGTGGGAATGGGAATAGGCAGTTGGAGTATGTCGTCCATCCTGTCTTGCTCCGATCCGAATGGCAGGCAGGCTGATACTTTTTGTGTTTTGTGCTTATGGCCCTCTGTTACTGTTGGTCAGTGCAGTGCGTGTCTGCTCTCCCCCCTAGTTTCTAACATTTTCCCATCTTTTCCTTATTCTCCCCAACCTATGTAAACAAAATAGTCTAGGGCTTCGCTTCGACTCCCCCCCTCAACTGAACCCTTTTCTTTCCCAAGCCCACCAACCAAAGCAATCGGTATTCTAAAACAACTGTAAATGGGATAACCTAGTGACAACAGGTTGAACTGTCGACATGGTGCTTCTGTGTTTTATTATTTATGTGTAGTGGAATTTTTAAAATTTTATTTTTAAATTTTGGTAATATATAAAAATAGAGGAAAATGATGTGTATCTCCTGGAAGAGAATGATGTCGCTCTTTATTACTATGAATTGGTTGTTTACAAGGAATGTGTACGATCAGGCAAATGACTAATCCTGGTTACACTGAGTATGATGTTGGCTATGCTACTAAAAATAGATCAAAAGTATGAATCTAATGCCAGTAGCCTCTTGTCTTTCTCCGCTGTCTGTCTTTCTCGCCTCTCCTCCTGCTCTCCTGCTCCATCTTTAAATAGCTTCCGAAGAGGTGGCAGTTGTTTCTGGAGACGATGCATGTGCGAAGCATTGCGTCTGATCGGAGGGAGGTGGCAGTTGATTAAAGTATCAACTGTTGTGCGGTTAAATATCGGTGAAACATTCAACCATTAGTCAGTATCTTAGGATTATTTAACGTCTCGTGGTATGGAGTATACAACACGTGTCTCATCCATCACACGGTAAAAGGACATACCTGGATTTGGATCCAGATATCAGTTCATGGCTTTACGAGCAGTTAACTTGGCTTTACGAGCAGTTAACTGGTCGAGGACTAGGTACGGAACCTTGTCCGACCAAGGTATTTATCATGTAACCTCTGGAATCCTTACAACCAGTGAGATCGTTAGCCTTAAGGGTTACGACCACGAAGATGTATAGTCTTTGTTATGTATTAAAGTAATATATAAAGGTTTTAATCCTCGTCAGCTAGCCCTGAACTTTAAATGAATGGGTCGTGTGTAAACACTTTCTTCCGACAAAATCGTATCGGGCAGACCCCCATTAAATGTCGTGACATTCGAGGTGGTATGTATTCATTTTGAAGTTGAGAAACTACCTTGGGACTTGAGAAGCTTTTTTGTCCGTTGGTCAAAATGATTTTGTCCTTTGGACTTCTCTTAACTCTCGGATGTGGTTGGAGAATTGTGGCTATAAAACCCATTTGCACTGGGTGAGGGACTTTTCCATGCGCTGGGTCAGTCCCTTGAAGGCTAGAGCTCATGCGATGCTCTGGTATATTGGTCGTGACGATGCGACCAAGGATTCCAGAGAAGGTAAATTCCAAAGAACTCCGGCCAGTTTGCTTTACTAGTTGATTACTTTCATAATTCTAAAATTTCCCATTTATTATTACAGCTTTATCTCCTGATGAAATCAGAAGCCGGATCAAAATGATCTGCGCCGAAGAGCCTAGTGAAAAGGTCGGCTTCCCCCTGATCTTAGCAGCCGTTACCGCATAAGAGATGGCTAAGAGACTCAGGGTAAAAATATCAACGACTTTTCATCTTTCCAATATTTTCCGATCGGTTTTACCTAAAATCCTCTTTGATATGTAGTTGGTCGGGTTGCGGATCAACGAGACCACTGAAACTTGTAAGCCTATTGACGATCTGACCATTCCTACAATCACTCAAGATAGTCAGATAAAGCATGTTCATCGCCTGACTAATTTTGTTTGTTGATCTAGGCGGTAATCGTTGAGTCCAATGCAGTTGCTCAAGTCTTGCCAGTTGCTGTTGAAGCAACTGTTTTGGAGACCAACGAGTCTACGCCCTCCGATCCAACGACCAGGAACTTTATTCTTGACCAACTGGTCGAGAATATTACTTCTGGTCTACTGTTGGAGAATGTAAATGGTACAACCAGCCCTACCAGTTCAGAACTTGTGAAATTGGTTGAAAAGAAGAGAAAAGCGAGCGCTACTGATTTTAAACCAGCGCGCTTCAAGGTCAAGACCAAAAAATCGACTAGGTATGTACAAATGAAGTAGTCATATGAGTTCATACCTTAAATGTCGTTGGTGATCTTGAATTTCTGAATTTTCTCTCTTCATTTTGTGTGGATCTTCTGGTGTTCCGGTCATTTTCGACCAGAATATACCGAAAGATCAAGTGGTCGAAGAAGTCCTCGACCGTAACTTCCTCAGTTAGAGTTCTGGGAGAAAGTGCTCGAGGAAGCCCCGAGAAGCGCCGTGGGCGTAACTTGTTTCGAATTCTATGGTGATCATAACTCTGTCGGCGAAGGTAGAAATCCCCAAAGATCCTCAGCAGGTTCTGACTCTTGTAAGTAATCCTTCCCAAACTAACAAGTTCCCTTTTTCCCTCGATTTATCGAGGATAAGGAGCTTGATGCCGTTTGGGGGCAAATATCGGACCGTCAAGGCAAAACGAGTCTTGATGATATTTTTGCCGAATATAATGACGTGGAAATTCGGGTAAGTATCTACAACCATTTCTCTAGTTTCTCTTAAAGTTTATAGGAAACTTAAGGAAGAATGCTATCTATGTAGCACATGGTCGAGAACTTTGCTGTGGTCGGAGGACTGACCCAGCGAATAAAGACCCTGGAGCAAAACCCCCTCACCCTCCTGGGGAGGATGGTACTGAGACAACTACGATGATGTACGTCAATGACCGGGTCGAACAACTCATACGGCCACTGCGCAGCATGTCCTGAGTCTGCCTTACGTGAAAATTCAATGCATACATTGTAAAAACTACAAAACATATATATAAAGTAATAATATGCGACATTAACAAAATAATTACCGTGCACAAATAGAACTCAAATTTAAGTTTGAATTATTTTGATTAAACTATACAAACTCTACTAACCTACTTTGCAATGTTTACGGATATTTTATAGGAATATTGTTATTTTCCTAGTTTAAAAAGTATTTTCGGCACTAACAGAATAATTAATGTGCAACAACGACAATCATAATTATATTGGGATTATTTCAATTAGGCTTTACAAACCCTACTAAGTTACTCTGTAATTTTTACAGATTTTCTATACGCATGTTGCTACTTTCATTGTATAAAAAGTGTCTCCAGTATTTTTTTAAAATAATTAACATGTGCAAATAAAAACAATATATAAAGTTCATAATATTTTAATTCAGCTCTACGTAACCTATGTAGCAACTCTAATTTTTTTACAATTTTAAGATTTTTCATGATATCTTCCTAGTTTCAAAAGTATTTTCGGCACTAAGAGAATAATTACATAGCACAAACAGAAATCAAAATTATGTTGGGATTATTTCAATTAGACTCTATAAATCGTACTAATAGGTATCTTGCTACTTTCTTTTTGTTTAAAAAGTGTCTCCATTATGTTTTAAATAATTATCGTGTGCAAATGGAAACAAAAAAATATATATCACAATATTTTGCTTAAGCTCTACCTACCATACTTAGCTACTTTGCACTTTTTACAGATTTTTAATAGTTGTCTTCCTATTTTTGTAGATTTATTCTACATCGTTCGAGTACTGCAACATAAATAATATTTGCACGATGAACTAAACTATACACAACTCAAATGATGTACTGCATGAAACAGATAAAATTATCTAATCTATTGAATTCTATACCTCTATTTTTATTTGCTAACCGACAAGGTTTGAAAATAATGTACGAAGTTGTAAAAACATGTAGCTGCAAAATGATCGACCAGATCCGATGCTCCGTTTGTCTCTCCTTCGCTCTTAATCGCCAAGCTTCGCCGCGCCCCCCCTTCTCTTATATTTTTTCTGGAATTAAAGTGACAATTCCACTAATTTTTGGGCTTTAAGTACAGAGTTTTTGTCGCCAATCCAAATGGCAACAGGAAACTGGACTGTCCTGTTGCCAATTGGAATGGTGACAGGAGTCTGTTGTCATTCCAAATAGCGACATGAACCTACTTCTGTAAAAAAAATTTGGCTATTTGTTTTTATAATTATCTTTTAAAAATGATATTATTTTAAAAAAATCACCCCAAAAGTTGCCAACCAATTATGGTATTTACATGATATTGTCACCAAGTAATGTTTTGTTTTTGTGTGGTCTTTGAATTGTATACATGGGATCAATGATGGGAAAGAAAAGCTAAACCGTGATCACCATTGATTATATTTGTCTTCCTCGTTACTTTTCATGTGTCGTCGTTGTTTGCTTTAAAATTTTGGAGGAGACATTTTGTGTTTCCTGGGGTGTCTCAAGTTTAACAAAGGATAGTGCTTGATGTCATGAAATAGAACCCAGACGCAATGCTTGAGAGGTGGCAGTAAGAAATTAAGAATCAACGTGGCATGGCTGTTAGTTTTCACGTCCCAACCCAAGGTTGGCACAAAGCAAGCAAGGTTGAACCAGTTGTGTGCTGTTAATATGTTAAATCACTCACGGCAAGTAGAGCATATGTGAGACTGACATGGGTCATTGCAGATTTGTTTATGACCCACATTTCATTCAGTACCTGATCTAGGCGACATAAACCATTTTAATTGGAAGCCAGCGGACGAGGACCAACGAAACCTTGGGTCCTAATCCAAACTGCGGAAAGAAAGCCCACAAGAAGCAAGGAAACCAGGACCCCCCCCAAAAAAAAAACTCCATTTTTGCCACTGGTTTCTTCCTTTAGCCACTGGATTGGATCACTCCATTTTTGCTGATGCAACAAGAAAGAAACCAGTGGGCACTCGACAGCTATAAATAGGCTACCAAACTCACCTGCTGATCCCATCATTCAATCCCTAGAGAAAATCATCGAGGAATTAATCCAAAAGAGGGGCGACCTAGCTAGCCTAATTCTTTGCATCGCGAATCCCGGCCCATTGTTTCTTGCTGTTGTCATAGCAGGAAGATGAAGATGAGCTCGTCGGTGCAGTCATGGGTGGAGGAGCACAAGCTCACCAGCATCGGTGAGTCAGCGATAATAATACCTATGTTCTACTCTAGTCTACTAGTGCTTGCTTGCTTGCTTGCTTACTTGCAATCAAAAGCCATATATCATCATATCCATGTGAAACAATACAGAGGGCAGATGGTGGAAGCGCTTAGCAAGATGATAGCTAGGGGCGCTGTACGTGTTGATTTATAACGCCAATAGCGCAGCTCATATACAAGGCAACAACCTCCGGTGATTACGGTATGAGAGTCCCATGTTTCTAGGATCCTATACAATAGTTTCTATACTACAGATTCTATCTTTAGTAACAAATCTACAATCATGGACTCTCATGCCGTCCTGCACAGGATTTGCATTGACACATCAACACGTCACAAACTATTTCTAACAGCCTCCCTCAATCACAACTTAGTTAAGTTGAGATTGATCTTGAAATTCTCAACTAGCCTCACAGGCAAAGCCTTGGTGAATCCATCAGCTACTTGATCCTTGGAGGAGACAAAGTCAATTTCCAAACGTTTCTGCTTGACTCGATCTCTCACAAAATGGTAGTCCACCTCAATGTGTTTTGTTCTAGCATGAAACACAGGATTGCTTGAAAGGTATGTGGCGCCTAGATTGTCACACCACAATTTTGCAGCATTAGGACTCTTCACGCCTACCTCATGTAACAAAGTCTCAGATCCACATAACCTCGCCAGTAGCATTAGCTATTGCTTTATACTCGCTTCAAGATCTTGGATCTAGAGACAAAGTGGATTGCTTATGCGGAGCACTCCAAGACACTAAATTAGTTCCTAGAAAAGCGCAAATCCT